>CM061046.1:39073762-39673762 GCA_030762985.1 Adelphocoris suturalis | reverse complement strand
TTTACAGATTCTTGGCTAGGTTTCACCTTTTATTCATCTAATGATATAATCTTTATTTTACTGTTCCTTTCGTTTGAATCTCATAATCATGCGTCCAGTCTATCGAAATCCCTACACCAATCAATCCCCCAATCAAAACGTTAATCGTGTTTTCCCCATCTAGTTGGCCCGAAGTGTCTGACGACAACGAGGTCGCAGTTAAGTTGAATTACCGAGGCGCCAATGGACGGTTATCAATAATCCGACCGCTGATTCATCGTGTAATTAATCTCGGGTAGCGCGGCCGAGGGACCCATTCGATGAATGTGAGCGGTTTGGGTCATTTGCGAGAGATCCAATGTCGCGCCTCCTCATTACTGTGACCACAAAACTCAAGTAAATGAAGACTCGTTACTGCACTCGTTATGTCACGAGTGGTTCTGATGGGTCCTGGTATAAATACGGAATACATCATTTCCTTTTAGCAAGTCACGTGTCGACAACTGAATAAACAACATTAATCCAGTTCAGTGAGCAGTTCAACTTCTCCAGTTATTCTGTAAAAGACTTGAAGAATTAGCCAGCATTGTTCTGCGATCATGGTTCTGCCCACTGCGTCGTGGAGATTGCACGTGGTGTACTCATTACACACTATGACCTGAAAAAGACCAATACAAGTTTCGGCTAATTGCCTTCAACAGTCTAAAGCAGTTGATTCTATTCGAAATTCCTATATGGCCCATCCTCCTGGCCAACTTTAAATACCTCATTCATTACCAGTATTTATACTGCCCACTCTCTAGGTAGTCATTACACAACCCACTGTCTTGGCAGTCTTTACATTGAATGAATGAAAATCACGGAAATTTGACGTGTTGAAAGGATTTCACGTTATAGGGGATCATATGACGTTGAAGCCTCTACTTTCATTCAATTGAAGCGAAATGGGACAGTTAGATAGGTAAAAAATAAATAAATATATAAGATTCCGACGGATCACCCCCAATAAGGCAAGATGAAGATGTATTGGGCAAAACAACATGATCTGACAATACAAGGTAATTTGACGAAACAAGATGATGATGTATTGGAATACAGGTAACCTAAAACTCAACAAAAGTTCCCTGCCTTTGGTAATAAGGAAGATCGATGTTAGCAAGAGATAAAAACCAGGATTCTTCCAGTTCCGACTTAGGGGAAAGCTATCCAAATTCGTTTTAAAAACCTTGGTGAGTAACGGAGGTCTATATCTCGTGTGACCACTTTATTAAAATTCCTGACAAGTTAAGGAAAAAAGGACAGAAATATTTGTGGAAGATATTGTAGAATTCAGGCATTCCATACACACACACTGAATGATATTCAACTGGAATGACAATACCATTCCATCTGCAGGGGAAAGTAGGTACTATTTGTAAAATACAATAATTATGCATGTGCAAATAAATTTACTAAAATCTATTTGTACTGTGGTACTAAACTCTTAAATCGGTACAATACCCCAAACTGACATCCTATTGTTAACGCCGAATATACATTGATGACAGTAACGCTTTTATGTGCATATTCAAGCCTTACGCATATTTCCAAAAATAATAATTTAATTTTGATGACATATCTGATGCTCCTGATGTATAATAAATCACAAGCAATCAGGGTAACTCACTGATCAGCAAAGCAAGGAAATAATGGATCTTTAAACAATTTGCAGGATGTTGTAGAAATGCTTTATTTATTTACTTATTTATTTATTGAATATACCACAGGCCAGTTTATTTAATATTACAAAATCGAGTTGATAAATTAAGTTTTAGGTGTCAAAATCCATCTCGGAAACTAGATTTTGTCTGTCACTCCAGGAGCTTGGAGGGTCATTCAAAATTATTGACAGAATCACATACATAAATTTATCTGATTTGGAAATATATTTTCAGTATGAGTCGACGCCCAGGTATTAGGGGAGTTCCGGGACCTTTATTCCAGAACGCTTTCATAATAAAATTTCTCTTCAGCTTCTCGGGGCATCGTTCGGTACACATTGCCCCATGCAACACCAACATGCATCATTATGGTGGATTCACCGGTGGCTACCGATAATGATCTGTATAAGCCTGATCAAGAAAGGTCAGGAATATAAAAATCACGTTGTCAAATCGCCATTGCTGTAATATACCATAGTAATTCTCCAGCGCACGAAATGTAGTAGCTGACGTAAATACTCCCAACCAACATTGTTTATAATGGAACGTTTTTTTCTGAAATTCCTGGCCTTTCCACTCATCCTTTCTTCACGTAGTACCTATTGATTTTCAACTGCCCACCCTACTAGGCGCGTGTTCCTCCCATCAAGAAGATATTCGTCGGGAATGAGTTTCTAACAACCGCAGCCCACCGCCAGCTTCATAGCTTAGTCACGGACCAGACTGATCGGTGACGTATCTCCTTATTTTGACTATTCCAGCTAAGCCGCTCGCCCGGCATTCCCCTCTCACGTCATTCATTAAAAAGCGATCCGGACTTGGTGAGGCCTATTTCCCTGTTATTCTCGCAGTTAGAGACCCCGCCATCGTCTTTCCGTCACGATATGTTAGCGAATTCGCCTTTACTAGGAAACTGTCGTAAGGTGTTTACGACACAATTCATTTCGACGAATTTATTATCCTCAAGTCGAGCCTGGGGATTTCGCTTTTTGCAATACCTACCAACCCGAGATAATATCGTTGTTCTCGGGAACTAAGTTAATTTCCAAAGCTGATACAGGTTGTAGGAGGAAAATTTCACCAGCTGACGATTTAGCAGGTACTACCATATATCGAAATACAAAGACGTTTGAACTCAAAATAATACTGTCCTCATATTAATCAAGTAGCAAAATCAAGAAGATCGTCCTCATGAAATCAGCTACATAGTATGGTAATCAATGTTCGGCAAGGTCGCATCCTACATGATTATTGAAAATGAACAATCGAGTTCATCGTTGGCTCGAATATCGAATGAATTAAAAATTAGAACGCGTTTTAATAGACCGTCTAATACAAACTAGGTAGGAAGGTAGCCGCAACAGTTGTTGTACATGCCGAAATTCTACCATGCTCTGGAGCCTGTATGTTTTCTGAGATACCGACCAACTTCTTCAATGGAATTGCTGGAAAGGGAAAATTCCCGGAAAAATTGAAAAGAGAAATATCCTATACAGTTTTAATATGCTTTCGTGAAATAAGTGGGGTAGTGTGTGTCCTACATTGCACCCTTAAGAACTGAATGCTCATAGTTGAGCCTGATGCTCACAAAATACGTTATCGATTATTTACTACCACCGTGCCAGGGAGCGGAAATTCTCTACCCATTTTACCGCAAGTACAGCTGTTTATTTTTTTCTGCCACCGATTATGTTTCAACGACACAGTGGGCAGCTAAACCGCCAATTCAATAATTCCCTTTGATGAAATTTTCAAGCCTATTCGGCTAGCACCATTAGGATTTATTTCTGACGCTGCGGAAGATCAGCTCTTGCTTCCTAGGAACCCATTACACGGATTAGTCGGAAAACTTGTGATTTTTCTCTTTCTTTTTTTCTCACGAGACATATTCCAATGTACATTATGCATATAATCCTAATAGAAATCCGAATGTAAACATGAAATTCCCAACGGACTTTACGAGAACAAGGCATAAAACTTCAATTTTTTCATAGATTTTACCAAAAGTCATAAATTGTATCGACAGCCTGTAGAAGCGAATACTTATAATGAGTATATATCTTACTTTACAGCACAAGGTAATGCAAACGCAATAATTAATGAACCACGATTCCTAAATTAGGAAGGAACTTATACTCGTAATATCAATGAAAGAAAACTGGAACCAATTCAAAGCTCGAAGACATGGTTCTACCCTAATGTCGGGCTGATATCTATGAGAAAAAGAAAACCCACCTTCTTAACTATGTAAATGTATTTACAAACAATTTTGTACATACTTGTGAATTTTCTAAGTACACAATTTTTTACTCTATTGTATTTCTTAAGCCAACGTTAGGAGTGAAGTCTGCCGTGAGCCAAGAAAGAAATTATTTCTATCATTCGCTGAAGGCTACAAGTTGAGAGGTGCATAAAGTTTGGTCACCTACTGGTAGCGGGAATAATAGACTATGAGCTCATGCTATACAAGCGTTGAAATGCAGAAATCAGAGTAGCAGATGATCGCCAACAGAAACATATAATATATCTGTTGCTGAGATTGAGAAAGCGACTAAAATCTTGCCTTGCAGAAATCATCAGAACTAATTCTGATCCTCTCACCGGTGGACAACTGACGAGTCATGACAACTGCAGTCGGAATTGGCAGTTCGAACAAGAAGTCAGCCAACAAATATGGTTTCTTAATTTATATAGTCGTCGTATGGGTCCGGCAAGGGGTTTTTTTGGTAAATACGAAAACAGGAAACTGAATTTAAATGCAGTAAAAAAGGTTCACAGGAGGGAATCGAACCCACATCCTTTGGTTTTCCGTACCAACCCGACATTATTGATCAGAATAGAGAAAAAATATCATTTAAAATCACAGTAACTTTTTTGAATTCCTCTTGAAGTTTAGGTCACTTTGATCCGCTGTCAACTCTGCTAAGCGAATGTATTTCCGCTGGCTTCTGATCAGGGGCCCACTGTGTAAATAATTTGTGGTTTCCAATTGGAGACAAAAATTTGTGTTTGTCGAGTTGAGTAAGGCGGTACATCAAAATTGAGCTGTGACAAAGGGTCGGACAACCCACCCCACCAATAATCAGTCTGTGGAGAAACATCACATCTAGGAAACATCACAATAATTTATTGTTATAATTATTGTTTTTTTGTTGTAATTGTTGACTAGTTATATTGTTTGATACTGATGATGACTTAACCGTAGAAATCGATTTAACATTGTAAATCTTTATATTTTTCGTAGAAATAGGCAACTTTTTCACAAACTTCCGTTTTGAAATGGGTTTCCAAACTTCGCCGCGAGTGATTTAGTTCGTATAGGAGTCTGATTGAAATCGGATGGCAATAAGAGTTCGACGTGTGGCAAGGTTATAAGGACTAATAGATAACAGACGGAGTACATGTTGGTAATTTCGTGTATAAGGTGGAATGAAGAACTGCTAGAAACCTAGGCCCTTGTGGATGAACTTGGCAAGGAGTTTTGGACAACCCAAGGAGTAATAGCCAACTTGTTGAAGAATGATACATCGACCATGCATCTCAGACTTTCCAAGTAACTTAGGGTCGGTTCTACCAACGTTCTAAATCAACGTTTACTTAACTGAAGATCTCAGCTGTTAAACAACGATGTTCGGTTTCACTATCTCCGGTTCAAATAAATCAATGATCAGATGATGGACGATTAAGACCAACCTGCAGAATTTGGGTGCCTGTGCCCGTATCTGGTGCCTACTAGGGGTATGGCGCGTCTGTTCCAGTATAAATCTAATATTCCAGTAAATCCATATTCCAGGATTATTCTTCCAGTATAAAAAGCGCAGAGAACTGGCCCGGCTCATCATTCTTCAATTTAATGTCTTGTATCCAACTTCTTACATACCGAACCTTTCTTTACCTACTTTAACCCATGAGATTACACGTACCGGGTTAAAAAACATAAGTATGTACTCCACGGGACTGCGTGTACCAAGGTAAAATCTTCATGTCCTCTTCCTTCAGTACTTCAAATCAGTAAAGTGTTTTTATTAGCCAAGGTGTCAAAGTTCGACTCGCTACTTTCAACACAAATCCAATTCACAGCCAAAAATATAAAGTATGTTATTTTACACCATTTTATATAATATTTTCTCTTTATGAATACTTGGCACGATTACTAGAGCAATAAAAATGCGAGGCATCAAAACATTTTCTAAATGATATTTTATTTCATCGATGAAGTTGATGATTATTTACATCTTACGTCGTTTTTACGTCATTTCACTGTTTTTCACAGCTTTCACAGTTTTTGGACATTTCTGACAGTATAACGCCCAGAGGTAGCATTAACAACACAGCTCACGAAGAAAATATTTCTATATCCCCATGGAAAATCACAGGATAATCTCAATATATCCCACTGATGGGGTGGAAGAAGGAGATGGAGTAAACATTTTTAATGAAAACCAAGAGGGGTGAAGACAATGAGTGTAAAATATCACTTCCTTCTCGTTCATTAATACTTATGTTAGGAAAAAATGAGCTTGCAACGCAAACTGTTGCTGGAACAGCCCTGACAAATGGACTATGAAGGAGTGAGGGTGAAAATAAAGCAGGGGAAAAAAAGACAAGGCAGAGTCGCAAAAAGTGTCCTTTTCACCCCATCAAAACAAAAAATATTCCAAGTCATGCAGCACAACCTTAAGAGAGACTATTTTTTCTTAATTCTGACTTGGAATATGAGTAGATAGATAATGGCGGCGACCAAAACCAAGGCGACCTCGACCTACAAAGTGGATTGAAAATACCAACGTGTTGTGGATGAAATGTTGGGGTAAAAAGGGTTAGCATAATATTACGGAAAAAAAAAAAAAAAAAAATTGGGAAGACGAACAGGATCGCCAATTTCTATAAACAGAATAAAATGGACTTTAAAACGTCGCTATCTCTTGTACCTCGACACCCTTATACCCTGATTTTTACTTTACCTCTATCCTGAACCACCAGTTCATCCTCTACACAACTGTATTGTTTAGGGCGTCGTTTTGGCCAATTAACATGTTTCAATCTTGAACTATTTCCCGAAAAGATGAAATTATGTCATAAACGTAGCAAAGTGCTCCGCATACCTTCCGAAGTTATTCATTTGTAAAACATCTTGCGAGGCTTCTCAATACTTTCCTGACGTCCTTTAATTTACTTTCACTGACATGCAGGTGCACAGTTTTAAGCACACATATTTTTTATATCGTTCAAGTAATACACACTATTAATACATAATATTCTGCTTTTAAAGATAAAATAAGATTTCATTTTTTTTTTTTTTTTTTTAATTTGGTGCATCTCTTTTGACATCAATAAGAGCAAAATTTTCATTACCCAAAATTCTGAGTTTTGAACGCACCAGTTTTTATGAAGTTCTCGATTCATTGGACCTTTCATCTTTTTTCAAGGTCAGATATATTCTGAAATGACACCAACATATTTCTATTACGAAATCGTCTGACATTTTGGTGTCATTGCCACAATTTTAATTACCATTGACGAAATTGCTAAAGGTGACAGAGTTTGCAAACTTGAAGAGCACAGTTGGGCTTTTGAGTTGGCTGGCAGACGCGGCCTAAAATTAAAGCCAATGAAAGCCCACTTGAAACGGTGGAGCCGGGAGGGTATCAATTCCAAGTTGACTAGACGGGTGGCGCACCCTCGCCCACCGCCCACCAGACTTTTTGGCCGCTGAGGCACGTCACCGACGTCAAGACGCCGCCGGAGATTTATCAACAAAATACCTACAAGCGCAATTAGTGGAGTCTGTGGAAGCGGAGACTGCAGGATGAGCCAATTTAAGCTATTCATATACAATAAATAGTCAGTTTTACGATATTAAGCAGTGTATCTTGGGAAGCATCCCCCCCTACCCTCCTCCAGAATCTGTTGCTTCATGACTACCGGGGCGATAAAAGTCTAGAATAGAGAGCAAGAAACTGATTAAATTCACTTGATTTGTTCGTTTCACAGTCTTCTGGAACAATTTCAGTTTCGCAATCAGAATTAAGGTAAATACGGTTTCGATAAATTTGCTCACATTAAGCGGATTGGCCCTTAATCTGTCGTTCATATATTCATCATCATTGGACCAATTGGGTTATTTTAATATGGATTTTTAGAACGTGAATGTTCTGAAACGACAATATCTCCCGATTAATAGCTACTTTCGCGAAACTTTAGCGGAGTGTTAGCCTTGAACGTCATCCTTGATCCTCCACAAAATTCATTGTGGTCGCATCATTAGTAGAGTAGCCCCTGCGCAACTCACAAGTGAAATTCTAGCGATACCGGCTTCCACAACTTCGATGGATGGCGGACAGTACAAGACCAGCCAGGAGGGTGGGCATTATAGAAACGTCAAGCAAGTGAGAGAAGATGGCCGCATCAATTGTAGGCTACCATTTGTAGCCTTGCGCTAGCTCAATCGAGAAATCCAATCGACACCTGTTTCCACAACTGAAATTTATGCAGTACAAACCACCTAGATGGGTGGAAAGTATAAGGATGTCTACCCAGGAGGTGACCTTGGTCGGTCATAAAATTGGAAATAAATACGTGTGGTTAATATTAAGAGTACTCAATTTTCCAACACAAGAACAAGAAATTGTACAAGACGACTGTATCATGTGATATAAAATATCAGGTTGATAACTGAATAATACCAATAATAAATAACTAGACTCGCCAACAGTCGGATATCCTCTGCGCATGCTCAAACAAGAAATTAATCCTAGTGATGCCTGGTTCCCTGGCGGGGTCTTTAAGACCATCCAAAAGGGAAGGCAGCATGAAGAAGTCTAGAGTAGAAAGAATGTAAAGAAGTATAGAGTCTGCAAAGGTATGCTGGTATGTGAAAATCGTATTAAAAAGAATTTATTATGAAAAGCTTCTAATCCGCAATGGTAGCTCAGGCCACGTCAACGTCTATTCCAGGCGTTAATGCTACAAATTATGAGACCAACAGTAGCAGTAAAGAAAATTGAAGCTTCCTACACCACGAATCAGCATTTCGGTGTTGAACCGTAGGAACGTGAAATTGATCAGCTCGCACTGATGCCAATACAGTTTACATATATGTGCAGACGTAGCAACTCTTCAGAAACCTTCGAGCACATATTCTCGAATGAACGTATTCGTTCAGAGAAAATATATCTGCCACCAAGTATCCTAAGCTCACAGGATAGTTAAATGCGACTGAGGACAATTATCGCTCATTCCATCATTACGTCATCTTGGTATAAAATTATCAACACTGAAAGAAGATGGATTGAGCAACGAAATGAAAGAAGAACGAATTAAAAACTAAAACTAAATGCACCATAGCTGCTACGTGAAACCGCTGAAATCCATTGAAGAAGATGACCTACTGCGATGAGATCAGACATAAAGATAGTCACGGTTGAAGTGCTGAATGATTAGCGAGAAAAAAAGGGCAAAAATGAAAAACGATTCCCCAACTGTCAGTAATCGTTTTAAAAAACTGAACTACAACGAACAATACAATAAGCGTTTGGCATACAGTATTGCATTGACGTATAAGTTCAGCTCAAATTACTAAGTCGTATGCTGAGTGGTATATGATTGGGTATTACGTTACGTATTTGAAAACGTCTGCCAAGTTGTGTTATAGCAATGTATTGCAATCCCGGAGTTCCTATTACGATTTTCTTGAAGGTGAACAGTCTTCTTACACCAACAATTTGACAACAGGAACATTAAATTTAGAACACTCCTTTGTACTTTGTAAAATTACCAAACAAAGTTGCGCTAAAACGTCGGCTTTTAACGGTCACTGAACAAATCAAGATTAAGACGGTTAGTGTCCAGAATAATCCTACGCTAGAATGGTACATACTATGATGTAATATCTCCAGTTCCATGTTCTCTTTTCGCCTAAATAACATATAATCAAGGAACCTATGTATGCTATATATGAAATGTGTGTAATGATGTTTACAACCTAAGCGAGTGTAATCTCGTCATCTGAGTTAAGGGCTTCGTAAATAGACAGGGCACAGTGTGTATTTGTTGTTCCCTAAATTTCATCACGGGCGGGCTGTTGCGTGTATTGTAAACCTCCGTGAATTAAACGTCAGTAATCATATTAATCATATTTTGCGGCATGTGAAGGTAATTTCATAATTCAAGGGCCGTCTATTTCATTCAACGAATTCAAAGCTGTGTGCCAATGTCGTTATTTCAATGAATATTGCGATAGACATTAAGCGGTTCCAACATGCCGTCCACGAATAATGCGATAGAGGAATGAATATTGAAGAAATCAGCAACCACTTGTTGTTCACTGATTATCGTCAATAAGAGAACATTTGAAGAGTAGTTCATTCTCTAATTTATTGTAGGTAATAAATGGGTTACCTGCGGCCGGAGTCTAATAATTGAACTAGAAAACATGAAAAATATGGTTATCAAATTTTAAATTGAAAGTTCTTAGTGATCAATAAATTATACATAAATAGAAGAAACTAATACTAATCTATATTAATATAATAGTAAGTATGTCTGTCCGTACATTGATTAGAATCATCGAATTTTGCGTTTCTTTTCCGTTTCATACTATTTGTAGACGACTCGAACCATTTTCTCAATTTTTCTCGGTTTGTCAGCAATTTTTGTTGCTTTTCACGATTACAGGGGTCATTGGACCACTGATATGAGAGGGGGGAAATGCCTGGAACAGTCCAACTTAAATTATAGGCTATTTGAAGTTTTTAAAATTTGAGCCAAAGGGGGTGTTTAGGAAAGGAGGAGGGGTGAAATGGGGTATCTTGGACACCATTGAACGAACTGAGGATCTAATTAGGCCAATACATTTACATTACGTCAACCTCAGTCACAGGATATTAAAAAATTTTCTAGCCTCAACCATAGGGAAGTGTTTACGGTAAGGAAAAAAAGGAGAGGGAGGGGGTGGTTAAATGGAATAATTTGGTCATCACCGAACGAACTGGTGATCTAATGTTCGGACGAATGAAATTGGAATAGTCTGAACGTTGATTTGGGTTACGTATCAACAATATTTTTAATCTGAAATATGGGGGGTGTTTGTGGAGAGGGAGTTGGGGTTGATCTCAGTAGTTTGGTCTTAATAGGTAATTTATAAGTAAGTACTTTCAAGTAAGGACTTTTTTGAATCAGATCCATAGGGGTGTCACAAAATGTGATGGGTGAGGAGGGGCTTACGTATATTCAAGTCAACCTGTGCAACGCACGGGTGAACCAGCTAATGAATAATAATTTTGATAAGTCAGTAAAACGTGGTACTTGTGTTGAGAAGTTCCAGTCATGAAGTATGATCGTAAGAGCGAGTTCCCATAAGTTATCGTATTACATTGTTACATAGTTTGGAAATTTGAGCACTTCGAGCGCAAAGGAATTCACTAACTACCAATTTTACGGCAAACATAGTAAAGTAAACCGCTACGATTTTCTTAAGGGCACACGGCATTCAACCCTCTTTCTGACATACTAGAGGTCATTTCGGTTACTTTTTTCTGAGCTCCCATTCAACCGATTTTCATAAATATATATTCAGCATATTCTCAACTTCACAGTCACGGATAGCTTTCCCAACATACGCGAAGGAAAAGTATCCAGGCGACGTAACGATATGTCAATCTTTTTCTTCCCACAACTTCAAATTGGTCACAAATTCAATAGGATCCGCTTCAAAATTGTATCACCCTTCTGGCAAATCTCTCGTTATCAGCCAGTGGTCCAGTTTATTAGATAGATACTAGAGAATTTTTTTACTTCTCGTATTCATTTTCTCGTATACGAAAATGGCCTCTCCGAAACGAGAATTGGTTTTCCTTACGTGGACACGCTTTTCGGAGCGTAAGAGTCAGCTTTTCTCGTGCTCAACTTTTTCAGAATCGTAATTACGAGACGAAAACTTGACCTTCTTCTACGATAACACTCTAGAATAACTTGGTCCAGTTAATTAGATGAATTTTCCCTGTGCCGTCTTTTGTTGTTGGATACTTAATAGTACATGAATTCCACTAATTCAGTAAGTATCGTACACACGCACTTATCTCAAATAGGCGCCAACGATAGTAGCCTCACAGTCTTTCAAGCCTCCAACTCTTCAGGAGAGGCGAAGAGCCTTCAAAAGCTGGAGTTGACTCACTCTGAGGAGCCTTGCGTCACCATCTGCCTTTCTCTCCTCCCGAGCCGACTCCTACGCTACTACGCGCTCCAAGCAGGCGGTCACGTAGCTACGCAAAACGGCGGATGTCTTCATCGCGGAACCCTAATCTGGCTACCTAATACTCAGAGACCTTCAGAATGAGCCTATTGTTTCAAGAACGAATACGCTGAGACCACAGACTTCTTTACAATCGCTCGACACGCTACAACAAACTAAAACGCAAGGGTTTGATATGGACAGAAGAGACTGGGGTTGGGGTTGGACTGAGGTGGGGTTGGATTTGGCAACGGTGAAACATTTTGTTTTCTCTCTTTAGAATGGTTTGGAGGTGTGTTGGTGCTTCTCGGGGAAGTGCAATACTTTGGTACCCAATATTTCCTTTTTAGACGAAAAAAACTTCAAGATATTCGGATGGCGAACAGTAAATCCCTCCGTCTAAGGAAAGATTGAACCTTTCTTCATGTTCCACGTGAATTATCCAAAGCCTAATACATCCAAGAAACAAAACTGTAATATTCAAAGAAATGTGGTTTTTCCATTAAACAAATAACCTCGGCGCGACGCGCCTCGGTATCGTATCAATGAACTGAACTAAGCATAATCTTTATA
Source organism: Adelphocoris suturalis (assembly GCA_030762985.1). NCBI lineage: Eukaryota > Metazoa > Arthropoda > Insecta > Hemiptera > Miridae > Adelphocoris > Adelphocoris suturalis. The sequence goes on along the minus strand of CM061046.1, from coordinate 39,661,279 downwards.
TATAATTCCGAACGGTATTTGAAATTTTGAAGACTTCGAGGTCCGATTTTAGTGTAAGACCGCTCATTCGAATCAGCACGGCCCCAAGTTTGTTGCAAAAGTGTCGCCGTTCGTCTCTATACCCGCCTTGATCGTGTTCTAGGCGGTCCTTATCAACGAGAGTTGTTTATTAGGCTGTGGCGGTAACAACAGTTGCCATCAATTCACGGTAAGTAAGAAACGTAGTGTAGTTATTAACATCTAGGAGAGTTATTTCTGAACGAAGAAATTGAGACTGAAGAGCTTAGCGGACTTTATAAATCATTCCGAACGGTCTTTATATATAAAATTCAGAATCAGCACGGCCCCAAGTTGGTTGCAAAAGTGTCGGTAAGTAAGAAACGTAGTGATGGGGTCTTTTCTTATCAGCTAAGTGAGCTAAATTCTTTCCTTTTCACAGACCGGGGGCTGTGGCGGGCTCCTGTAATCCGGCGACACGGAGGTCAGGTGACAAGGCCGGCTTGAGGTACGTTTGGGGATGGGGTCCACGAATCGATGGAACCCTTACCGCCCTTAATCGTTCTAATCAGTTCTAGTTCGAAGACGTTCGTTCTGATGAGGGGTTCTGGAAACTCCGTAATTCGGGTCATTGTGAACCCAGAGAGTTCTCTTGCGTCCATGGGAGGCGCACTTGGTAACAGAGTTCGAGGCCGTTTCACACATGTGTCATAACAATAATACATAATAATCACTGCCGGTGATCAATTTCGTTTCAATACTCCCCCTCAAGCTGGATGTTGGCTCCTAACTCCCAAGCTTGAAGTTAATGTCTGATGCCTTGGACCCGGCAGAGATTTCGTCATTATATCTGCTACCATTTCTTCTGTGGGCTTATAGTTTAGGGTAATTTTCCCAGATATTACTGCCTCTCGAACAAAATGGTGCCTGATATCAATATGTTTAGTTCGAGGGTGATGTACTGGATTATGCGCTAGTTCTCGAGCCCCACGATTATCAATATAAAGTACTACTGGTTCTTCAACTATCTTTGGGTTCAGTTCCATCAGTAATAGTTTCAGGCTTATTGATTCTTTTGCGGCTTCAGTCGACGGTCCGCTGTTTCCGAGCTTCCCAGCTTATTGCACCACCAGCAAGTAGAAACGTGTAGCCAGTGTAGGACTTCCGATCGTCCACTGATGAAGCCCAATCAGCATCGACATATCCGGTCAGCTCTCCCCCTGAACTTGAGAACGTTAGAGCATGGTCTTGTGTCCCTTTTAGGTATCGCAACACCCGTTTTGCAGCAAGGAAATGTTCTCGTTGGAAACATGTGTTGAACTGGCTAAGCATGCTTATAGTGTGTGCCAAGTCAGGTCTCGTGCATGTGGCCAAATACATCAAAGATCCCACTAAATTTTGGTATGGATACTCGTTAATCTCGTGCTGTATCAGACGTTTAGGTTTTTCTAATTTAACGTTTAAGTCAGCTGGCGAGATGACTGGATTAGAGTGATCCATTCCGAATTTTTCAAGAATCCTCTTTATATATTTCGTCTGTGACATCTTCAGTGTTCCGACTTCCGTAGTTATCTCAATTCCGAGAATATAGTGAATTTCCCCCATGTCCTTCATGTCGAAATTTGCTTTCAATTTTGCCTTAATTTCATTCATAGCTCGCTTTGAAGAAGTAGCACACACTAAATCGTCGACGTAAACTCCGATTATAGCAAAATCTGAGCCTATCGTTCCGGTGTATACACATGGATCAGCATTCGTTGGTTTGAATCCACTTGATTTCAGCTGTTGATCGAGTTTTTGATACCATAATCTTCCCGATTGTCGAAGTCCGTAGAGAGCTTTTCTTATTTGGCATACTACTTCATTTCCTTCCTCCAATTTCTTTAAGTGAGCTAGCGCTTTTTCCTTAATTTCACTTCCGATTTCTTCTTTCTCTATAATTTTATGTAGGATTTCGCCATACGATTCAGGAATTGCCATCACTATGTCAGTGTCAATGTCCCCGTTGAGGTATGCAGTTTTTACATCCAACTGGTGAATTAGCATCCCTTTCTGAACTGCTACTGCCATTATCATTCTGAGCGAGCTCATCCTCATCACTGGGTTATACGTTTCAAAAAAATCTATTCCTGGCCTCTGCGTATATCCTTTTGCTACTAGCCGGGCTTTTCGCCGTTCTAGTCCTCCATCCTTTTTGAATTTATTTACCAAAATTAATCGGCTTCCCACAATGTTTTTGTTTGCAGGTTTATCTACGACTTCCCAAACGTTGTTCTTTAACATGGCAATGTACTCTTCCTTTATCGCGTCCATCCATGCCTCTGCATTTGGTCCAGATAACGCGTCTTTTACTTTAATTTCGCCCAATGGTTCTGTAGTGATTGGTATTTGTCTATCCTCGTCAACTTTGCATTCACAGCAGTCCCACTTCTTTGGTTTCGGTATTCTGCTTGATCTTCTATGTATTCTTTCTTGCGTTCTTTCTTCGTGTAGTATTTCTTGAGGATTCGGTTCAACTTCCATTTCAGAATTAGTTTCAAACCAAATTTCACCGTTTTCAACAGAATTTTCTGGATTGTTTGAATTAATTGACTGGATATTGTCTTGACGATCAGCCTGTACCTCCAAGTTACTGCTTGGTTTCGTCCTTGGTATTTGTTTACAAATATCAATTTCAATTACTTTCCCATATTCTCCTTTCGTTGTCAATGTTTGAGAATCTTCGAGAATCCCATAAAATTCATCAAAATTTTCAATTTCATTGTCATATTCATTTAGAAATTTCACATCTCTAGTAAATGCAATTCTTCGATCTTTCAAAATCCATATTTTATACCCCTTCACTTCTTCTGAGTATCCCAGGAATATGCATTTGTCAGTTTTTCGTTCAAATTTTCCTCTTCCTATTCGTTTGTGCAGTGCATATCCCACACATCCAAATGTCTTGAAATACGACACATTTATTTTCCGACCATTCCACAATTCGTAAGGTATTTTTCCTCCTATGCTGCTTGATCTGCATCGGTTCCTGATATAATTTGCCGTGTTGACAGCTTCTGCCCAGAATGATGGGCCTAAATTAGCTTCAATCATCATGCATCGGGCAGTTTCAACAAGAGTTCTGTTTTTCCTTTCACTGACTCCGTTTTGTTGGGGAGTGTCCGGAACTGTCAACCGCCTAGCTATCCCTTCTTTTTCCAGATACGAATCAAACTCATTATTCTTATATTCCAAACCATTGTCAGTTTGCAAACATTTGATGCGCTTGCCTGTTTGTTTCTCAACTTTACTCTTGTATTTCTTGAAACTTTCCAGTGCTTCCGACTTTCTTGAGATAAATTGAACCTCACACCACCTCGTGGCGTCGTCAATGAAAGTGATAAAATATTTTTTTCCTCCAATCGAATTCACCCTCATAGGGCCGCAAATGTCTGAATGAACTAAGTCCAACACCTCAGACTTCCTGTGTGATTTCTTTGGGAATGGGGTTTGTGTCATTTTCCCTTGCAAACAAGTCTTACATGGTCCCAACTTTGAATTTTTCGCAATATTCATTCCGTACACATTTTTGCTCATCTTCTTAAGATCTTCTTCGTTCAGGTGTCCTAATCTTTTATGCCATACATCAATTTGACTTCCCCCATTTTCTTCTTTCCGGAATAAGACATTATTAACTGTAGGCTTCGAATTTCCTTTCATATAGTATAGATCTCCCATTCTTTCTGCTCTGAATAGGATTTCACCATTTTTAGATATAATTGCTTCGTCACTATTAAAAACTACACTGTACCCTTTATCCGTTATTTTCCCCACTGACATTAGGTTCGTTCTCAGATCTGGTACAAGGAGAGTTTCCTCGAGCATAAGTTTTAGTGGCTTTGCGTTGTTTTCCACTAAAAGGGGGACTGTTCCTTTTCCTTCCACTGGAATGGTATGCTTACTAGCTAATTTCACACAGTTCTGCCTAGTTTCACTTATGTTCCTGAATGCACTTTCATCCCTGCACATGTGGGTTGAACATCCACTGTCTAGAATCCATTTCTCACTACCACCGGATTGTCCAGTCATCAGGGCTACTGTTGCGATTCCATCATTTTCATCACTATCATCACCATTTTCTGCTAAATTGCTTTTAAATTTTCTTCTTTGTGGACAATTGAAAGATTTATGTCCAAATTTCTTGCAAGAGTAACATTTAACGTCTTCATATTCACAGTAATACTTGTTCGTCGGTTGTCCTTTGCACTCTATCTGCTTCTTACGAAATTTTCGTGCTGCAAGAGCATCACTTGTCCTAGAGATTTGATGATTTTGAATCCTAGCTTCACTTTCTTCAATTATCTTTAGTCTAAGTGCCTCTGGTGTCGGAAGATCATCTCTAGTTTCAATGGCCACTCTAAAATTTTCATACGACTCTCCCAGACTGTAGAGCATTATTATTGTCAGCAGATCTTTATGAATTTCTACTCCCATATCTTGCAATTTATCAACTGCTTCCATGAATTGACTTAGATGTTCATGAATATCTTGGCCCTCTCCCATCTTGCAAGTTATCAGCTTCTTTAGCAGTGTAGCCTTTCTTGCTGGTCCAGAGGACTGATGAACCTCCTTCAACCGTAACCACACATCATGTGCTGTCTTACAATGCTTTATGTGTTTCAATTCTGACGGTGCTAGCGTATGGATTAGATCTGCCTTTGCTTCCTGGTCTTCTATGTCCCACTGTTCAGTAGCAGCGGTGGTCAAAGGATCTTCAGTGACTGCGGGTCTTCTGCTGTCCCCGTTTACAAATTTCCATGTTCTATTTTTGAGCAATAAAGCGGCAACATGTATTGCCCATGTATCATAATTATTTTTCTCCAGAGATTCTATTCTTACTGAACCACCCATCCTGAATTCACTGTTGCGCTGAGCCATAACCTCTTATAACAGTGGAATCAATTACTCCTGATAAATTCGTAATAAACTATATTCTTGAATAGAATCACAATATTTTCAGAAAACAATTATTGAATTTCAAGTGTATACCAACAGGTTGGAAAATATCACATGTGTCATAACAATAATACATAATAATCACTGCCGGTGATCAATTTCGTTTCAATATTATATATAAAATTCAGAATCAGCACGGCCCCAAGTTGGTTGCAAAAGTGTCGGTAAGTAAGAAACGAAGTGATGGGGTCTTTTCTGATCAGCTGAGTGAGCTAAATTCTTTCCTTTTCACTGTAGGAGGTTGAAATTTGATAGGGAGACTCTCTGGGACATTAAGAGACGAGTGAAGTGATGGGGTCTTTTCTGATCAGCTGAGTGAGCTAAATTCTTTCCTTTTCACTGTAGGAAGGTAAAATTTGATAGGTAGATTCTCTACGACATTAGGAGAGTAGTATCTTGATACTACCGATCAAGATACAATCATCGACATAAAGAAGGAGATAGAAGACACGGACGCGCAGGTTCACACGCTTACAAAGAAACGAAGAAGACTCAATATAGAATTACACCATCATCTCACCATGCCCAAATTCTGAATTCCCCGATTCAACTTTTTGTTTAGTCTCATAGTGGCGAGGACCAAGTCAACTGGTGATATTTATTTTATTACATTACTTACATTTTGATCGGTATTTCCTCTTTTTTAATCATTTAATAACATCGCCTTAGCTTTGCACCAGGTCACATAACGCCGCAAATAGGTAGGACTTATATCGTTACTATGATGTGCTGAGTTCCTGTTAGGTACTACTGTTATACGGACTAGATTAGGGCTTTCCAAGCCCTAACAGGCCTCTAGTAATAATAATAATGTGTAAGAAATAACATGGAGTTTAATCCTACGCTAAGCAACTGTAGTTTATTATAAGCGAAGGTTTGCTACAAAGTTTATCGGTATCGCATGTACTTTTTTCGTTCCATAATTTTCTGTCGGTTTTTAACCGGTTGGTGATCGCAAAAACCAATTTGTGTTAAAATGAAATAAATGTAAACACCATTGATCACGACCACTGAAATTTCGATTCATGTACAATGGATAGCCATTTATAGTGAATTACATCAAATTCATTCTAATGGTTTCATCGAAATCATCTTCTAATCCAAAAATGAATTTTATAAAGAAGTAAAAATTTATCGGAGGGATTACGTAGGTGGGTACCCACTCAATGTGGGGTCAAAATGATGGATAAGATAAAGAAATTTTATGTATGAAATGCTGATTGCCAATTTTTATAATAGTACATATACACTTAGTATGACGCATAAAGTGCATTTGAAACATCACACAAATAAGTAACAGTAATAGTGACAACTGCGTGATTCGGTAGGAAGGCTTGGAACTTGATAAAATATTTTGGGCTCGACGACACCTGGCTCAAGCGTGTGATGAGAAAGGAGGTGCACGACCTCAATACATTATTAATTCGGTGCCCTCACACTTACCCCAAGTCCAAACCGTTCATTGGGTGCAGAGAAGGTTTGCCTTATAAACTGGAACCTGCGCTAGCATATATGCATCTACAAGAGAGCATACAGAGTAGTTATTTCTCTTCCCTCTGGTCTACAACAATGTTTTCCCTTCATCACTAACTGAATGTTTAAGAAAATCGTATTACAGAATATTAGTTCAAAAACATTGAGTTTATCTTAATGAAACTCAGCATACATCCACAGTCCTAATTCTTCAATTTAAGAATAATTTTAACATGGATATGTTTTTGGGCTGGGGGTCATTCTAAAATTTGCGTAACGACACCAAAATTTGTGACGACCCGGCACTTTAGAATATTATTAACTCGAAAAGTGAAAGCTAGGTAGAAATCAATGAGGTACTACCGCAATGAAGTACCTAACTTCGCCTTCCTCAATAACCGACTTAGAGTTCTGTTTTAGCATGGAACGAAAGTAGCGCGGGAGTTTCTACTTTCCCAACATCCCAACAGGGTGGAAAATAATGTCCACTTTTACTTTCCCAACATCCCAACAGAGCGGAAAGTAATGTCCATTTTTATGTTCCCAACATCCCAACAGAGTGGAAAGTACTAATGTCCATTTTTACTTTCCCAACATCCAGCAGAGTGGAAAGTAATGTCCCTTTTAGTTTCCCAACATCCCAACAGAGTGGAAAGTAATGTCCATTTTTACTTTCCCAACATCCCAACAGAGTGTAAAGTAATATCTACAACTTTGACATATCCATGCTCTTTCGTTTTTCCCCTCAAGGGAGAAATTTATGTTTTTCACTGTCTTTCTTCAATTTTCGGTACTTAACATGTATAACACAATAGTGTTAACTGGATTCATGTCTTTTTTTTTGTGTTATTCAGCCAAAATAACAATAAAATAATAAACTAAATAACAATAAAAATTAATAAATTGGTTTATTACATTACCAACTCCTTAGTAGAAAATGTCGATATGACGGGAGTGTAATATAAAACCACACCAGATACCGAGTCAAATGAAATTTACAAGTGCATATACATACACAAGCGCCTATGACATTTACGACGTCCCTCTGAAGCTACATATGCCTTATAGGAAAGACTTTGCAAATAAGAGGGGAAAGAGGGACGCCTATTGGAATTGATGGCACAAGAGGGGGCACAAGAATGGAAAAAAATAACTGAATACAAATCCGTTTCAGACCGTTCTAAGACCAAATCCGTTAAAAAACTATGGGTGCATGCATGTGAGTGTGCATGCGTGTCAAATTTTGTTGACGCTGCCCAAGGCTACAAAATTCTAAGCCGATTAGGAAGATTCTTTCATTGTTCCATACTTGGAAATTTTGGATTTGCCATCGTGGAGTGGGCTGGAAGGGGTAAAAGCCGATCCTAATGAGCGCTCCTCAAGCTAATATTCTTAACTGATTTTCGTGATTATTTATTGCTCGATCCCAGTTATAATCTAGTTGTGCAATGAACCATAGAAATTTTGGGATTTGGCATCGTGATTAGGGGTGGAGGACGATATATCCGATCCTTTCAGGCGCTGCTCAAGCTACAATTCTCGACCGATTATCGTCATTCTTTTTCTATTCAATAAGGAATCCGGTCCAGTTGAGAGACAGAACATGAGAATTTAACATTTTATTATCGGTCGGATAAATGGAGGGGAAAATTCCGATAAATTATCTTTTGATTTAGATGGCAAAAAATCTTGAATTTCAATATTCTCCAATTTTTCTCGAAGCATTAAAATTTAAATTCCCTAATTAAGATTGGGGGGAAGGGAGGGGGGGCTTTATACCGACATAGCGTGAAATTTTCAATATTTTGCGAGGGAGAAGGGGAGAGAGGTTGCTTGTGGCATATTCGGGTTAGGTTATAATGGAGAGGTTACATACATCCAGTAAACCATAATCTGTTCGCCATTCTTACCAAAATCATATAAAACACATACATAAGGGCGTCCCTGTAATGTATGCATTACATACCAATATGTTTCTTCCCAGTGCTTCCATACGTCAATCGATCCATAATTTCAGACCAACTCATTTTTCAAAACAATTTGTTTTCGCCTCTGTTAGTGTATCTTCAGATCATTGCCACGCACAATATGACCATGATTTTCTATTGACCTTAATAAAACTTCCAGCTATTATGCAAGTAAGCCGCAAGAAGATAATCAACATAAACATAACATCAGCGCTCGAAGGCCAATAACACTCCTGCGTGTGAGCATGCGTTCACGTGGAATATTTGAAATGCAAAATTATCCTCAATGAAATAAACATAATTACGGTGAAATTCTGCTACAATTTTCAGACTTCCGAGAAAAAAGTTATTTTCCATCAGATTTTCATGAAATTTCAAGGGGTACTTCCCTATGATTCATTGCATGCGGATCAATAAAATCCGCTACCCATGCTCTAACGTAAACTCCTCAACGCGCTGTTTTTGCTTTCAAGATTCTTGTATTTGCTTCAAGGTATGCCTCTTAGGATAAATTTATAAATCAATATATTGACATTTTGTGTTATGAATCCAAAGATGGTCTATACTACTTCCAACAAAGTGAACGTTTTTCTCGACGGATTTAGTTTTGGGATGGTTCAAAACGCATTTGTGCTTGGTTTTTTGTTCTTCTTTGAATCTTCGATTCAGAAATGAATCGAACAAGCAGCCTAGGTATAACTTCCGCCAGGGCCATCGCTAAAAGTTTCGTCCCTGAAAACGCGCTAATATAACTAACCAGCCACAGACATCAACTACTGTTAGGGTAGCACTTTTGTAGAATTCGAAAAACGTGCATGGAGCGTAACATTCGTGGTTTGTGAGCAGATGATACACTAAAAGGGTCTTTTGGAGGCAGAACGAAAAACAGGATCACCGGATGTCTGAGCAGGATATACATATGTAAATGGAATGAGCATAAGAAGTTGAGGGTGCGGCATAGGAATCCAAGTGGGATTCAAATGAAGGTTAAACCTCCACCGGCCGAGCGAAGGAAACTGAAGGTGCAGGTGATCAAGGCCGAGTGAACTTGACCATCAAAGCAAACGAGAATACAGTATTTAAGAGAATACTGGTTAAAAAGAATTATCAAGGCTGGGCTTTCCAAAAACGTGTAATATTATGGATCGGAACCTATTTGACGAACGAAAGGTAAACACGGGTCAAGTAATACTAGAAGTTTATCAGCCCCCTATCCTAGGTCCTGTCCAGTCCTGAAGAAAACGGAATTTAAATGAAACGTCCAAACAAAATAAGGAGTTACAAAGTTATATCGAGTTCAACGGCTGGACGTCATCAGTAACAAACAATAGCCTCTCTGAACATACATCTGGAGAGACAGTTATAAAGATCTTGAACACCACCGGTCCAGCGAAAACAAGGTCTGGACGATACAACCAATCAAGTGTAAACAATGTGAAAGAGAAATTGTAGCTAAACAGTGTTACTGGAAAACATGTTACTGTAACTAGATTTAACACGGCGAAGTGGTAATTCCAAATGGATGTCTGTAACGCTTGGATTATATTATTAGTAGGCATATACTTACTTGCAAGTTGCATAATGTGGTTCATTTTTGTTGTCCATGAAATGCATGATACCGACTAATTGAATAGGTACTGCTCAATTCAAAATAGGCGGGTTCCTGTGGACGTGACATTTGTCACTGAGCCTCGCCATGAGGGAGCTGTGAAGAGCCGCGGTGGCTCCTTCCTGCAAATAAAATCATGAAGTCCCAACGCCAGCCGCTGCCTCCCCTAACCACCTTTCACGTGAGGCCTTCACGCTCGTTTTACTCGGATTTCGAAGGAAGTTGCGACAATATGTGGACCGGGATAATGGTGATTTAGACAGCGGAAAGGTTTCACAAAATGAATCCCAAAACCCCTTGAATGAACAACGGATTACTTCTTCGATCGAACCTTTATTGAATAACATTATGGTTTGGTGTGATGCATTTGCTGCTTTCCTTACTTAGCACTGGATCTTATCTATAGAAAATGTTAGTGTCACTGATTACAGAATTACAAACTAATTGGACTGAATTCCTTTTGTAATGCAACTATGTGAATCGCAATGCAATTTTTACATTTTATAATAACAAAATTCAGCAATATGAAAATCGTATGAGTTGCCATTGCTCGTAGTGGCCTTCATCAAAAATTATTTTAGGCAACCAAAACACAGGTTTCCGAGCTAAATATGATTTCGTGTAGGATTTCCAAATTTTTACAGTCATTTTTCCGGCAAATTTTTGAAAATTGAGTATTTTCCAAGTATTTTGTGCAGTAGTGACAGAAATGTCGCATAGTTACTTTGTTAGTTGCCGCTACATCGAATTCCGTATTCATATTCTATTTTTCACGTTTTTGTCCACAGCCACAAACCATTTTTAAAGGGGAATATGCCAGCAGTCGATCAGTTGAACCAGTTTGCTATGAACAGTTTTGCTAACTAACGAATTCTAAAATTGTACCAAGATCCATAATTGGAAGTAACATCAATTTTGAAATGAATTTCCTAAAGATTTCAATACTCGAACGTCAAAATTGGTCGTATTATAAACCGTATCACCGTATCTTGTAGGAAGAAAATTACAAAATTCGGAGCTGGCATCTGGAGATAAGTAATCGTAGCGTTCATATTAAAATAGGATAGATTGTTTCATCAATTTTCAAGTTTGTAAGGACCTTTGGTGCATGAATTCAGAGAAAATGGCAATAAGGAAATCGAGTAAACTGAAGATAAAGAGAGGTGAAACAACAGTTATAATCCATGTTTGTTACAATCATTCGGTACGATGAATTTTTGCAGTATCAAAATTGTTTTCTGTGAAATGTCAGTATCATAGCAAATCTCCGACCTAGAAACTGTTGTTTTCTGGTTTATTATAACACGATGATGTATTTTTATTGTTGGAAGAAACTTCCAAGCCCTTCAATATTCAACGAAAATCACAGGGGTATGAACAAAAACTCCAAAACTAACAAGGAGGATGACTTGGTATGAATTTACGAGTCGACCTTTTGGCACAGATCGTGACGCCTTCAAGCCAGTGTTCCATTCACTAAGCCTAGATTGGAATAAACGGATGAACGAATCTCTCTTTCCCAAACCAATCCCTAAACTAAAATTAAACAACCACTTCAGCAAACAAATACAATTACAGGTACCAAATTTCTCTTTATATTTGCAACGGTAATTTGCATTCAATTAAAGTTTGAGAAAAACAAGAAGAAAAAGAGAGGCTACACAGAAATAAGTATAATTATAGTTTTAAATACCTAAACAGTGACACATATGAGTCTACCAAACATTTGAGCTGCTTCGTGATTCGGTTAGTAGGGGAAAATACAACGAATCACTATAAACGACGTTTTGGTAAACCAAACTTATTGTCAATCTAAACTTCCAATAATAAGCCACTCCGATTGGCAGGAAAAAGAATATAAAAATTTGTTGTTTACGTTTCAAGTAACGAAGAATCGGGAAAATCTCTTCGCCGTTCCCGAACTAGACCAAAACTCAATAAATGCAGCTCAAAAATCACATATCTGCAGACAATGGTCCTGAAATCACCATAACTTCGAAAGAATCTGCTTTAAGACGTCGCTAAAAATTGCAAAATTCTCTAAAACCCAAAGAGTGGCTTTTAATATTATTTAAAAAGTCTATTCCCATCAATTCGAACGTTAAAATTTGTTTACATAAGAATACAGCCAAATTTCAATATTATCTGCTGGAAATCTCTATCAGGCCAAAAGTGAATGAAATCCTTATTCTAAAATCTTACCTAGAATAAGTTTGTTCCCATCATATTTTGCATTAACACCTCTCAAATTCAAGAGAAATGCGTAAAATTGAAATGGTCAATAGAAAAAAGCTCAGGAAAATTCTCCCATGAGGTCATGCTGCACGATTGGAACTCATCTGTTTTGGTTTTATTGCAAATTAGTTCATGAATATTGAGTGCTGATTTTGTTTACAGCGAGCAAATCGGACTGGAAACACATTTGTGATAGTTGAATGTGCGACAATGATTTCATCGACAGGAAGGAAATGAATATGGTAACAAGGTAGAGAAATGAATTAAAGCCACAACTGTGAAAAACAAATTAATCGGTGATAGAACAAAAGTGAAGTAGTTGATCCTAACAAGTACTGGACTTGTACTCGTTGTAGTACATACTTCAACATCAACATAATACCAAAACTGCGATCTAATTTATCATTCGTATTCTACTTTAATTTTAGGGAATAATGGGTTAAAGGTTTAAAACCAGCTCACGAGTTGCAAAGGAGTTGAAAAACGTGAGACGAAAACCGGTGCTACTTTCTTTGAGCTTCAATTAGGATTTTGGAGTGCAACGCAATATGCCCTTGGAACCTAATTAACACTGCCCTGTGTCACTGCCCTTGAAATTCCGTGGCGAGACATATAGTTCGAAACACAGTAGGTACCTACAGGAAAGAAAATTGTCACTATTTTCATTGACACAGGCAAACAGGTTCGTCCAAATGAATCTACGAGTATTTTGACTTCCACCAACCTCGCGAACGACCCCCAGTTGATTTTGATGCTCGTCCAAATATCGGAAAACACGACTCATTTCGGAGAGGCCTCTTGGCTCGGGATTGCCGCCTCCCTGCAGAATGTAGGACCAAGGTCGAAACACCCACATTCCATCTCGGCATCCCGAAATTAGACCGACCCGAAGCATCGGGTTTATCATCCAGGCCATCCGCAAACCAACTCGTCCACTGTTGGGATTTCTTCCACACCGAAAGACTGACAAACCCCTAATGCTAGGCACTCGAGAAACTGCATGATATCGGGGCTAAAGAATAAAAAATCAAATAGGCACCGGTATTTGCACGTAATACAGTTTTTGGTTTACTATTCTCAATATCGATTCTTTGTAATCGACTATGAGAAGAAAAATAATATAATAATAATAATATAATAATAATATATGCGTGTGTGTGTGTGTGTGTGTGTGTGTGTCATTCCAGACGATAACTCTCCATAGGATTGAGATAAAAATTCCGTTCTTGCGCCAAAAAATCAAGCTTTCCAAACGGAATGATGAATTCGTTGGCCAGCACTTTTTGAGCACATTAAATTGGTCATATTTTAAAAAATTAGCTGAAAAGATCACTAAAAATGGCCAAAAATTGTTAGAATTATCATTTCTAGCAGAATATTGCTCAAATGAAATTTATAAAATTTAAAATAGAACATTAAAAAATATATATGAACAAAATTATGCTGAATAATTTACTTACTTAATTTCATTAAAATTTGCTATGAAATTGAGAAAAACCGAACATAAACAGTCCAAAATCTTTTTTTGAAAGCAGATCACTATTCAGAATACGTTTTTTGTAATAAAAATAATAGTTAACATTTTCTTTGCATTCAAAAAGCTCAAATTTCAAAACAGTTTAATTTAATATAATGAGATAATTTACGAAAATTCGCTCATACGATCATGCTGCTGAATGGAACTTTTGTATGTATCATCTCCCATTTTGTAAGCAGTAAAAAAAAATCATGAACTTAAAAATCATCTGATGTACTAGGATGTACAATTTCGATGTACTAACAATTCATCATAGCCAAGTTTTTGTCAAAAGATGTCAAACATCCCCCTTCATTAAAATATTAACGATTTGCCCCACAGATACATATGTTCTAGAAACACCAACAAATCGTAAATCTTGGACGAAACAATCGCATGGCATTGCTATTCACACCTCATGACAAGACATTTGAAACAGTAAGGATTGTTTCTTGTTTCTTAACGACTAAGTAGCTTCTGTAACGACTACATCACACATTACAATGTGTGGAAGCACCATGGATAGTGAACTTGAATAAAGCTGAAAATATAAAAGAGATTAACCCCCCCAACCTGACAGGAATAACGATGGCCTAGCTGGCTCCGACTGGCTCTGTATAGTATATACGAAAATAAGAAGGAAAGAGAGATGCTTTTAACTGGATTACAGTTTCTGGAATATTAACTTCACGGTGCAGTATTAATCAACATTGGGAAACCTCCCAAGATTGATTTCTTAGATTCTGGAGAATAGATCAAATGGAAGGTGAAGGGATTATCAGAAGTGGTGCTACGAGGGTCGATAAGAGTATGGATTCGAAAACAAACACTCAAGAATATTATAGAGAACCAATTTCTTGAGTGGCAATGTCTACATCCCGTACTTACCAGAAACAGAATAACAATAACAATTATTAATGCGAAACTTAACCAAATTAAAAAACTTGTTCAAGTAGGTAACTTTTGAAATTCCAATAAAATCCTATGGAGATTGCGGGTCAAGTTCGTGGTATGAATATAACGGTCTTTCGAGCAAAATCAGTGAGAAAGAAGAATGTGAAGATCATGTATTCATAAGCAGGGCGAATAGTATGGTTACAATGATATCATAGAAAGGTAAAGGCGTACGAAAACGACCAACAACATAAAGGAAGAATGATATCAAAGACATGATAGTTTTGAGAATACTTTCATATTGCACTACACTTGAGAATTCCAGGAAATCTAGAATCTACCTGGTTCATAAAACAACGATACCCTTACGTTTCGTCACCTCTGCTATAACATTGAATATTTTCCTATTAGTACTACCGTTTATCTTCTTTAATATTGCTACGATATTACACATAGGTGTCTGGAGTTTTGTCTATCGCGCTCACTAACCTAGACATGCCATAACGCCGTAGAGTCGACTTTAATGACGATAGGTTTCGAGGATTAGTACGTTCAACATGAGTCACACGTTACGACGTCATAAACTTCCAGACCATGAATAGGTAACCCTAGTTTTAAAGAGCAGGTTGATACATCCGTCGCAGATGGTTTAGGGTGTTCCAGAGACCAAAATATTGCGACTGATCGTGAGAACGAAAGCTGAACGCAGGGCGGGTGACCTTTACGTAGGTGTTGCCCTACTAAACCATCTGCTTCTTCGAGACCTTTTTGGATCGGCAACTATGTTCCACGCAGAGCATACCCATGTGATAATATGGCAACAAGTTGATTGCTCATTCTAAATTTCGAAAATCTACAAATTATCACAAAGCGCTTTGGTTTATCTGTACTTTAGACAACCCTCATGCACAAATCTTTAGTAAACACCGATCAATAAACCTACTTTACCTCCTTCATACACCATTCGGATGCGATTGTAGCAAGCCAGGTTTGGATCGAACAACTGGTATTTTACTTTGATCGCTAGCTGTTATCACAGATATCTACTGCTCGATAAACTAGAAGAGGTTATTCATCTACTTTTTCCAAAACATTTTCAAGTCAGAAATACCATGATTCTATGCACTGGTTATTACAGAACACTCTCATTCATTCATATAAGAAATGCTGTGCTTAACTTGGTGCATTGTAGAGGGCTAACTATCTGCACAGTTACCATTATCTATAGAATATCAGGGTGTAGAGATACCTTTCTATCAAATAGCTCGATAAACAAGTATTGGACGGGGATAGGAGCAGTACGAAGCAACGCAACAGGCTCTTAGTTATTTACAAAACGCAATTTGTTATTAACTACTATAGACAATAATACTTTATGAAAATCACATTTACAGTACAAATATAGCTGTTAAGTAACATTTGTTACAAAAGTTTTTGTTAATAACTACTATAATTGATAAATGATTAATCAAAATCGTGATGGTGATCATAATGATGTAGGAATTAGGTACACACACGATAATGCTTAATTTCAATCAATGAAAATCAATACAAATAGCTTATAGTAATAGCAACTTGAGTCTGCAATAGATCGGTGGATGGAGCCAATGTCAATGTCTGTAGGTAGGAAGCATTTGGCACAACAATTACGCTCAATTACCTAACGCAAATTGGACTAACGCGAGCGGAATGCCTTATAGTGCAATGGGGGGCTATGACCTAAAATGACGTATTGATCGAAGGCCCAATTGATTAGGAGAGCTTACCACAACCGGAGGAGCGAACCAGGGATATTTGATCGTAGTCAGATCAGTATTGTTCAAACCCTGAATCTACAAAGGCTCAACTACAGTATTATATAGAACGCTAGCTCATGGAATACGAAAGGATTTAACGTCATCAACCTAAGATTTTAAAACAATAACTAGTATTTTTTTTTTTTTTTTGTCTTCCTAAGAACGATAATAAATTAAATAAGGCCTATTGGCGGTGGAGTTCACTTCAGTCTAAACCTCCATTATCTGAAAATTTCATCGGAAAATGATGAATACTAGAAGTCATGCTTATCACGAAGGTCTCAGGATCGCGCATGCGTAGCAGTTACTGATGATACGATCGTGATGAAACTCATAAAGGGTAATTAAATCTTAACTGGTAGTTAAAAACCAAAAACTACCCTCCGAACTTGTGCGAGATCGGGTGGATAGGCAATTAAAAATGACGCATGATAGATTTTACGTTTGAGCAGACGCAGTGGAAACATTCTATTTCTGATACATCATCTATCTAGTGATCCTCAATCCATAACGCTCATACTCAGAAAACTTCATCAAAATCGAATGAAAACCGCAGAACTTTTGCATGTTGCAAGGATTTTACATTCGCGCTTGTGCAGCAGTAACACTAATGATATAATCGTGATGTAATTTATACAAGATCAGACGACAAGAACGTGAGAAAATGATGCTTGGTGAAATTTACGTTTGCGCATGCGCAGTGAAGTCTTGATTTTTGAGCAATTAAACTGATAGTAAGGACCATCTTTATAGACATACTAGAGGCCTGTTAGGGCTTGGAAAGCCCTAATCTAGAACACGATCAAGATAAGCACAGAGACGAACGGCGACACTTGGGGCCTTCTAACACTGAAATCGGTCCGCGAAGTTCTTCACAATTTCAAAGATCGTTCAGAAATAACTCTCCTAGATGTTAGTGACTACACTACATTTCTTACTTACCGTGGCAACTGTTGTTACTGCCACAGCCTAATAAACTCTTAATGTCCCAGAGAGTCTCCCTATCAAAATTCAACTTCCTACAGTGAACAGGAAAGGATTTAGCTCACTCAGCTGATCAGAAAAGACCCCATCACTTCACTCGTCTCTTAATGTCCCAGAGAGTCTCCCTATCAAATTTCAACTTCCTACAGTGAACAGGAAACAATTAGGCTCACTCAGCTGATCAGAAAAGACCCCATCACTTCACTCGTCTCTTAATGTCCCAGAGAGTCTCCCTATCAAATTTCAACTTCCTACAGTCAACAGGAAAGAAATTAGCTCACTCAGCTGATCAGGAAAGACCCCATCACTACGTTTCTTACTTACCGACACCTGGGGCCGTGCTGATTCGGAATTATATATAAAGACCGTTCGGAATTATATACAAAGTCCGCTAAGTCCTTCAGTTTCAATTCTTCGTTCAGAAATAACTCTCCTAGATGTTAGTAACTACACTACGTTTCTTACTTACCGTGAATTGATGGCAACTGTTGTTACCGCCACAGCCTAATAAACAACTCTCGTTGATAAGGACCGCCTATAACACGATCAAGGCGGGTATAGAGACGAACGGCGACACTTTTGCAACAAATTTTATTTTTATTTTTCGTTTTTTTTTTTTTTTTTCAGTTGTTCGATTACAAAGTTCCTTTGTGGAAAATAATCAACTAAAAATTGCCTCATGAATATCTGATCTGATCTCCCTATGCATCCTATGTAGCTACAACTAACAACAGAAATGTTCGATTTAATTGCATCTCCCGTGACACATCATTCCATTTATTTCTTGATAGAGATGCAATTATAGTTGCCGGAAAGAACATATTAATTATTGATATCTTCATGGAAAAAAAGTTGTGTTAAATGCAGCTTTCAGTAATAATCCTTCATCATCTCTTCGAAACTGTCAATCGATAGGTAGCACCCATGTCAAAAACGATCCCAATTCCACGTATTCTCGGAACTTAGCGGGAGCCATCGATGAAGCCGGGCTACGGGGAAATCAAAGAGCCGTTAGACAAAGTGACTTGGGCAGGACGAGGATCTGACAATGTTATTGACACTGATAGTAAATGGGAAAGAGACAGAGGAGACAATGAGTGACTAATATTCTGGATGGTGGAGGGAGGAGATTGACGTTCTGCCAAAAAGTCCGCGGTTGGGCGCAAACCCGTAGGCACTCAAATACCGCGACCCACAGCAAGGTGGCCTGAGGTCGACCCATTGGTATATATATATATATATATATATATATATATATCAGTAACTTCCCTTCCCCCCATGTGCATTATGGGCCTAACCTAACGTAACTCAGTCCTTGACAGCTATTTGAATACATATATAGATTGGTAGGCTCTTGAGAGCCGATATAGAGAATAAAATTACTCAGAATTTCATTGCAAACCTCCCGTTATTTTTGTAGAACCCCTTCAAGGCTAAACAACCGAATGAATATAATTGAAAATGATTAAATCATAGAATCTGATGAATATGACTGGAAATATATTATAAATTACTCTCTTAGCTGTATCTGCGCAAAAATATTGATTATTTTATATGATCTATTTAACTTTAACGAAGATCGCTACACGTCTTGTCCTTCAATTCTGGCGTTCCTTGGGAGGGTTTCGACGCAGTGGCTACTCTGAGGATTAGATCTTTGTACATTGGGCATCTGCCCGTGTATAAAATTAATAAAAATAGTAACTAACAAAATGTGAAAGTCGAATTAAAGTGCTGAAAGAATATGAATGGTAGATGGAAAGGATGTTGGATGGAAGATGATATCATTCCAAAAGTTCCTTTAAACTACCATTGGAAGGAATATCATCATTAAACAACTTCCTTTCCAGCTACCATTCATATACAAATTCGTTGATTATATTCATAAATTTATATTTAGGTATTTCTGATAACCGCAAAGACACTATCTTTTCGTTATTCAACAGTAATCACAAAACCTACAATTCACTATAGAGCTAGAAAACTGCAGGCAGCTTGCCTTTTTGGATACTCACTATTAGAAATGAGTCAACAGGAACTTTAGATGTCGATTGGTGAAGAAAACCTCGGAAAACTGATTTCTATCTCTGTAAGATAAACCTAAATTGTTTTCCAAAGCAAAAATCACCCCAAAAAGTAAAATTTGAAGAAATGGTAAGAATTTCACTGTTTTCAATTGCTTACGTAAGTCAGAATGATTTTATCTAATTCTCCATACTGTAATACAAAACGTTACCCGAGAATTCAGCCTTTCAAAGCTATAATACCACTTAGGAGCCTTATAATCTTACTATGACAATTAGTTGTAAAATTAAACCCTAGCCGGTGACGCACCAAGAAGTGAGACAGTTGAATAGTTCGAACAGCATCATTTGAGAGAGTGGGTGAATAATTTAGTGACCTCTTCGAAGTTCGTACGAATGTTACAAACCAAATCCTAACAAGGAGGACGTTAATCATTAAGTACTCCAACGAAAACGGAGCCGTCTGAGTGGCACGAGTCATTAGCGGTGGTAAACAATTCAGGAGAAGAGCCATCTGGATTATTAAAGACCATCGCAGTATCAACAAGTTGGCTGGGATGTACGTTTAGTTCGGCCAAACTCACTTTCTGCGTGGTCGCTCAAGGAGCGCATGACTCCGAGAAGAAGTAAATTAAGGACAAATTCGATTTCGCCAGGAATACCAAGAAGCACATTCTTCCAAAACGCCTGCCGAAATGGGATGCGAATAAGACATTCGTATGTATTACAACGGCATAGGTCAAGGTGTCCCCAGTGGGGCTCCCCACTACCCATAGTCTTCAATGGTAATTGGGCGCTCCAACAACACACAAAACATACAAAATGAAAACAATAAAATAAAAATAAATAAATAAATCCTAGTTTAAAATTTTCACGCGCGTGCAAATCACAATTTATAAATGTATATCACACAAGGGTCATTCTCATTTCATTTGCCGCTTTCATGTCCCCGACGATGAATTCTCACAATTCTTGACCAAAACTAGCGTTTTGGGGGGAAAAAAGGGTAGTATAAGTTGGGAGATCAACGAAGAAATAATTGAACTGCCCAAAATCCCCTTTAACCAATACACAGTGATGACGAATGAAACCTGAAATCCTGGAAACACATGAGTGTTACTGTCCCATCCTACCTAACACTTAAGTAGAAGTTGGGTAGTTACGAAACAATGACAATCTAGAACTGGCCAGGGTTACTAGCTGCAGTAAGTTGGTTCCTGTTTATTTAGAGTAAGCTAGTTTTTAGTGAAATACTAGTTTTTAGTGAAGGTTATATTGTCCAGTTGAAGATGTGAAACTGTAGTGGAGTGCTTGGAGTTGCAGCAGTTTTTACAGCGAAAGAGGCCTAAAAACATGTTGAGTATTTTTATTTTCAATCATGAGTGTTACACTAATTACGAGTGCTATAGTGTCAAACAAAATAATCCGATATCAAGAACCATACTGCTTAGTGACAGGTTTCAAACAGTAGCTATCCCCGAGTTTTGTCACTTCATCATCCTGTAGAGAGAAAGGTGACGCAAGGAATCAACAAGGGGCAAGTCATGTCAACCACCATGTCTCTTAGGTCCTTCGCCCCCTACCGCATCTAGAGGCGGACTTGTTAGTTCGGAGCCCCATTTGATGTAGAGATTATTGGCACATAAGGCACATCCGAGTTCAATGAATGGTTTTTGAGCCAAATTTCGTAAACTTTGGTCCATTAGTTTCGGAGAAAAGTTTGGGACGGCCGCGGCGTACGAAGAATGACGTACGGTGAACGAACAGATTCTTTTTCTTTCGACATTTGAAGTCTGCATATCTTGAAACATCTTTTTTCGATTTTTGAAGTCTACATATCTTGAAACATATAATATGTAAACCAACTGATAAGTAATTCGTATTTCTTGGTTAATTACAACGACTCATTATTGAAACAGTACTAACTCGAATCGCATGATTTGGCGATAGGGAGGTCAAAAAGCAAGAAGATTGGTCACATAATTATAGACATTTGCAGAATTGCCATATTTATGGCGCAGTATGACGCCCAGAGTTTTCAACACAGCACTGCTGCCGGCCTATGTTCCCATTCTTCTCGGATGTCTCCTGAAATTTTGTTCGAGGAAGAGTTCACTGTAAAAGATTAATTTCCTGGAAGATGTATGGCATGGGGGGGGGGGGGCTTTTCTGTCCGGGAAGGAATTCTAGGAACACGAAAACGACTCCTACTACTACTACTACTACCTAGAAGGAAGCTACACGTGGGTACCTGCAAGAGTAGATAATCGGAACTTTGGAACTAAATACGTACAACCCAAACGCTACGAGGAAACCCAATTTGTGATGATTCCTGCAGAGGACTAACACTTCAATTCACATAAACAATATAATAACGATATTATGATGTTCAGGGAATAGAAAGTAAATCAAAGTTCTCTCTATAGTTCATAAAGTTTGCTGTCATTCAGCAGGGACATATGAGTGATTATTGGTAATTTTTCACACTTCTTGTCAAACAGTGTGCAAAAAAATATTGAACCCTCCGTGTGTATCGCCCATATTTCCTGGCCAGTGTGTATTGTGAGACTATTGACCCAGGGCCACTGAGACCCACAAATAAATTCTTTCCAGATCGTCTTTCAAACCAAGGGACAATTTGTAAGAAAAACCAACAAAAATTGCAAAATAATTCTTTCATTTGCGTCCAACACTTGTAATGGAAAAATATTCGTCATTCTCGACTGCAATGAATCGTTTCACAAATGTCGGAATTGAAATGTAATAAGAACTTTTATCTTTTTATTCCCCTTTACTTTCACCTTTTCTGGTAACTCGTCGTCAAGGTGTTCAGCATGTTTCTATCCTAATCAATTACAGCTAATATCGCCACAAATATTTACAAAAAAAAAAAAAAAAAAAGAAAAAAAAAAAAAGCTTTTCTGTCCTTAAATTGGTGTTTCATTATCTCCAATGTTTCTTCCAAGGAACTGGGGCTTCTTCAGGGAGACAAAATTCTAAACATAGAATTCAAAATATGTAAAATTCAGAATCAAATCGAATTGTGAAATTCAATTTAAGAAATTCGGTTCTTGGGGAGAAATGTTGGAGATAATTATAATCCAATTTAAGGACAGAAAGACCTTTTTTGTAAAGCCATAATTTGAACTGTCGAAATAAAGAAACAATACAAATATTTATTGACCGTAGACTAAGATAGTATGTCCTATTTGTATCAAAACTAAGGAAGTGGCTGTTTTTGTATCAATGGGGAGATCCCGCCCCCCCGGTTGGAGGTGTTGTCTCTATGCACAGCCGAACGGCTGAGTGGGGAAATCTTCTTGGATTTCTCGGGAATAGTGTATAAGCTATTTTAAAATTTCTACTCCTACCCAAACCACCCCTTTAATGGGGGGAGGGGGGTGGGAGCCCCTTTTAATGCGCGTTTTTTTCCCGGACGCCACAATAAAAGTTGATTGAGAGCACTTAGCATGTCAGCGACAAAGAAACGTTTCTGGACCAATAGAACACGATGGTGCAGTCAAAATTTCCGAAAGATGCTCTCTTCCCAGAGAAATCAGCGAGAATATGCGGGAAATGACGAAAATAATTCAAGACGGAAGTCAGTGAACAAACGTTGTCTATTTCCATGAAAAATAAAGAGTTACAATGTTAAATCGATTTCGACGGTTAGGCCAAACAATAACTGAACAGTCCAGTTAAGGAACGTTTAAGAACGTCCCTCTGAAGCCAGGCAATATTAGCAAGGTTTCGCGTATTATAGGAGGGACGCCCTATTGAAATTGATGAATATGACGTGACGGTCGGAAAATGGAAGTGTCCTGTTAATCATTATTAAATGATAAAATCATTTCAGCCCTTCGATTCTACCTTTTAAGGTTGATCGAATGTGATACCGACGTTTCAAAACCAACTAGACCCCGAAGGTGATTGTTCACCCACGTTTCATAAACTGCGGTCCAGTAATTTTGGAAAAAACAACAGACGCTAGACGAACTTTTTTTTGTTTGTTTGTTTGTTTAATTCGTTGTCAGATTTTACGCATCTTGAATCGCAAACCAACCAATTTTGAAAGGGGGGGGGGGGGTAATATTTTTTCCTAGTTGGGTTACAAAGATATATTATTGAAAAAATTTAACCAAATGTCACGCGTCATCTAATGTGTAACAAAGGTTCCTAAGGAGAACATAACTTCCTGATTTCCCATCGCACAAAAATTGTTCGCCACTCGATGGATTAGAATTCATTAAACTTGACTCTACATTTCACGCGCGCGCGCGCACACACACACGCACACACACACACACACACACAAACACACACACACACACACACAAACACACAACACACACACACACACACACACACACACACACATATATATATATATATATATATATATATATATATATATATATATATATATATACACTCAATATCAGCAATGTAGTCAATTCCGTGTCAAATCGTTATTTTCTCGAACTCGCCAGAATGACACGAAGAATGAAGCCAAGTGGCAAATGCAAATCTCACTAAAGCGGCGACTGACGTCAAACTACTTTCGAAGTGATCGTATTTTGGCATTGACGCCATCTCCCCTTTCAGACGACGGGAGCTCCGGCGATTTTTGGCAGAGGATATCGCAGTCCAAAGGGCCTCGCCCATAAGAGACACAGTAGTACCAACTTGTTTTATTATCACTAAACAAAATGTACCAGTAATTATTACTAACTACATATAATTATATGTGCCCAATGTTTACGGTAACTGAAGCCGCGGCCACTCAAAAAGGTCCGGCCGAGCACCGATAAAACGCTCGCCGATTTCCAGCTAGTATGGCCAGAAGGACTAATATTTTTGAAGCGGCGAGCACCGATTAATTTGATACTCGGGACGCTTCGGAGGCGGTTTTTTGACCACTTTAAATTAGACAAATATTCGCCAATAAGTCACAAGCATTTGTGCTGGCCGCAAATGCGAGTGAATGCTTGCCATGGAACGGGAAGATTCGTTGGTCTAGGCTAGGCTAATAACCAGATTGAAGAGGGCATTTCTTATGTGACTCATATTCTCTCACTGAAGGGTAGTGTTTACCATCGGCACTATGATATTAATAAAAACTATGGAATCGTTATAAATAATAATAATAATAATTATATTATTATTATTATTATGAACTACCTATGGAATCTATTTAAAATTTGGAAAATTCTAAAAAATCAAGTTAAGCAGTTCCGATAGTTTTATCAACTATTGATAACAATATTGAAAATGTGGAAAATTTAAAAAAAATCAAGTTTGACTAGTTTAAAGTTTAAATCAGAAATCTGAGTTTCAAGACACTAATTCTACGCAATAGTGTAGTTAGTTCGCCTGATTTCTCGTGAGCAGTGCGTGTAGCGCTGCCTCCAGTGATGATCATCAGGTAAATTCCTGCATAGTCATAGAGATAAATACTTTTCTACACGTGTTGATGATTTACCCAATCGATAACCCAAAAACATGAAATTCATAGCGACCATAAGTACCTGTTTAAGTAGCTATTAAATCGTGGTTTTCCCCCTTAAGGCTAACTATCTTTGCGTTAAATCCATTCCCATAATAATAAGTCACCCAAAATAATCAGTCCAAAGTTTGCTGATATTCCTAGACGAATTATGACAAGGCCTAAAATGTCATCAAACACTTGTGCCTCAATGATTCAATCTTTGGATCGAGATAGATCCAGTCTTTGACAGCTACCGGGACTAGAATTTGATATGGACCCAAGAGACCTCTTATTTCAGATGTCAGAAAATAAAATAATTATGTCAATTACTGGTTATGAAGCACTGGTGCAACCAACTATTTGGCAGTCAAAAAACTGTTTTCGGAAAACCAAATTTAAAAATGTTTATGCATTAAATTTTATGCGTTTTAAATGCAGAGTAGATAGAATACAATATTGATACAGCAGATAACCCTGAAAATATGAGTGAATAAACAACCCAATTTTCTTGATATGTCAAACACTGGTCCTTCCACCAATGTTTCGGAACTACTAATATACATTGAGTACAAGTACGTGTGAGCTTCCAATTTTCCTTATAGTTACATAAAAATTGGCCTCAAAGCTAATCTTCAATTTTGATATGTAGGTAAGTAAATTATGGATAACGTGGGTGACTTCACCTGTTTTACACTAAACCATCAGCAGAAAGATATCCACGAGAGCTTTCCAAAAAGGGAAAACACACGTGTAAATACAGCGAAATGACGACACAACCCTCGCAGTGGGGGTGGGAGCTCTGCGCTCTCCACCTATGACAGGGGCCAGTGACGCCTCGTGCCATTTTGTTTTGTTTACTATGGGCGACTTTTGCCCCTTATAATAAGTCAGAACAGTATTTTTTTGGTCCCACTGCGCCTCCCTTGACGGATTGCTGATTTGAGGCGAGAAGGCTGAGGACGACCTCGGAGGCTGCGGTACCGTTAATGCTGCGGCTCCCACCCCTGAAGCCAACGCGCCGCGTGAGTCAAAGGCTGAAGGAGCCGGCGTTCGGCCTCAGAAGGGATCAGCGAGTTCCTATCGAGGTCATCCTCCTCCTCGTCCTCACCGCTCGTGTCGACCTCTTTCGGCGTCCGATTCCCCCGTCGATTCGAGAGAGGGCTGGGTCGGCTGTCTCTGGCTTCCTTCGACTTTGACATCTCTATGGTGATAACAGATGATTACCAACCATTTTTCAGTTGAATAGGTAGTGCTGCCACCACTACGGTAACACACCTGTTGCTAGTTTTCTGTAAAACACGCGGGCTCATTTATTTCATTTTATTTATTCTTCTTAATTGAATTTCATTTATTTATTTTATTTCATTTTTCTTTCAAGTTTCTGCGGGTTTAATAATACTTGCATAAACGCCTCAAATTATTTCATAAAGGTTTATTTTTTCTGTATTACGTTTACGTAGCTCTTCTGCGATATCACAGGACTAGCTAATTTAAATCAGGCATTACCCGTATACAGGCAGTTTTAACTTACTATAAAACCGAATTCGATTAAGCCGAATTTACAGAAGTTCAGCCAACTCCTGCTTTCCAAAGTTGCATTCCGATTCACATGCATGCTGAGGATTTGTTATCTTTCCACTCCTTTCTAGTGAAATGAGTTCTATCTTAATCAATAGAAAAAACTTCCCTTCTATCTCAAAATGTTCAACATTTCAACCCCAAAATTTTAACCTTCGGGGTTGATTGTAAGTAATATTGAGAAATTGCAGGCACATCACACAACATGAATTTTTGAGCTGAATTTCATCAACTTTTGTCCAGTAGTTTTGGAAAAAAGATAATTTTTTTATTCATTTTCATCTTCGAATATACGTATCTCGAAACGTAAGCCAACAAATTTTGAAAGTTTTTTCATAGTTCATTTAAAAAATGAATAAATAAAGATAAAATAAATTTAAAAAAAGTTCATTATTAAATATAATAAAGCAAACTAGTTTTCTCTACATCATAACGAAATGAAGAACGAATAGCAGCTTTTTCCTTTCACGTTGTGCGTCCGCTCAACACATGTTAACCTCGCAGTATAGGGACAGTAACACTCCTGATGAATTTGACATTACTTTGTTGAAATTAATATGTCTTAAGACTAGATCGGAAAATATTTTGCGTGACGAAAAAATAAAACCTTATCGACCAACGATGATGAAATTTCAAGCGGATTCTCTAAGCAATCACAGGCTTTCCGAGGGTTTACGTTGTTCTAAAAAAAAATTAAGAATATAAAAGACATAACTGTTGCATTCTTTCCTTCTTTAAGTCATTTACAATAATTGACGGACTATTGCAATCTCATCGCTCGGAAACTCGCTACAACCAGGAAGAACCACCTGTTTGAAGTTGGGCAAACAAACTTTCGAGCCGCCGATGAACCTCAAATATTTTATACCGCGATAGCGGCCACAAGAAAGCGGGTGGGCGATCACGCGTGGAATCGGGATATACGCTGCGGCAACGAACATCTGGGAGCTTTGCGGGTTGGTATAGTAGGAATGAAGAGGTCGGGCCATTTCTCACTCGGAACATATGGCCCAGCCCAAGTCAGTCGAGACCTGTCCCTCCTATGCTTGCGGGGCCTTTCTCCTCTCTCGGACGGAGATTGCGGGAGAAGTAGGCGATTTCCATCGCTAGGGTGGACACCTTAGAGATTTATAACCAAATACGATAGGAATCTAACAGCAGAGAATTTCATAAGAATTTCCCTCGTTTACCCAGAATCCTTATACATAAAACTCAAGGTTTGTTTCTACATATTATGTTTCTATGTTCCCAGCAGACGGGTAAACGGCTGGACCGATTCTGACGGCAGCGCTCGTAAAATGATCAGCGAATTCCGGTCCACAATATACCTAGGCTAGATCTGAACCTCCAAAACACCCTTCTCCTTCATAAACGCCGTTACCCTTCCCAACCGATTTGTTTAGTCCCCGAATTTTTGCTATTATGGTTGCTAACAGGCAGTAGTTAGCGGCGGCAATGCGTAACAAGTGGCCTTGGCGGGTTGCTATACAGGTGTTCCGAGGGAAGCATGGGTTGCATTACTGATAGGTGATGGACGGGAATTTGATATTTCGTGCGAAGAGCGGGAGGAAAACCGATTTGTTTGGCTCCCGAAATTTTATTATGGTTGCCAACACGCAGTTAGGGGCTTTTCTTCGAGCGTTTTTGGTTTTGACGGTTTTGATCAGCTGAGTGAGCTAAATTCTCTGCAGTTCTCACTGGGAAGTTGAAATTTGTTAGGGTGGCTCTTTGGGACATTAGAAGACGATTGGAATTATGGGCTCTTTCCTACTCAGCTGAGTGAGCTTCTATCATGTTAACCCTAGGAAGTTGAAGTTTGATAGGGAGACTCTCTGTGTCATTTAAATACGATTGAAATTATGGGGTCTTTCATGATCATCATAGTGAGCTAAATTCTCTCCTGTTTGCCCATGGAAGTAGAAGTTGGCTAGGGAGACTCTCTGGGTCATATACCATTGAAATTATGGTCGCCGGGAACAGCTGAGTGAACCTACGCTTTACGCTATTAATTTTGCTACTTTCTGTGCTGTAATGTCGCATGTAGCCTCCGTAGTTACGACACAGTCTGGATATATGGTTATTTCAGCAGTCTAATCACCGACTAACCCGCATATGTGGGCCTGTGCAACGCACGGGTATCAGGCTAGTTTTCAATGAATATCAATTTTTCTGCAAGACCTGAAGTTCAAGATGAATAAGATCTAAACATAGATATTTTCAAGGGATATAGAGATCCAAGTTTTAAAATTGAAAGCTAGTATAAAGTCTTTAAAGAGGGTATGCATAATGGCACCTGGTAAGTGGCTGAGTTGTACAATGCCAAGAACTTTCGAGCACCCAGACTATCAATTAAACTATACAAATCATTCGGCTCTATTTTTCCTCATACTTATATAGAAGCAAGAAGTGATGCATGGCGAGCGGAAAACCGAATCTGAGGTGGCGGATGTGTAACAGAAAAGTACCCACTATAAAGCCTTCCAAGAGGGTGGGCAGTATAAATGAAGACAAGTTAAGGGAAGTGAAGGCTATTTGGGCGGGTAGTAAAACGCCTGCCAGTTTAGCCTAGAAAATCACAAGTTCTTGCAAGAAGCAAAACACCCACACACTTCTTTCGATTTCGATCGAGTCTTCAAGCACTTTATCGGTTCAACCATGGAAGTCAGATTTACAAAATATATTCTCAAGTAGATTAAAATCAATGCGGAATAGTAAGGGTCAAAATACAAACATTTTATGGATTAAGCGAGGGAACTCAAGACAGCATGCAATGTCAAGAGAAAACGTTCCGTCGATATGGTGAGCGATTATAGATTGATTAACTTGACGACAAAGTAGCCAGCCCTCTCTAGAAAGTTTTCCTAGGTTGTAAATAATGAACCTAATCGATATTGAAGGGCTTTGCAGTTTTGATGCTGCGAGTGTCGATAAAGAATGAATAGGCAACTAAAGACTTACAAGTATTACAGGGAACAGCTTTCGTAAGTGGCATTCTCAATGTTCCTTGCTTACCTGAAACAAAGATTACAACAATTATTGATGCAACAAACTTGTTTATGGTATCCTTTAAAATTCCAATAAAACATTCATGCAGTAAGTATTCAGAGAGAGGCGTCGGATGGATGCTGCCAAAAGTCCAACAGCCAAAAATGTGAAACATTGACCATGCTTTTAGCCTAAACATTCACTTAGCTGATCAGGCTACGTTTTGAACCTCAGGCTCAAGGGTAAAATAGGATTAAATTAAAACTGGTTGTTCTACTGACCAAGTTCCTCGCGAAGTTTGAGAACATGGTTGTCTAGAATAATGTACGCTGCTGCACTCTTTTTAAAATTTTTTTTTATTGAGGTTTAAGCCGCATCTTAACCAGAAGGGTCATTAATAGGCATTACTGCGCTACTTATTCACGATTCTATGTGAGGTTATTGAAAATGATAGCGAACTCAATTTTTGGTTGATTTGACGACGATCGTCGTCAAGGACAACTTTTAAACCTTTTACAGTGATTTCAATCCATTCTGTGTGGCGAAAAATATTGAAAATGATACCAAACTCGATTTTTGGTTATTTTGACACGAGACGTCTGAAACAATCAAATCGAGTCTCGAGACTCTAGACCCGACAACCCATCGCGTGGCATTCCCAGCGCTCCAGCGCCATGAGATTTTACACAGATCAATTTTTTGCTTGGATCAGTGGGCTGGATGCTTGCCAAGATCGCGAAAAATACATCACAACAAGTAGCAAATCCCTTAGGGATAATTGAAATTAGTTGGTCTGGGTCTAGATCTCGTGACTCGACCTGAATGTTCGAGAACGTCTCGTTAATTTGACGACAATCGTCGTCAAGGACAACAATTAAAGCTTTAATAGTTGTTTCAGTCGATTCTGTGTGGTGACAACTATTGAAAAAGACACCAAACTCGAATTTTGGTTAATTTGACGATGATAGTCGTCAAGGACATCATTTAAAGCTATTATAGTCGTTTCAGTCGATTCTGAGCGGCGAAAACTATTGGGAAAAATACCAAACTCAATTATCTGTTAATTTGACGACAATCTTCGCTAAGGACAACACAATTAAACCTTTTATAGCGGTTTCAGCCGATTCTGGGAGGCGAAAACGATTGAATACGATACCAAACTCGATTTTTGGTGTAATTTAAGGACGATCGTCGTCAAGGACAACAATTAAAACTTTTGTATTGGTTTCAGACGATTCTGTGAGGAGAAAGTATTGAAAAAGATACCAAGGAAGTATAGCTTCATACTTGTATTCTATCACATTGATAACGGATATAGAATTTGATGGAAGAACCAAATCGACGTTATCAGAAATTCATGATTTCGCATAAGCACTCGCTACAAGTGATAGCACTCGGATATTGATCCGAGCAAATAAAATTATAAGAAACCATCTATGTGGAGCTAATCCACATTAGGTCTGAAAATTCCATCAATCTCAAAGTTTCACGTGTGTCAACGTCAAGGAACTTTAGTTTTCCGCATGCTTAATAGTTATGTATTACTCAACCAATCACAATAAAATTGATAGAACACCTCCCTGAAAGATATATCAAATTACCTTCCCATTGTGAACTAAATCGCACAGAAAGATCGTGAGAAATCAACGTTATAAGACATTCACGTTTGCGCATGCGCACCTGTAGGAGACCATTCTAGGAGTTGAAGCACAATACCTTAAGATTTCATCACAATCGGATTAAAATACATAGTATTATCAATTGGGCGTGACAAGGAATTGGCACAGGCGCACAGTCACGGACCCAAAATTGATCAGCAAGCTCTGAAACGCAAAAAGCAAGTGGAAATTTTCGTTTTGGACACACATATTTTCAACCTCTTACACGAACACAAAGCTTTGGAGTGAGGAAGCTTAACGATGCAAAAACAGGCAATATGAAGTGACATCCGACGATTCGAATTCGTATCAATATAGGTAGCTGACACCCTATAATAATACCGATCGGAGAAGTGTTGAGAAAATTCTTTTGAACTAAATTGAAGTTGTATATATTACGAGTTTTATATTCATCTCTTTGGTGCGTTGCTCTGATAAAATTGAATATAAAAAGTTGGGTAAAATAATGACGAATGATATTTGAAATATTTTCATCTAATGAAACGTGAGCCAACCCTATTCATTTGCCAATACGAAACTACTCAAATACCGTAATATTCATCAAAGTGAAACTAATAGCAAGGTAGACGTACCTGCTAATATTAATATCGAGGCTATTATTATTCAGTAAAAGTTCTTTAGATTTATATAAACTTGGAGCTGCAAACCTATGGCTATGGAGCTGCGTAATCGTGAATGGCTTAGTATCTCATTTTATACTGAACAAATTATAAACTCGAAAGGTGAAAGGAAACCAGCAAGACATAACGATGATGCGATAATACAGTGGTGTTGATTGTTTACTACATAAGATCCACAATAATGTGGAATAAAAGTCCTTGCGTTTGAATTGGGGAGGGGGGCTGAGAAGAGTTGGGAAGTGAGTTCGTAAAGCACAGTGAACGCGGAGCTCTAATTCTAGAGCCAATTTTCCAGCATTGGGAAATCAGAACTTGAATTCCAGAATGACTTGTTCTGGAATGCGAATACAGGACTCGGATTCCAGAACTGGGACCGACAAAACTCAACTGCGCTTACGGAGAACCGTTCAGAACTAGCAAAACTGCAACTGAGAACTGCTGCTGTCTCCGTCTTCGTTTCGTAGGTGAAACGGACTGCGTGGTTAGTTTTAATTTGTTGAATAAACTCCACGAATCTATTCTTACTCTCGTCTAGGCAAGAGGAAAACTTTTGATGCCAATCCACTCTCCCAGTAATAGCTACTAACCAATGAATGTTTTTTTCCAAATAGTTGTGAATTAATTATTTCATATAAAATGTATAATTATACGTATAAGTGCGATAAAGTATTTATTATTAAACACAACCTTCTTCTCCGTCTCTCTCTCTCCCTCTACTACTCTATTACTTTCGTTTGACGGCACTGTATTCGGATTTCGGCATTAAAGAAGGTGGAGAGCAGTAATGAAGATGTGGTGCCGTAACGTCAACATAATATTATTCTCTTTGCGCACCATGGTTCGAGAATTTTTAATGGTGGTTGGTAATGGAGTCAGAATTAATTCCAACATTATATGTTCACTGTTTCTCATAAGTTCACTATTCACACAGTTGGTAATGAGAATTCCAATTTCAAACGTTATACATTCACTATTCTCAAAAGTTCACTATTCACACAGAGAGGATGTTGGTAATGAGATCAGAATCGCAATTTCCAACATTAAACATTCACTATTTCTCAAGTTGACTATTCACACAGAGAACGTAGCACCGAAAAATATGTTTTTCCCAGAGGCAGCTGGGTTGATGCGGCAGGGCCAGATGACCACGTCAGACGATGCTGACTCACTGGCCTCAAGGTCTTCCGCGGGGATCCCCCTCGCTTAGAACCTCTGCCGATTTCCCAGAATGATACTGCCGTTTCTATAACCGGAGTTCCGATTAGTTTCGACGTCATATTACAAGTAATTTCGAATCGTAGACAGTCAACTAAACCAGGATATTGCACAGGCTGAAAATTTTCAGTTAATTAGCTGGCATATTAGAGGATGTTGGTAAGGTACTTCAACTCAATACCATAAAGTAACAAATCCTAGTTGGAATCCATTCACAATCCACTATGAAAACAGTCGTGAGCAAGCCAGCAGTGTTGAATATATAGTTTAAATAAATTAAACCAGTGAATTTTTATCGTTGGATACAGAAAGGAGATTCACACTCCAGTATTTTTTCCTGTGCCAAAACAAATATAGGAAAGGTTGAAAACGAAGGAGATGGATCGGAAGCGATACGAGAAAAGTAGAAGGCCAAAGAAGATTTTCCTATTGTAACCAACCCAAAATCACAAAATTAATTTTATGACAGTAGAACGCAGTTGTGAGTCACTAAAAACAAGTGGAACTGACCTACGTTGATTTGATAGCTAAAGTCAAAGTAAAGAATAATTCGTTTCACATATCTTTCATTGCCACTTAAACAAACCTTGTTTGAATGAAAAATTCAAGTGCAGGCAACGAATCCCATATACGTGAGTTCCTTGGAGTGATTGTAAGTAGGGTGGCGCGGATCGGGGAACGAGTTTCTCAGAAGGGGGAGGCAGTATAAGAGAAAAGGACGGTTCCTCCTAGAAGATCAAAGGATTTTGCTTAAAATCCTTATTGCGATCATTCCGATCATCCAGTTTTCAATTTGAAAAAGTTTTGAATTCAGTGTTTTTTCAAGGTTCAACGTTGCAACTCATTTTCCAAAGAAAAAGCAAAATACAACAGTTTTCTCACAAAAAATTTAATTCGAGTGTACAACCAATTCCAATCAATTCTAGGTTAGTACTGAGTATAATGCCGTTTTCAGAATCAATATCGGGCGGGATCTCGAAGCGTGGTTCGTAATCTAAATTTAGCTCATTTTGAAGCACAACGTGGTGGTCGGTTTTAGTATTTTAAAGATGATTGGCCTTAAACCCCACTGAAACCGAGCATGATATGGTGATATAACTCGGAAGATGGATTAAATCAGATCTGCGAACCTAAAGAAAACTCAATCTTCTGTAATAATAATAAAATCAATAATAGCAATTCTTTATCCCGTATTCTGAATCCC
Source organism: Adelphocoris suturalis (assembly GCA_030762985.1). NCBI lineage: Eukaryota > Metazoa > Arthropoda > Insecta > Hemiptera > Miridae > Adelphocoris > Adelphocoris suturalis. Next base: position 39,627,020 of record CM061046.1, on the reverse strand, counting down.
AAGATATTACAGTAATAATGCACATAACTGTTCATTGTCGTAATCCATTAATAGGTACTCATGGCTTCAGTTTAATTCAGACGTCTACTAATAAAACTATATTAACAGCAAAAACATGATACTATCCACCCTTTCAGTGTAGGCATATGTATGAGAACATTTTCTGATAAACTTGAAGAATTGAAAGTTGGGTATATAGAATTGCAGATAGATTGGAGAGAAAAGTACGTATCTGCGAAAACAAGGTGTAACTTCATGGAGGAGATTTTCGTTAATAACGAGTCCAATTCATATACCAAAGTATTTCGATTGGGTTGAATGGAGCCTTACCATCCCCACCAGTTAAAACAATTTAGACGGATGGGGCACCAAATTTAAACTCAAATGCTTTACTTCTCATTTCCCAATTTTATCATGCATCCTCTTTGTATCATTGAGAAGAGTTGTGTGAAAATCAAATATTCTTTAAACGTACGAGACCAAGTAATCAAGTCCTGCAGGATGATCCTACATGCGAATTTTCGTGAATTACTGTAATATATTCATGATGAATCGTTTTGAAATTAAAAATTTTGTGACGCACAGAAATCGTTTCAATAAATCGTAAGGCCGAAATCCATTTCTAAATAATAGTCTGGCATCTGAACAAATACTGGAGTTTTCACAGGTATTTTTCCCAGTTTTTATCCATATTTTAGCACACATTTATGAAGTTCAAGTACATTTTTCAGCATGATTTCGACCATAATGATTGAACTAGTTTGTAGATGATGAACAATTTTTTGAGTCACATTCTGGTTCAACGTGTTTAAGCTGTTTTTTACAATTGTTAGTGATTTTTTACCTAATTTTTTCAAAGGTGATCAATTTATAATAACTCAAAAAATGTTGACTACGAAGTTTTTTTAGAAATCCTCGACTTTTTTGGCGAAAGAATGAATCTCAATCCAAAGGAGTAATTGTCATGAATGACAAGTACGGTAAGGTAGGGTAAGGTCCCGCAGGGGAAGTCAACGCACAAGGGTTTACCGCGTTACCGAGTCGGTTATGCTATACCCAATGGATGCCAGACCAACTGGGTGTCATGTAGGGATATGGAAAATCGATAAAATCCAGGAATCGTTTCACAATGTCTCAAAACGGATTCCCATGAAAATTTGGAATTTTTTAAGAGTCACAGCAAAAGCTTAATTCTCTACGATGAAAAATAGATAAAACGCTAGAAGAAAAATTGTACAAAGCATTCATAGTAATTAAATATTCATAAGTATGACTAATATACATATGAGAAAGGATGCATGTTTCAAGCACTGATTCCTAAAATTACAATTTTGATTTGATGAGGAGAAGTTAAAACGAGAACTATTCGCGTCTCTTCTTCCTCTTAATATTAACTTACTATACGGTGTTGTAAATAAATGTACATAACAGAGAGACAGTTTATGAAATCAAGACGATGGTATGCTTCATTTAAGGCTGGCAGAGAGAGCAGATATTTAGCGTTGATGAAGAGGGGGTCCACAGAGCAGGTGATTGTCGGGGTCGAAGGAGCCAGTTTTCTGGCGAGAGTCCAGGTGCAATGGGGGCATTCCATCTCGATGCCTAATCTTACGGCGGGGACGGAGATACGCCGTTGTTCCCTCACTAAGAGTACGTTAACCCTGGACTACACACGCTGTCGAAAGATGTCCACTTGATAATAAGCACTCGGCGCACCGCAAGATGATTGTGGTAGTTGGAACTAAACTTTTCAGGTGCCCGGAACCATTAGACTTCATCAATAAATCCAAATCATCCTTTAACGCAACTAAACCACTTGATCTGAAGTGAAGAGTTAAGAGGGGGTGGTGTGCCAGTCGCGCTGCAAGAACTAATATTCGTAATTTGTATCGAATTACCAGAGAAATGAAGCTATTGCATGACTCAAAAAAAAGTTAAATCAACATTTTTGAAAACTTCTTTATTGAAATCCGTTTTGAGACATTCTGAAACGAATCCTAGAGTTCGAGCCTTTCCATACATATAAATGTGTCATTCTAGACGATAATTCTCCTTAGGTTTGAGATTTAAAAAGTCTGTTCTTGCGCCAAATACAAGCTTTCTAAATGAACTGACGAGTTCGTTGACCAGCACTTTTTTGAGCACATTAAATTGGTCGAATTTCAAAAATTGCGCTTAAAAAAATCACATGGCTAAAAACGGCTAAAAATAACTAAATTTATACTTCTATTCGAATTTTAATCAAAAGTAGAATTTCAACAATGAACTAGGACATGGAAAAAATTATGCACAATAATATGGTGAAAATGTACTTAATCAAATGTACTCAACTGTCAAAAATCCAAAATAAATTTTAATAGCACGATACTATTTAGAAAGAGTTTTTTGCGATAAATTGTAATTAACAATTTAATTGTACTTAAAGTGCTCAAATCTCAAATTAATGTAACAATATAATAGCATAATTCACGGAAATTCACTCAAACAATCATGCTGCATGCTGGAACTTTTCTTTCAGATTTCAATCAAGTCAAACTTTTTTTTATCACTTGATCTAGACACATACTTATCTTGCTTGAGTTCACTTAAATAAGGGGTTTCATTTCAACCCTGGGATTGGACAAAAATTACGTGGAAAACGACACACGCGTCCGTTCAAAAAACTTGGAAAATACCCACATTAAAATCCATTTTGGTTGATTATTAATAATGAACTTTTGTAATCGGCAAGAAAAAAAAACGAAAAACTGTTTCAAAACCCCCCCTCCCCCTCCCCATCACTCTACAATTTGTTGGTTCACGTTTCAAGATACGTAGATTTCAAAAATCGAATTGAAAAAATCCGCACGGAAGGTCTTCGAAGCTTTTCTACGATTTCACCCATAGACACCATGAGAGATAGGAATCGGTCTGAGAGTCATCTCAATCGATTCAGCGTTTCAGAAAAAAATAATAATTTTTTCCCAAAGGATTTTGTCCCAAAATCGGCCATTTGATACCACTATGCGGCGGGCGTGCGGATTTTTCAAATTAGATTTTTTTAATCTATGCATCTTGAAACGTACTTAATCGTGAAACTAACAAATTTTCAGAGGGTGTTTATTTTTTCTCTTCTTTCTTGGTTGATGACAAAGGTTCAGTATAAATTAGAAACCATAATGATTGATAAGTAGGTAAATCCAAAAACACACAATTATATGACATTAACCTGATCCTTCGCCGGGCTCGGTCAGGCTTAAAAAGTTGCTATTTATATTCTATGGGAAGCCGTTGAGTTGAGTCATGGAACGCTAAAAACCACTTTCAGGAACTGCCAACAAACCTGCAGCTACAATCTGATAAAGAGCTTATTTAAGCGACTTCTATAAGTAGATAAGATTCGACTACTGCAGTACATCCTGAGAGCCTCATACTACGCGTGAACTGTTTTTTGTTGTCAATGATTCACTCGAGGTCATTGAATGGAGTGCTGAGATCGAGCGCCAGTCGCTTTCAAACACGGCGATGGAACGGTATCGCTGGAACGTCCTTGCGGGTCGTCGGTGAACCACGTGACTTTACGTAAGAGCGGGTTTTAGAGAAAGTCCCGCTGGAGAATCATACCCGCGGATTGGTCTCTCCTGGACTAGGCCGAAAAACTTGCGGCCCGGTCTTCTTTCCCCTTCTCTTGCCGCTGGGAAATTAGAGATCTAACGGGTGAAACGCAGATCTTCCCTAACCTTAACCAAAGCCATCCTCCACATGTGCAGCAAATGAGTGATGGATGAGTTAAGCCCAACAATTCAGCAAGAACGTAACGCTTCGCTGTAGATGCCCAGGCACATTGCACACAAGCACAGTTCTCACATACTGAAATAAACCATAGAAGGTGTAATGAACAACATATGAAAACATAAAACAGGCCTCTGCTTTGGTTCTGCTGTTATTTAGCAGCTGATCATAAATATACCCCCACCCAGTTTCATATGAAGTGGAGGCAACTTTTATGCATGAAACACTGGCGATTTCCCTTCTCCCTAAGCCCCACAATTACCTCAAGCCAAGAGACTTGGTTGTATTATATTCACAATATTGGTCAATAATATAGATGCATAAAGAAAAAACTTGAATTTTCCAATATTTCTCCCCCACACGTCACACTTTTTGATTGATTTGAAAAGCCCTTCCAATAATTTATCAAATCCTGCACATTTATATGAGACAAATCTAAACGTATTGAACCAATCAAACCAACAATTGGGGACAAATTCGATATTTCTTTAATTATCTATGTACTGACCTGAAGTACCATTGTAGTTGAGAGTTGAATCAAACAATTCTTCCAAATAAATTTGAAGGATCAGCAATACCTGCCCATTATATGTTATGTATAATGCTGTGTGGTATATATAATTTCAATTCAAGTTCCTGCAATATCGTTCCTAAAGCCATCACCACAAGAAAGGTATGGCATAATATCGCTTTTTCAAATTGCATTCCATCTCCATCAGCTGAAAGAGTTCAGAAAGAGCTTCCCAAAAAGGTGCAATATGAAAGGTATTTGATGATTGGAAGTAGCCTAAACGGTGGTAGTATAAAGAAACCTGAAAAACGTCATAGCTAAACTTCTGAGGGGGGATGGGGGGGGGGGGGGGTGGCTCAGCGTCTTTCTAAAATCGAATTAAATTCATTTTCTTTCTATCGGTTTTACGTCCAAACCTTTGTGGAAGTTGAATCTGCAAATTTGCAGTCGGAGTTTTTCAAGGGCAGGGGTGTGTGTGTGTTCAGAATCCGATTATAAGATCACAAATGAGAAAATCCAGCACTCGAAAGTTTCTCATTCAACACAACTACTTATTTATTTTTCCCCCAAATTACATATAATCCCAAAACCTGACAATTTGTAAGATAGGTTTGGATATTAGCAACTGACACACATAATTTCTGGTTCATTTTAGAAACTTAACCACAAGTTTACCAAAACCACACAGCTCAACTTGATAAATATAGTGGCATTGTGAGCAGTCACTAAAATTTGTCCCAGTGTCCAGATTATAATTTTTGACCACGTTCCAAAGAGTCACAATAAAGTCGACATAAGTTTCAGCGATAAAACGTGGGATTCCAACCTCCATGAAGAGGTATCAACTCCTGGCAGAGATTCAAATATTCGGCTCAAAAAAGAGCGTTGTCGACTCTCGAGGTAAACATCGGATTAGTTAGTCACACGTCAGTTGTCATTCTCCTACGTTCAGTATTAGGTAGATACATTTTAATATTTGTAAGACTAAAAATAAACTCATCTTACCATCAAAATTCATTTAACGAAGACTCACTAAAATGCTGCAAATGATTACACAAAGGTATACTATTTCTGCATTGGGTAAGACTTCAAAGCAGATCACTGGCTTATAAGTACCTATTTATTAAACGGGGACTGAGTTAAACCTTCAGCATAATCCAAGAATAACACACAGACATAGGCACGTACCGTAGAAATAAATTAAGCCAGTTTCTCCACTTCATGGAAAAACATTGACTCGTGGATAGGTTTTCGGGTAGTGAATGCGCTTGAGTCGATGTGCTAACTCAGCAGATCAGGGGGATTTTATTCAAAAAACAATGTTGGTGGATACGCATAATGTTTATCCATATAATGACGTTCGGATATATTTTTCACTTGGTTAATGAAACACGTAGTAAGCAAGCCTGATTACTACCACACCACGATATTATGCATCGGGGAATGTTTATACTTCATTAATGGTTTTGTGGGCAGCTCATGTACTTTCATTTTCAGGTGATCTATCCTATGAGGGGTGAACCATTTCAGTCGGATGATAAACAGACGGAGTTACGTTACCATAGGAACGGCTCCGTTGAAAGCGGAAATCATTAGAAAATGATTCCTGTGTCAATGTAGCGAATTTCATGTTGACGCCCACCCAAAAACAAATCTAAATAAATGAAATTGAATAAAGCCTATGCTTCACTAGCTCGTATGTAAGTTAGAAAAATAACAATAAACTCGATTAGTTGGAGAGGGAATTCCATTGTAATTAAATCAGATGTTTCTATCGTCGTAGCATTTTAGCTTTAGCTGAGGGATTCTCACGATGCTCACACGTGTTTCCATTCACATGACATCCTTCCTTTTCAGCCAAATATCTCCCTTAGGGAGGGCGAACGGTGAGAGAGAGAGAGAGAGAGAGAGAGAGAGAGAGAGAGAGAGAGAGAGAGAGAGAGAGAGAGAGAGAGAGAGAGAGAGAGAGAGAGAGAGATAGATGGACAAATAGGTGATACGGTTAGCCTCATACGATTCTTTGAAATTATTATATATATATATATATATATATATATATATATATATATATATATATAATGTTTTCAAGATCTTAATTACTACCCTTTAGGATTGATCGAAAGTGATGCCTTTAATTAAATGATGCCATACACTCATCTCATTCCTACCTCTTTTTCTCATTCGGAATGGTATCATCACCGCAGAATAGCATACCTTGGTGTAACCGAATCTCAGCCACTAAATTCCATAGAAAGATGAGAGTAAAATTACCACCTCGGAAGAATTAACGCCAAAACTGTAAGATTTGCTTGAGTGGATATAATCTTAGTTAGTTATGTATCCACCATCAGCTGTATCCAGCTGATTCGGAGAGAAATTTCACTTGTGTAAAACCTTTTATACAATCCCTTCACACTTTCAAAGTAGGAGAATAAATATTTAAAATAACGGGAACAAGGACAGGTCATCTATCAAGTAGTTCGACGCGATGCATCAAATCCCAGTTGAAAAGTATTAACTGAAATGAAAGTGAAACATTTTAAACCTCTTCGACTAGATAGTGTTTCGCGGGTATTATATATAAAGTATAGTAAATTCAGAATACTTGAAACATATTTTGCTACTTTTGCCACATCTGTGTCAAACAATGTTATGAGATTAGTATGTAAATTTTTAAAAATCATTCAAGGGTAAATGTAGATATTTTGAACATTAAAATAGTCGTAATCAGCTCAATGAATTGAAACTCTATGCCACGAAACATGAAATGAGATGAATCATGTAATGAAACCATCGGATCACCTTAAGAATTCCATATTTCCGAGCTACATTTATATGTGTACAAGGGGAGGATCAGTGAAAAATGTTCTTACAGCTGAGGCTGTACTCACAGGACTACCTAACTAATTCAATTCCACTCGATCAAACACCTTCATAAAAACTGCGAAGCGACTATTTTAAATCTGAAACGTTAATGTAGTGTCTCACGCGGGGACCGGTGTCCAAGAAATTTACGAGTGGTGAAGATCGTGGACAGCCTTAAAAGCACGTGCCAAGAACATCAATATCAAAATGAGAGAGAAGTTGGGTGGCCGTATGCGAAGAAAAATGGGTTCAAGCGACGTTGTCACAGAGGTATTCAATAAAGAAGGTGGACTTTCGTTAATTTGATATGACGTATGAATAGGGTATACGTTATACATAGGGTACCAAGTTCCAATGAGCAGACATACTCCCTTAGTGAGTCATATATAGTTCAAGTGAAACATCCATAACAAATTATGTAGATAAATAGTCTTAACTCACTCCCGACATTTTCAACTAACACTCGCGAAAGGGGGTGTAAAGAAAATTGTATAGTTTCCTCACTCGTCTGATTGGTTAGAATATTGGAGTTTCTGCATATCCCAAGGCTATAATAGAACCATCAGCAATGGATCATCAGTATAGTCAAGATAGCTTGAAGAGAAGGTAGGGCTCACTGTCATGTCTGACTTGGGAGTCCCCAGAGCGGTTGACGTCATCAGGCCTACTCAAGACCCAGCCCTCTCTGTGAACATTTATTTTCATGATGGATAACTGAGCTATAATAATGACGTAAACTTGAAGAATCGTTCTCTCATACTTCATACGTCCCCAAAGAATGTAAGGACTCGCAAAGATTGGATTAATGCTTTTAAATGAGCAGATACTAAAAGTGATTTTCTTAATGGGTGTTGGTAGCTCTCATTTTGATGAGCGTAATTTCAAAGTCGTGTTGCTGAACACTCCCGCAAAACGAAACCAAAATGCTGTGTTTCACTTAAATATACGAAAAATCGCAAATATTCAAGGCCTAATAAAAGCCGCCAAGTGAAACCATAAAAAATAAACTAGAACGAAAAATCATTGGATTCACAGCTCCAGTTCCATCCCCTTCAGATCGTGATCCTCTTTCGGAAAAACCTTTGAAATTAAAAATATTAAAAATGTGGATGAAAATCAGGACAATATATATATTTTTGCTCCTAAAATTTCCAATTTTTCCTCTCCACGCAACACAGACCCTATTGATTCTATACTAAATTTATTCAAGAAAAATAATTTATTACTATTATAGTGGTACCGGTGTGTTCCATTTGAATGAATATTGGATTCTTCTTTTGAATATAAATCGAAGAAAACCGGATATACACCGTCAAAGCCCTGAGCTTAGGAATGTGCGGGTCGAGAACGTTGTTGAATCTCTGATGGGGAGTTGGAATTGTTTTTCTACCCATATTTCACCCAAGTCAACCGCAAGGCAAAAACAGGTCCGCAACAGCTACAGCTTTATTTAACTTAATTCGGGAAACAAAATTGAGTGTCTTTGAACGGAACAGTAAAGTATACAAACTGGAAATTGAAACAGCTGCTTTTGAAGTGATCCAGCTCGGAACAACAGGGATCAATTCGAACATTCGAGTTCAGTTCCGGAGAAAGTTTGAGATTTTCAAAATTCAATCTATCTCGAGAGGGAAATTTTTCGCTTGCGATTTCAAAATGGTGGTCCCATGAAGATGGCTCACTAAAATAGTACATTTTCAAGTTGTTCCCATTAATTCCTAAACCATGAGACCTACAGAAATCATTATTCGTGTCAAAGTTGTAGAGCATTTAAAAAAAAAAAAAAAAAAACAATGCCTTTTGACCTAAAAACTATAAGCCTATAAAAACAACCCTAAAATATAGTAGTTGAAAGTTAGCGCCAGTTAGAAATTAGCAATTAGCGAAAGCTTAAGACTCGGCGTTCAATACGTTCCACAGATCGAATCAAAGGGTCTGTGCTAAAACTCGCTCGGTAAAACAAATCTTAGAAAGACTGTTAATGCAAGGTGCGCAATGTAATGTTCCGTAGTGATTGAGCTCATATTGCCGATTCAGCCCAAGTGACAGCGTGGGTTCCGTAATGACGCAGAGACGAGCTCGCATGAATGAGAAGCAGAGGTAATGTAAGATGATCGGTGGGGCCAAGGAGAACGGAGATGAACGTCGCGACTAGCTGGTACCTTCCTACTGCAACCGTCCTATCCCTTCTGTGTGTGGAGGAGGTTTCTTGGAACTAACTCAGTTCGCGTTACTGCCACAGCCCCGGTCTGCTGCCCTCAGTCAATTAGCCTGGACGGAATTCTCCGAAACCCAATCGGAGACGGAGTGCTCCGAGAGTCTCTACGATATTTCCCGCAGCCGTGGACGAAAACCCGATCTAGATTTTATGCGAACCGCAGCGGGAAACCTACACAATGGAGACATTCTTGAGGTTTCTGATGAATGCGTTATTGAGGAATTGCCTACCTTCTATCCTTTTGCCTCTTCCTCGAAATATAATGAAATTTAGTAAAGAAACCAAGAAACTGGGGATCAACAGTTTCCCCTTTCCATCGATTCTTCCAACAGTCGGCATTATTGTCTTCATGACGATTCGGGATATTCGCCGCATAAGTTGTCACATGAAGTAACGCGTATAAATTAACAATATTAACTAGCATTCATAAAATCAAAACTACTGCAAATTGCAAGTCAGTTGCTCATTATTTCGGTATTAGAAAACCAATGCACACATATTCCTGGGGTCCACTTCGATCAATTATTAGAAATTACCGACTACCAATGAAAGGGCCAAACGCCATATCTATTCTCAATTCCCCTCCCCTTCCCGCAACAAGTTGCAAGCTTAACGAATTATACGATGGTTTTCATGAGGGGAATGAACATTCGCAAAGTTTTACATCGATTGATAGATGCAACCAACTGATCCATATGGGGCGAAATCTATCTTTTGGTGGTATATCGTTTATTGCGACAAGCCGGATCGGAAAGTTAGTTCTCCGTCATTGAGTTCTCATGAGTTCCCATCAGCAGTGCTATATAAATGCTGTTGTGCCCCTGTCTCCATGTTTACGTAGTTGTATTTATTTAGCTGGTGTTTTACACTCTTAAATAGTAAATACCTGAATGGGGAACTTTCATCTGTTGTAATTTCACAATTTCGGCCCCAGATTCGGTTTCAGCGCACTTGAAAACCTACTAATCTTCTACAGAAGTCAGAAATTGTCAGCTCAAAAGACCGTTTGCTTTGGCCAGTAAAAACTGGCGCGGGGGACCGCCGCGCCGTAGTCCAATGTTTTCTAGGGAAATCGAGCCACCACGAATAATGCACGCAAAAACGCAGAAAATACCTACTTAGTTTACTTTTAACCAACAGTGAATTTGGTAGACTGTACGTACCTACGTAGTTTCGTTTGTTGGTGAAGCACCAACCTGCCTTGTTTTCTTCAACAAACTGCTAAATCTATCTTTTCATTCATTCAATAAAACAAGTAAAGCTGTCTCAGTTATAGTAATAAGAACATATCTAAAACGATGATGAAACTGCAAGGGCAATGGCTATGTACCTAGTACCTACAACGCATTACAGAGATCTGAAGAATTTTCAATTGTTTTGTCTCCATTATTTTTCAGGTTATTCATTCTCAGTCAAAACGAATGAAGTTCTTTAGTTTTCGGACACTGATTTCCTATAATAGTTAGTCCCTACTCCAAATAAAAATCACTAAAAATGTCTAAAAATTAAAAAATCGAATGAAAGAATGTTTACTCGCGAGTTTCTATTAGGAGATCATCATCTCACAAGAGCTCAATGGTCGTGATCATTTCTATAATCGGTTGTAAGCGGAAATCATCAGAAATGAGAAACTTAAATGCTTGCATACGAGTCTGCAACACATTGGGACATTTTCATGTGTGTTTTCTCGTGTGGTATCGCGTGAGCAAGTTTTCGTGACGATTTTTCAGTTTATGTGTCAAAGAAAAGACATGAAAATGTCAAAAAACTGGATTCTAGAGCCACTCAGCTGATCTGGGATCGGTCAGTTGTGTTCAGAAGTCCCTCAAGGGGCTACATACCAAATCTCAGAATCGTGGGATCATTAGGGAAAAAACTGGATTCTAGAGCCACTCAGCTGATCTGGGATCGGTCAGTTGTGTTCAGAAGTCCCTCAAGGGCCCACATACCAAATCTCAGAATCGTGGGATCATTAGGGAAAAAACTGGATTCTAGAGCCACTCAGCTGATCTGTAATCGGTCAGTTGTGTTCAGAAGTCCCTCAAGGGGCTACATACCAAATCTCAGAATCGTGGGATCATTAGGGAAAAAACTGGATTTTAGAGCCACTCAGCTGATCGGGGATCGGTCAGTTGTGTTCAGAAGTCCCTCAAGGGGCTACATACCAAATCTCAGAATCGTGGGATCATTAGGGAAAAAACTGGATTCTAGAGCCACTCAGCTGATCTGGGGTCGGTCAGTTGTGTTCAGAAGTCCCTCAAGGGCCCACATACCAAATCTCAGAATCGTGGGATCATTAGGGAAAAAACTGGATTCTAGAGCCACTCAGCTGATCTGGGATCGGTCAGTTGTGTTCAGAAGTCCCTCAAGGGCCCACATACCAAATCTCAGAATCGTGGGATCATTAGGGAAAAAACTGGATTCTAGAGCCACTCAGCTGATCTGGGATCGGTCAGTTGTGTTCAGAAGTCCCTCAAGGGGCTACATACCAAATCTCAGAATCGTGGGATCATTAGGGAAAAAACTGGATTCTAGAGCCACTCAGCTGATCTGGGATCGGTCAGTTGTGTTCAGGAGTCCCTCAAGGGCCCACATACCAAATCTCAGAATCGTGGGATCATTAGGGAAAAAACTGGATTCTAGAGCCACTCAGCTGATCTGTAATCGGTCAGTTGTGTTCAGAAGTCCCTCAAGGGGCTACATACCAAATCTCAGAATCGTGGGATCATTAGGGAAAAAACTGGATTTTAGAGCCACTCAGCTGATCGGGGATCGGTCAGTTGTGTTCAGAAGTCCCTCAAGGGGCTACATAAAACTTGGGACAATTCTTAGGCTTGAAAAGTTTTTTTTTAAATATAAATCGAGAGCTTTCGAACGAATGGTCAACGTCATTTCTGATGGTCATAATCATCGTTGTGGCCACTTGGGACAATTTTCGTGAGCAACAATTTTCGTGACGATTTTTTTGTTATGTGCCATATGAAAGACATGAAAATGTCAATACCCATCGCAGGATGTGACAGAAACAATAATAATCAAACAGCTTCAAACTTTTAATAGATTTGGTCTTTACTTATGTTGTCAAGGACGTCCGTGGGTGACGAAAGGTGATTGCTCATATGCAGTAGGTAAGTACCTACCCAATGTTTTTGCAGTTTTTTTTTCGATTTTTTTTAGTGTTTGTTTTTTATTAAAATAATTTATTCATCACTAATACAATTCTCATTTTTGACCAGTACTGATGTGGATGGTGGTGCGAAGAACAGATTGTAGAGCAAAAACGCTGCAAATTATTTCACAAAGGTTTATTATTTTTTCAATTGAGTATGATCGTAGTTTTAGTTGGCTAGCGTACGTCATAAGGCCCGTCCAGACTCCTCGGCGTGTCCTACTTCGAGTTGCCACAACCTATAGGTACTTCTATAATTATATATGCATATTTACATTTCTCGATTTGAGCTCCTATCTATTCAAATAGTTATTGCCTTAATAATATCATTATCTAAGTAAGTACGAAAAGTCGAGAGGCTATGTTATTAAATATGCGTAGGAAAAGCTTTGGTATTAACACACAAAAATTACCTTGAAAGAAACATATTCATGCCTCGAACGAACGCCGGCGCCGTACCCACCACAAGCCGCGGCGCCGGCGCCTCCTCTCACTCCACCCCCCGCTCACCCCCCTCTCCACCCACCGTGACCCCCTGCCAAGCGTGCCAGGCGTGCGCGCGTCGAAAAACACACTTTTTTGCCCGTTTTTGGCCCATAGCATCTATGCGAGTAAAGCGATCGGGATGATTAAACGTTAGGACCAACTAGACCCCAAATGGAGTCTATGTGCGAAAGAACGGGTTTTTTAAGTCAATTCTTAGGCCTTTTATGGCCCGGACGGCGGACGGCGAACGGCGGACGGCGGACGGACATTTCAAATTTGGATTCTACGCACCTTGAAACGTAAAGTGACAAAGTTTGTGGGGGGGGTTATAAAAATTTTTTGCTACACGATCACATAGGCTTATTATTGGAAATAAAAAACCAAAAGGAGGCGCCAGGTATCAACTACAGTGAAAGACATGTCAACAACCATTTTCCTACAGTACATCGGTCCCTAGCGCTCCTATCGGCGGGCCATGTTAGTTCGGAGCTCCATTGAAAGTCGTATTGTCTTCTGCTCGCAGTATGCGAGTTAGTCAATAGAGAGTTCCTAGAGATCCGTCGGTCTCAATACTGCGTGCGGTAACGAGACACATTTACCGCACCTTAAAGTCACAGTCCTTAACGGACCTTCAGCTGTAACGCTGAATACATGGAAGGAGGAAATTGTCCCTAGGAGGTTATTTGGTTTCATGGAAGGAGGTTAGTTTAGACGATAACGTTTTTTCGGGATTGCGATCCGTCAAAGTAGGTACCTGTACGGAAGGATGCGTCACCGTAAAGGCCGGGACACACATATCCGCACCGTCTCCGCTCCGCGTCAGTGCTCCGCGTCCGCACCGTGTCAGACTAGTTTGGTTTAGTTTTACACGGACGCGGTGCGGAGACCTCGACGATGGATAATGAATTATCCCCCCTCCCACCAGTCAATTTGTCTTCAACACGCCCGCCCGATGTTTTTAGGCATTCCTTCTTACTTGGATTACATATTTACATAGAATTGGTGACAATTTCAAGCTGAGGGAAGAAATTATATTACAGTGGAACCTGGATAATTCGAACTTCTTTAATTCGAATTCTTCTTTAATTCGAATATTTCCCTTGGTCCCTAGCATTTTGTATTTAAACAATGCTAAAAAATCGTGGATAATTCGAATTTTATTTTGGATAATTCGAATTTCCGGCGTGCTAATTAGGGTATAAATTTTAAGCTTTGGCTTGTGAACCCACGATTTTGTCTCCAATCTTCGTGTTCTTCCTCCAGTGCGAATGCTATCACTCCTAACTCACTATTTGAAAAACGTCTCAACATGACCCATGACCAGCGTCTTGTCTGCTCAGAGTGCAAACCGAATTGTGATAGACCTCCGTAGCACGGCCAACACTCGGAACCGTGTGGCCTCCCACCTCCGTCTCCGACACTCGGACGTGTTGCGGAGAGGGTGCGGTGCGGACACGGTGCGGATATGTGTGTCCCGGCCTTAACTCATTGCGTCAGAGTTACGGTACCGGATTGTCGTTACCGCACGACGTAGTGTGTTTTACGGATCTACTAGGAACTCTCCAATGTTGGGGTGTGAATCACCGCTCCATTTATCCCAACTGTGAACTATCGACATAATAAATTACCGATATAATTTATGGCACCGGTCTCTCAGCGGGGAACCTCCAAGTTGGGCGACGACCGCCGCCGCTAGACCCGGGAGTTTCTACTTCGCAGCTGAGCCGAGCTTGTCCACGGGAGGAGATTTTCCTTTCTTCTATATTGAAAATGCAAGAGATCGGCGTTCACGGAGGAGGAGAGCAGGGGGGGACGGAGGGCTGACAAGGCGCCGGGGCGGCGCCGTCCTGTCGTCCAGCGGTCCCAAGGATGTGACGTTGCGACGTGGCAATGGGGTGACGGGAGGGAGGGGAACACGAAGAAGTATTTCGTGAAGACCCGTAGACGTTCAGACGGCCCAATATCCTTCTGGGTGCTAATTAGGTAAACGATGCCGTCGCTCCAGGAACGTGGCGCTCCCGTTTTAGTTTCACTGGGGTCTTTTCCCCCCTCATCGCTCGAGTTCTTTCTCACTTCGTAGTTCGTACAAAGCCGACATCGAAAACTTTCATTAATTCATTATTGTGAAATATACATTTATGAAGGATGAAGTGGGGTACCAAAATTTGCGTACCAAAATTTCAATAGTGCAATTTTAACCTCAATTTTAATCCGTCCACGGCTTTTAAGTGATGCAAAAAATGTTGAGAACTGTGGTTACATGGCGTAAAATAAAAAAAATAAAAGTGTCTATTTTGTGTATAAGAACATGGGGAATACTCGATACCAGTGCTAAACCGGGATGACTTGGGTACACACGAGGTGAGAATGGTACAACGACGTTTTTCAAATTCAAATCCTGTTGGCGGGCTTAAAAATGGCGCGATCGGCCAGCTGTTATTTTATTCTTGTAGAGGATGGATGGTAAAAGCAGTTCCATGCGTCGAAACCCTCTTCCATGGATTTTTATATGCTTGGCGGGCAAAAGTGACTACAGCTGATAACACGATTTGCTTACAAGCACTGCTAAGGTGTACATGGTGCGGTGGCTGAGGACCTCCACATGCTTTGTAAGTGATTTATATTCGTAAATAAACTTATTGTGAAGTGATTCGCGTTAGAACTGCTCAAAAATAATTGTTACTTAGTGATTTTCTTTGTTGGATAAACTAAAACACCTGCCTTCCATGTGGTGAGAATGGTACACCGGGTGTGTGACATTTTCTCAACGGATTTCAATTGGATTTAAATATTTTCAAACAATTTTTTGTAACTTGGGTAGCAAACCATTATTTTAATTGTTTCTGGGGTGGCAACCCTTTGTTTTACTAGTTCCTGGGGATGCAACCTTTGTTTTACTAGTCAATAGGAGCTAGATATTGAACAGATTGTAAATAAAAATAGTTTTATACTTACCTTGTTCACACTCACGCTCATTCATTATGACCCTGTATAATCCCAAATTGTGGATAGAATGGTTTTTTCACAGGGGAAGGCATGCAATGAGATGACTACTCGTGTGCTACGATTCCTAATTTGAAAGTTTAATTTTTTTTCATTTTCAGATTTTTTAATATTTTTTCAACTATTATGAGCTCTAACACCTTTTTAAAAAGTTCTTGCTTCGATTGGAAGAGGTGACAATGGTACAAAGCGTTTTTTATAGGATATATGACCTGAAAAATTCAGTGTACCATTCTCACCCCAAAACACGGGGTGAGACTAGTACAACTTTGAGGATCAATTACTCCACTAATCCTCAACCTAAAAAAAATATTTGAAATCGTAGAAAAGCTTGTTGATAGATGTAGTTTTTGAAACGAATACGATCAGAGCGACAATCCTGCTCAGTAAGGTTGAAAAAGTCAAAAAACATCAAAAACCGTACCCAAGTCACCCCGGTTTACGTACTTACATTAAAAATAAAATGAAATAAAAATCTTATTTTGTTTCTTTAAGTATGTACAAGGTGATCGACCCAAACCAGTAAAATATCTGGACTATTTCGTACACTTGGAATTTCAATATATTTGGAATGTCAAGCATACAAAGCACAATTTGTAGTAAAGTCCATCAAGAAAAATTATACAGGGTGATTCCCTCGCAGATGCAAAAAAACATTTGGGTGAAACTACATCAAAAATGGAGTAAAATGCCGCCAACCGCATATTTTTATCTCAATCCTTACTCAAGATATGATTTTTTAAAGGTTTTTTCAGGAATACCGTGTTTTTTCATTTTAAACTCGAATTTATCCACTTTGCCTCATTTAATTTCAACTTTCATCCTCATTTTCGGTATCAGCATTAAATTTCCTATAAGAATAGTGTACTTGGGTTCTTAAAAAGTACCATCCGAAGACCCTCACATCAGCTCAAACATTGACGATTTTGAAAAAATAATATTTCTGAAAATCTTTAAAACTTTACTACTCTTTTAAAAAGAATCCTGGAAACTGGCAAATCTCATGAAAACTGCTTCATCTAATATGCTTTCCAACGGTATTTTCAATTTTACTTTTATTTTGTTATTTAAGGGAGAAAATAATGTTTTAATGTTAAAAAATGTGGGTTTTTCAATGAAATGGTTGGTTGAACCAACGAGTATGGGGTCGGTTTCTATGTATTTTTTCTCGCTGGATCGAATGGAAACTCTTGCAGATCTCTAAACTACGTTATAATCGCGTTTTACACTTTAATTAACAAGTTTTACCTCATAACACACACACATTTAATCGTAACAAACAAACTAAACATTTGCGATTCTAAGTGTAAAACTCGATGATAACGTAGTTGAGAGATCTGTTTCCACTGATGGAGTTTCCATTCGATCCAGCGAGAAAAATACATAGAAACCGACCCCATACTCGTTGGTTCATGGAGGGTCGCCTTTCGAGAAAACCAATAATTTCATTGAAAAACCCACATTTTTTAACATTAAAACATTATTTTCTCCCCTAAATAACAAAATAAAAGTAAAATTGAAAATACCGTTGGAAAGCATATTAGATGAAGCAGTTTTCATGAGATTTGCCAATTTCCAGGATTCGTTTTAAAAGAGTAGTAAAGCTTTAAAGACTTTCAGAAATATTATTTTTTCAAAATCGTCAATGTGAGGGTCCTAGGATGTTACTTTTTAAGAAACCAAGAACACTATTCTTATAGTAAATGTAATGCTGGTTTCGCAAATGTGGTCAAAAGTTAAAATTGAATGAAGTAAAGTGGAGAAATTTGAGTTTAAAAGGTAAAAAACACGGTTTTCCTGAAAAAACCTCTAAAAACTCATATCTCGAGAACGGATTGAGATAAAAATATGCAGTTGGCGTCATTTTACTCCATTTTTGATGTAGTTTCACCCAAATTGTTTTTGTTGCATCTACGAGGGAATTACTCTGTATAATTGATTCTCAATTTAAAAATAAGGCTAAGATATCTTAATGAGCTGTCCTAATTTCCAACACTAGCCTAATTCCAAAAAATGGGCTGATTTACCGATTCTGGGGTGCATAAAAACGTGACTGCTATACATTTAACCAATTTCCAGATTTAATTCCATATTTATATTACCGCCAATAACGTCTTATAAATCTGCAGATTTTCTTATATATTTAGCAAATTTGTTACACAGAAAGTTGTTAAGGTGATTCCTTGTTAGCCTCACCTTCGCAGATTGCCTTACCTAATCTTCCCGAGAACGCTATATTATTATTCCCGCAACATTACAGGCTTTCGAGGCTTCAAAAGGTGGAACTTTTTTCACTGATTTCAGTTTTCATTACAGCTCGTTAACATACAAAACTACTTGACTTGAAATCGAGCTCATTTCTTTCAAACCTGCTCTCTGGCCGTTCTGCGAATGAAAATCAGTCTCATCAGACTTCTCAAGTTGTTTGAACCTTCCGAGTTGTTGATTGACCCCAATTCATTGAGTATTCTCGTTTGCAACTGCTCACTTCTTTCAAACTTTTTTTTTCTTCCAAGGAATCCTAATTGTCTGTTTTTCGCCCACCAACAACTCCACTTACTCTACTTGCCCAACTCTGCTCATTGCTAAAGTTTGTCGTGGCGTTTTGAAAAACCAAATAGAATATTTTTTCTTGACAATTTACCTAGCGATAAATGATGAGACACTTTAGATATCGTTAGGTATAACAAGACGGAGCATGCTAGCTAAGAAAATATCATACATCATCGGTTCCCAACAATTTTTGTTAAAAACACACCCTCCAGCATTTTGGTTCCAATTGGCAAAGCCCCTGACTTTACATACCTGCTCAGAACCGAAAAAGTGGGGAGTAGGAAGAAACTCGTAAACGAGTTCCGATGGATATGATTTCGATTGGGGGAATTTTTTCCTGGGCACACCAAGATGTCCTCAGTAAGAGGACGAAACGTTATCAAATAAAACAATAAATGAAATAATTTCATTTATTTTCCCTGGGCCGCATCCCGACTAATTCCAACAAAATAACGGTTTACTCATGGAAATGTTGAAAATAACTGTGGAGAGAAGACACTACAATGAGTTGTTGTTAACAGTCGACTGTTGTCAAGAGGATGAAAATGTTTCCTATGGAGTGGAGTAAATTATGCTATTGCTTCACGTTAAGAATATTGTAACCGGCTTATTAAAATTGTTTATAGTCCAATCAACTTATTTTTGGAATGTAGCCAGGTACGCAAGGAGGGGGAAATTGGTAGCTTGAGATGTGAATATTTATCACATAAATCAAGCGCTTTCCAAGGAGTGGCGAACGATTTCTGTGCGATGAAAACTGCGGAGGTTCCATTCCCCTAGCAACGGCTGGGTTGTACGTGAACATCATTAAAAATTGTGACATCAACTTTTGCGTGACGAAAATTTTTGGTTGACCCCCCAGAGCAAAGACCTACCCTTGTCAAAAACCTACCAGCAAAAATGATTGAAATAAATAAAAAACTACTGACGCTTGACTACTTCGTCCTCAAGTTGCAATAATTATAACGAACTAGATTTCTTGAAATGGGAATTTCATTTATATACATCATTCAGATAGTTTGTATTCGTTTATATTATAATATAATGCATTCTTCGTAGTTTATGAGGGGATTTTTACTTTATTCATTCAGAATTGAATAAGTAGTGAAAGGTAGGTGATGAAGTCAATAAGATACTTGAGGCCGTATCGAGGTGCTGATATTTTCTTATTTGTGTATTCCTTATTGATGTACGCGAAGAAAAGCTTCTTTCCACGATTTCAGTGCTAATATAAGGCAAAAGAAATTAAAGCGCTGTGACGGGCAGTTTTCCATTCGCCATGTTAACTTCCGACCTGAATTTAACGAGATCAATTTTTCCTTGTGAGGTTACCAATCAAAGAAGAATTCAAAGAAATTTCAATAGATGTCTCCTTCACAAATCAGCAAGAACAGCCAGGAATTCGACTTTATGAACTGAATGAATGGGTGGATAATAATATGTTTCCAGAGAGATTACACGTAAATAAATTAGATTCAATCTACAGATATGAGCAAAGCAAAAGAAAATGTAGTTTTTTTAACACAGAATGTGTTTTAGCCATGGACTAACTAGCCGAAAATGGAACGCGGGATGGTAACGAAATGTGTGACGGATGATTTTCACGTACAACCGAGTCGTTGCTAGGGAAATGGTACTTCGTCGTTTTTCATCCCACAAAATTCGTTGACCATTCGTTCGAAAGCTCTCGATTTATCCAACAATATTATGTTAACTACTGCGAAGTGCGTGTCCAACAAACTGAGTTATGAGCATGGTTATATAAATAATTGTTTACACACAGGTGATCATTCTCAATAATTGATATTGTGAACATGATTGCAACCGCTTGTTAATTTCCGATGATTTCATTGAGCTTGTGTTTCGATGATTTGATTCATAGCAGGTGATCTGAGTATTACGAAAACGGTTTGATTTGTGAAGCGGAGGTTAAATAATTTGAATAGGTAATTTCTATACTTTACACTCTAGGAAGCTGTAATTTCGTTTGTAGCCTCTTTAGGACATTTACTTGACGATGCTCAGAGTCCGGATCAGATGTGTGGCTCTTAAAGCTAATTTCTATGCTTTACGCTCTAGGAAGCTGTAATTTCGTATGTAGCCTCTTTAGGACATTTACTTGACGATGCTCAGGGTCCGGATCAGATGTGTGGCTCTTAAAGCTAATTTCTATGCTTTACACTCTAGGAAGCTGTAATTTCGTATGTAGCCTCTTTAGGACATTTACTTGATAAATCGCTCTTGATTTATCACGAATTTATTTCGTATTTTTTTTCGTAGTTTCATACTATAACTATATAAATTGATGTTATAAATGAATAGTAAACAATGACGCTTGTTTGGTTGTCACTTGGTTGCGCGACAACGCAAACACATTCTGTGTTTCAATAATTTCGTCCGAAGTATGTAAATAGAGGTAACCGGGGGTCCAGGGGGCTTGCCCCCTGGCGAGGCGCGGAGCGCCGAGTTTTTTAAATTTATTATTATTATTATTTTATTTTTTAAGTTTATTTATTTATTATTATTATTATTATTTTTTTTTTTTTTTTTTTTTTTTTTTTTTTTTTTATTTTTTTTGGAGTCCAGTCTGAACGAAAGCTAGGTAGGTGCTGATGGACGAAATGTACAGCTCTCGAACTGTTAGATACGTCGCTTCGTTACAATTGTCAGTCACGCTGAGTTCCAACTCGGGATCAACTCTTTTGGATTCTAGTGGTATCCAACAACCCCAACTTCCCAATTAGGTATCTACCTAAGACGACTTCGGAGAACACGTACCGAACAAACAAGGATCAATGTCCAAAGGTTTGATGTAGAATTCGGAGAAGCTCTTTGCCCAGTAGCCAGAACTTGTCGAACTTTACAGATAGCAACGAGATTCTCAGAATGAGATGTTCAACTTCTACCTTCGTGTTGCCCCTTACTGGAATCTTCTAGCACCAGTGGTTTTCTAATGAATCTCTTAAAGCTTGTTTTCCTAGAAATAAGTTTTTTGCGCAGCAGGAACCGAATTTGCCTGAAAAACGTCGGCAGGAGCGTGAAGTATATTACGCTGCGTAAAAGTGTTTTCCTAGCGGCGTGTTTTTAATGTTCAGTTGGCGTTGGATTAAGGAGCTGACATGGAAAAGCAGTTAAGTCCAAAAATCTAAAGAACATTTTTTTCCGTCGAAGTGCAAGTAAACAGTCACGCCAACGGCCTTAGGCTATGTACACATGGTAGCGTCGCACCGCGCGGTTTGAGACGCGCGTCCGACCGCGCGGTGCGATATACAATGGAGCTAATGGCAGCGTCCACATGCACCACTCACTCAAATCTGGACGCGCCGCGCACTGCGCCGCCCAGACTTTCAACCTGAACCGCGCGGCGACAGCGCAGTTCCCAGTACACTACAGTCAGTTGGACTAAACTGGAGGTGGACGCCGCGTATAAAACGCTCGCATGTGTACAACTGCAGAATTTTGGACGCGCGTCGCACCGCGCGGTGCGACGCTACCATGTGTACATAGCCTTAGGTCCTCCCGTCCTTGCTAGATCGCACCCTGAATAAATGTGTCACCTTTGCATGGAGAAGAGATTATGTCCAAAAAAATCTGATAAGAGTTCAGAGGGAGTTCCTATGAAATTCGATTTTTGGACTCAACTGCTTTTCTATGTCTGCTCCTCAATTGTGTTGAAGGTATCACGTGTTTGTGTGTGTAAAAACATTTACCTAATGCTGAAATGGAGAACATGATGAGAAATAGAAATCTAATGGCTGCATTGATAATTAAAGAAATGATAGATGGTGACGAAGAAGAAGAGCATATATTAACAAAATATGCCAAAGTAAGGAAACGTGTGAGTGATGTATTCTAAAATTGCAGAAATTAAGGAATGTTCAGCGTTTTAGTCAAAAATCAACTTCAGACTGACCAGAGTAAGGTTTGGGGAGTCCCAAGAAGGTGTTCCGCTTTGGGACATCTTGAAAACACCGGAATTCAAGGGAATCGCGCCAGCGTTTTGCACAGTTGACTCCTCCTCGAGCAGTCGGGCCAGTCGCGTCGACGCAACACGTTCTGCGCTGACGTGATGCGCTATCTAGGAAAACACCCTAACTAAATTCAAGGGAATCAGTGATCGACGTTGAACGCCCGGCGTATCACATTGTCAACGGCGCAAAACACCTGTCGCTAGGAAAACAGGCCTTTAACCTGCTGGACAGACGACGTTTGGGATGTGAATTTATTGAGAAAAACTGGCACAGTCACAACCGCAGCACTACTTGAGAGAAAGCATTTCCAGTTTCGAACGTTCAAATTCGTCGTTCATATCACGTTGTTCAAATTTGAGCGAGATAGGACGACTGGGGCGTGAGAAAACTATGCTTGATGGATTTTACGTTTGCGCATGCGCTGAGTGGAGTATTGATTTGGGAACAACGAAAATCATAGGGGTCTTTAGAATGGTTTAAAACGTAAAATGCGAGTGGAAATGTTACCACTGTATAAAAACAAATACCGTTTGATTTTAATGGAGAATACATCTTTTCGATCTCTCAAAAGTGAAAACAATGCTTCCGCTACCTATAGGTAGACTTGGGAGCAATTTAAGAGATGCAATTTAGCATAAGGTGCCAATACTTCACTAGTAGGTACATCGCACAGACTGCGTACTCGATTTCGCAACGTTAGAATAAATTCCATTGGAACCATATCACCTGATAATTCCACTATTGGCATTATATCATTCTTGGTCGATCACAAAGGTTCATTATTGAAAATAATAATCCAAAAGCGTTTAAGTCCACGATTCGTTTCAGAACGTCTCAAAACGGATTTTAATTAAGGCATTTTTTGAAAATTTTGTTTTAAAATTTTTGGAACCATTGCAATTGCTTCATTTTCTACGACAATTCGCTAAAACTACTGGACTCATTGAGCTGAAATAGTACATGGGCATTCTTTGGGTCCCTGGTTAACACATAGGCTACATTACAAACCTCCAGACTTACTCACTTTCTCCTTTATCGAGAACTCGGCTTTCCCGAACGAAGGCGCCCGGATATACATCTTGACATGCGTCGAACTTTTCACGTCAAATGAGGATGGGGTGGGTTCACGAGTAAAGAACATTCGATAACAAATTCATCGATACCAAAACGATTTTGTTGAGTTGAGCCGAGCAGTTTTTATTCGTTAAGATAGATGTTCAAAAACTGATATTCAAGACTCCTTATTAACTGCGGCAATGTTGGTTGGTCGGGAATAGTTTCAATGTGACTAAGGTTACATTGAGGGGACGCGTAGTTGAAAAATTAATTAGTTACAACATGAAACGTGATTGCTGAAATTTGAATTTAAACCTTTTGGGGACTGTAGGGTGAAAATGAAAAGGTACATTTGGATAAAATGGCCAGATGCGGGTCCGTGCAATGCACGGATAACCGGATAGTACATATTAAAAAACAGACAATTAGTTTGTTTGTCTAATGAAAACGTCCAAACGGTTGCACCAAATTTCTTGTGGGTGACCGCAAATTGACGAGCAAGTTCCAGGGATGGTTTTAGGCTATATTACAATGCTCTAGATTTACTCCTCGGTTTTCCTCAACGACGTCGCACGGGTGAACAACTTTGTAAAGGAAGGAAATTTTCACGTTGGATGGAGATGGGGAGAAATTTCGACATCAAATTCATCGATACCGAAACGATTTTGGTGGCTTGAGCAGTTTTTATTTGTAAAGATAGAACTTCAAAAACTGATATGATATATACCTAATAAACGCCTTACTATTTGCAGCAATGTTGGTCAGGAAGATATTTAACGTAACTAAGGTTAAATTGATTGAGAAACGGGGACGCTAAGTTGACAAATTTAATTAGGTACTCGATTGCTGAAATTAAATTGGAGCCTTTTTGGGACTGCTGGGTAAAAATGACAAGGTATGAAGCCACCTTACATAGCGCAAGGTGCAATGTACGATCGTAATTACAATAATGGCCGTGGCGGAACACGGTACACAGCTAGTAAAAAACATATACAGTAGATCTGATTCCGTTTATAACGATGTCGGATGTAATGATAGGTCGCATGTAACGATAGGAACTGCATCAGAAGTTTGGTTTCGTGTATATTCCGGGTATAGCGACACTGCTATAGTTTGGCCCGGTTTTTATACCGACATTCCGCACATAACGTGAAAATGAAAATCCTCTAATTTGATTTTCTTTTCGCATTTAGCGTGATGTGATCGAATTTATACCTCACGGCCCTGCGCGTGACATGCCTTCTTGGAACCATACCAGGAGTTTGGGACCGTATTCGGGCTAGAAATAGGGGTATATCTCTCCGAATTTCTAGAATAGCTTTGGTTTTGTGTTGAGCGTTATATACCCTCTATGCATTGCTCAATTGACCCTGTCAACCTTTTCCCAATCGAATCTGTTTACTAAACTGTTCATATGGCAAGTAAAATTCTGCGATTCCCCCTCTCCATTTATTTAGTGGTCGACCATGTAGGAAGAAAAACAGCAAAGCAGCGTGATCGTACGAGCGAATTTTCGAAAACTATCGTACATATAAACAGGGTGTCCCAAAAGTAACCCCCCCCCCCCCCCCCCCAATAACTTTCCCCCCATAATTTTTGAAATATCAAAGTGAAACTTGGAGAGCATTTTTGGAGTGCCTTATACTATAAATATATATATATATATATATATATATATATATATATATATATATATATATATACTGAGTGCTGGTTATGTCTAGGTAATGTATATAATTGGAGGTTGAGTTTGACCAAACTAGACGAGTGGTTTTTTTAAAATTATGTTGTAATCATAATCATCCACAACGTTTCTACCCAGGGGCTGGGTCCTAATCATGTGGTACAATTGGTTTCAATGTGGTGGAGGGTCTTTCACTAAGTGAAAGAATATAATATTAGTTTTAAATGTGAAAACATTCAACACTTTAGCAAGCTTCGAATTACATAGCAGATAAATCATCTAAGCATCATAAAGCATCAATTTAATTTATTTAGCATTATTTATTTATTAGCATTTATTAGCATTCATCATTTATTTATTTATTTATTAGCATTCAATTTAATTTACATCATAAAGCATCTAAGCATCTAAATATATAAAACCTAATCTATAATAGACCGTTTAATAATTATTTTTATCATTATTTATAACGTTTTAAACTGAATTTTAGCTTCAATCACACTCATGTTCAGAATACACCTAGTTAATCTCATCCCTCTCACTCCGTCGGTCTTACCGAGGTGAGTAGGTACCAAAATCAAGTTGGGGCAAAACGTGTTTGATTACCCGAACATCCAATGGAGCAATCGTAGCATAACGTTAGGAAACTATGAAGCTGTTATTTTAACGGTATAAACCGATTCAAATCCAGACCGATGCAGGACAGACGAACTAACCTGACGTGATAGCTGGCCCGAAGGTCAGGGTCGCTCCATGATTGATGAGCGTGATTCATTAGCAATCCGCGTCATCAACGTCGTAAATACGACCAGGTGATTGGAAGGTTGAATTGATGGGATTCGCGGGTTCTCAGCGGACTGATTATCACCTCCGGCCGCGGTTTCACAACAGTTGGTTCTGCATCTCCTGAAGACAACGAATCCGCTAATTGCGCAAAACGTTTCGAAAGAAACTAAACGAGGTTTTTATAAAAGCCAGCGATGAACGCTTTTTTTGTCATTACAGGGTCATTATATCATTATTGCATTCGTGAAGATTCACGAGATAGTCCTGGAACCAACACCGAAATCGGGTGTGCACGGGTGTAAACGGTGTTATTAGATTGTATATGTTGGTAATGCACGTCCTTTCTAAATGATAAAATCTTTGTCTGCCATCTCAATACGAAATGACGACCTCACAATGAAAGCAATAACATTCTCCCATAATTCCCAGACCAACCAAAATGTTCATATGCACAAAATTTATTAAAAAAAAAAAAAAAACACTAGGAATCTATAAGTTATCTGCAATGAAATAAGGGAATTGAAAAGAATTTAAATTCGGTTAAATTATGGTTGAGTCTTACCCACCCAGTCTAGAATTTTGCCCTTCGCAATCACAAGATATGCTCAATACTGGCGAATTCCCATGATTTTTTTTTTTTCAATTTGGTGGGCTTGGTATTCATAAAAATCCTTAAATGTATAATTCGTGACAAATAACTTCTAAATTAAAGTTCGCTACGCAAATCATTTTCAGGATTTTAAACTATTTTTTCAAGGTTATATAATTTTTCAAAGTAGATTTCAATGACATATGAACATCATTTTGTGGACTTTTAAAATGATAAGTTTGTAGCAAATAAATTTTTACTAAGTAATCTTTTCCTGAAAAATATAAACAACGATTTTTTTTTAATTTCCAGTGATTTTTTCGTCCACTAAACACCATTTTTTGACATTTCATTTCCTGAGATTGATACCCAACACATTCATCCATTCTTTTGATAACTTTTTGGTTTTTTGGTGCAACAATGGATTCTTTAAAAAAGTTCCAGTCATGCAGCATGATCGTATGAGCGAATTTTCGTAAATTATCGTACAATATTATGATAAATTGTTTTGAAAATTTCAGCTTTTTGAGTGCACGGAAATTGTAAACTATCAATTTTATGGCGACAAACATATTCTAAATAATAATCTCCCATTCACATAGAGGTTTTGAATTTATAGATTATTTGCAATTTTTATCAATTTTTTAGAAAATGTTAATGAATTTCAAGTACATCTTTCAGCATAATTATGTACATACATTTTTGAATGTTCTATTTTATAGTTAATAAACTTTATTTGAGCGATATTCTACCAAAAATATAAGTTTAACAATTTTTAGCCGATTTTAGCCATTTTTGGTGATTTTTTAAGTACATTTTATGAAATTTGACCAATTTAATGTACTCAAAAAGTGCTGGCCAACAAACTCATCCTTTCGTTTGGAAAGCTCGATTTTTTGGGCACAAGAACGGAATATTCATCTCAATCTTAAGGAGAGTTATCGTCTGGAATGACACAAACACACACACACAAACACACACATATATATATATATATATATATATATATATACATATACATATATATATTTAAAAGCGTTAAACTCCAAGATTCGTTTCAGAATGCCTCTAAACGGATTTCAATGAGGAAATTTTTCAAAAATTTTATTTTAACATTTTCTGAGCCATTGTAATGGTTCATTTTTTACAAAAATTCGCAAAAATCGCAATTCTAAGGAGGGATCTTCCTTCTACCTATCATGTTATAGGTATTTAACTGTTAAAATTAAGGATTCATTTCATGAGTTTCCATGAAGAACATTTTATTTTTTAACATTTGGATAGCTAAAGCCACAGTTTCAATTCTTTCGAAAATTCGGTACCTCACCAGGAATCGAAATCAAGGAGAGCCTATCAAAATCTGATGCGCTGCTGCCTTAAATACCAGACCAATAAGCTATATCATTATAATAAATTGTGTTTGGATTTGTTAACGTATCGATAAACCTGAAGAAATCTCAAGCGTACTGTATTCATAGGGTAGTGCTCGGTGGGGGAGGTTATGCGGAATAGTGGAAACATCTCGATAAAGCGACCGGAGTTTCAAGGCCGCATAGAAGCCTTAATTTTCATAATGGCAACGATATATATATATATATATTTTTTTTTTTTCAGGTAAGAGACGCCGGTAACATAAATACATCGCCATC
The DNA here is from genome assembly GCA_030762985.1 of Adelphocoris suturalis. NCBI lineage: Eukaryota > Metazoa > Arthropoda > Insecta > Hemiptera > Miridae > Adelphocoris > Adelphocoris suturalis. Next base: position 39,598,709 of record CM061046.1, on the reverse strand, counting down.
AGTTAGTACTCAAGCAATGGAGTGAAGCTTCATCCCATCGCAACCCCTTGAAAAGGTCAAAATGACATGACATGATCTAGACCGACCTTATACTCGTACAATTCTAATTGGCATGGAAACAAAAGTGTGCCAAAATGAGTGAGCAGTGCCACATAACGTCAAGATAATGTATAATTGATAAGAAAAAAAACTAATAATTTAAAATGTATGCCCTAAAAACCTGTGCTCAATCCCCGAAAATATTATCATAATAAATTGATTTAATGTTTTCTGAATTTCTACGCTCTACGCTAGTTTCAATTAATGTTGAACCGTTATCATGATTTTAGGACCATTGATATCTGATTTTACCTATAATAAAGTATTATCCGTGACAACGAAATGATCGAAGACGGACAAAGAACTTTTTGGTTTATTATTTTCAATGCTGAACCTTGGTAATCGACCAAGAACGGCCAGAACTTCGAGAAAAAGATCTCGGACTTTTAAGCGCGAGAATTTAGTGAAATCATTAGCTGGCAGAGACATCTTTGAATTAGTAAGTCAATCGCTGAATTCCATTAATGACCGCAAGAGTGTTAAGTTTTCGTAAAATATGAATACATAAAACTTATCAGGTGATGCAATTCCAATGGAATTATCAGCTGACATAATTCCAATGGAATTCTGATTTCGCTAAATTGAGTTTTTTGAAAACTATTGTCCGCAAGGAAGTACAAGTGAAGCGTTGGCAGATGTTTCATAGTATCTCACTTTCTGTTGGCGGTTACCTACCTACTAGATGTTGTTATACTAGATAGGGGAGGAGGGGGGGGGGCTAGTAATGTCTAGATGTATGAATTAATTGCATTAATGTTCCCTCTGTAGGTGCCTATGCATAGACACACGTATAGACGTAGACGTAGGTACTGATGTGGAACTGGAAATGGAGCTCCTTTGTGATATATAGAATTCAGTATCAGTGCACGTAGGCGCATTGATCAGCTGACGACGTCTGAGCCTAATTTGTTTCTCAATCGACTCACGGTGATGAAACCAGAAATGTAACCCCTTTGGGACATCTAGGATACAATTGCAAAGTATGGACGGACTCTGATCAACTTTGGAACCTCCGAGGCTTATATCTTTTCTAATCGACTTACTGTGCTGAAATTTAGATTGAGAGCTCTTTCGGGACATTCCAAAAACAATTACTCGTACGTTGTACAAAGGCGTACTTATCTGCTGAGGGGCCTCTGGGGCTAATTTCTTTTGTTTTCGACCATAATGTGTTCTTTTCGAAATTTTCTCTAAATCTTTTGACAATTATTAAAAATCGTAAAATCGGGGTCCTGGAGCTGTAATGGTTTGAACCCCTTCGGGAGGCGCGAAGCGCCAACGTTTGATGATATACTATTTACAGGGTTTATTATAGACCAATGATTTGCTTAAAATGGCTATCTAACACAGAAATATTAAACCTTTCTGTAAAAATTTGCACATTTTTTCTTCTGAAATGCATCGAAAAGCAGAAAAGCAAGTAAACGTAATGAATTTGGAAGACACAATCATTCTACTTCACAATCGAATGTCAAGTTCACTCTACTTTTAGTACCGAAGAAATAGTAGTACCCAAAGCTCAGTCAGGTGATCAGGGTGGTTCCACACATTGTAATTCTATTCTACGTGTCCTAAAATGAGACTCCGGTTCAAATTTCAGCATCGCAGGTCGATTGTGATAGAAAGTAGCCCCACAGCTCACTCTTTAGCTCGGCTCATAAATGTCAAAACTATTATCACGACACCCCCCCCTCCCACAGACCACCTGTCATGTGAAAAGTCAATGGACTCGTTATAGGTTAAACAAACATGAACTTTAAGTTGGACATCAGGGGAAGGAGCACAGAGGATCACTGACCGAGCAAGTGGTGGTGTGAGGCAAGGAATTGTCAACCTCGTCGATTCATAATAATTCATCCATCATCTTATTCGGCTCCCTCCACATCATTGATACAAGTATCCGCGGTCACGGCCCCTCATCCAAACTTTCATGGGAGTCTGCGTGACCAACTATCCGAAACAAGATTTATAGATTATAAGGAACAAGTCGTTGATTACGGTCTATAATCGTACAAATCCTCGGTCAAAGAATGCATCAGTGTGTGGCGTAAGACGGGAGAAGTTTGCTGGCATACCTAACAGTTGGGAGATTTGATTGCTCACGGGGATAGACATAGTATACATAAAGTTACCGCACATGCATGTGGTGTGAAGAAATTTGTGATTTCAGACAAGGGAATTGTAGGTGTAATTGTCTTGTCACTAAGGAATATCAGAATTAATAATCCAACTTTGCGCTAATGCTAAATTCTTGAAATTAAGTATTTATGCAATTTGTTCTCTCTACGGAAGATACATTTGCTCATCAAGTATCAATAGTTCTTTGAAGACAGTGGGGAAGATATTGGTCACGGTACGTCATACTAACTTTCATGGGAACCCTGTTGCAAACCATGAAACAAGATGGAGAAATGTGAAATTGATGATTTTAAGGGATCAGGGTACTTGAAGATCAGTTGGCATACTGTTTATAACATAGAGATGTCCATAGTTCAAATGAAATATAACGAATGGAAGCTCTGCATGTGGCTTCAAGAGGAGAAGGCTTACTGGCCAAACAACTGCGAAATTTTATGGAGCCAAGGGGTACATGAATACAGCTTCAGTACAATGAATATCTGCATCTCAGAAGTGAATTGTAAATCATTCCTGATTCCAGGAAGGGACATTGCGGTCTTAGTTGACTTTCCACTCAGGAACAGAAGAATTACTTATTCAAATAAACTTGCAAACTACTCAATACTGACCAGTCCAATTTACGGTGGATAGATGTGTAATTTTTAAAGCATAATTTCGTACAGGTAGTGATATTGGTCAAGGCTCCTTATCCCAACTTTCAAGGGAGACCGAGAGGCCAACGACCCAAAACGAGGCAGACGAGTTGAGAAACTAAGCTGAGAAATTTGAAGTTAGTGATTTTATTCAGCAATTATTCAGCAAGGAAATTGACAGTTAGGTGATATTACTGTTTTATAACATAGTGATAGTTAAAAACCCTACTTATACCTAAGAGCTCTGCAAGCTGCGCCAAGTGGGGAAAAGCTTTCTGGTTTAACCCTGGATAATTAGATTGATGCAAAGGACACACTTGGATTGGAGTAGCTGAACATAGAGTTTCAGTAAGAACTTTTCTTCGTCTCGAGTGAATTTGAAATAATTTGTGACTTCTGATAGGGGTGTGGAGGTGGGCATGATCGACTGCCCATTTACGAAGGAATCATTATTCATTATATGCAAATAATTGCCACACTTACGAAGCTAGAAGTCTCGTAATAGTTGGATGATCACAATAGTTACCAAAGTCAGCGACATACCTGTAAAAGAAAATTGTTGAATTAAAAATTAATGAATAGGAAACACATTCTGAAGCAAGTAAAAAACAGCATGAATCAACCTACTGAACAAAAATTCAGGAAAATCAATAAATAATGAATCTGTTGAACAACAAGGGTTCAGAATCATTAACCTAATTTTTGCACAAATGCCCACATAAAAATAGGTTTTATGTCATTAAATTTACAACAGCGGAATAAAAAGTTCACAACTGTGAATTTTGTCAGATCTACCCAGTATTTTGTCAGACCCAATTACGGTCAGATCTGTGCAACACGTGGACGAGAATTGGCCTCCATGATGGGGGACGCTGGCTTACCACCTATTTGTTCACAGTCAATTTCACGAACGAATAACATAAAATTACATGCGAATAAATAAATTAGCTTCATGATAATTTACAAATAGTAGTTTGATGATATATATAACTATAAAATATAACATTTAAAAATGTATGTACAAAACTATGCTGAAAAAATTCTTAAATTTCATTAAAATTTGCTAAAAAGTCGATAACTGTAAAAAAGCTAAAAATCCAAAACCTTTTTTTGAATAGCTGATTATTATTTAGAATATGTTTTTGCCATAATATTAACTGTTGACAATTTCCTTGCACTCAAAAAGCTCAAATTTCAAAACAATTCAACATTATACAATAAGATAATTTACGAAAATTCGCTCATACGATCATGCTGCATGACTGGAACTTTTTAACAATTTTTAGTGATTTTTTTAGTATATTTTTTTGAAATTTTACCAATTTAATGTGCTCAAAAAGTGCTGGTTAACGAACTCATCCTTTTGTTTAGATAGCTAGATTCATTGGCACGAATATATGTATAGGTATATGGAAAAGCTTGATTTTTAGGCGCAAGAACAGAATTTTTATGTCAATCCTAAGGAGAGTTACCATCTGGAATGACACATATATATGAAAAAGCGTTAAACTCTAGGAATCGTTTCAGAATGCCTAAAAACGGATTTCAATGAAGAAATTTTCCAATAATTTTTATTTCAAAAATTTCCGAGCCATTGCAATAGTTCATTTTTTACGAAAATTCGCTAAAATACGTTCTACTAGTTACCTCCCCTCCCCCCATTTAACTTTCGCATGGCTTATGGAAGAGGATGATTATTAATGAAGCCATTCGATTCTTCAGATTGCGAAGTCTTGCATTAGATTCTACGTAAGTGGGGAATGTATTATGAAGCCTCGCACCCAATTCAACATGACTATGGGGGGGGGGGGGGGGATCTACACTAGGATTCAAACGTTGACATCTAACCTTTGTGCCATTTTGGAGCAGATAGCTGCATTAGAACTGAACCGTAGAATGGATTCAAATAGAATTCCTACAGTTAAATAGAAACAATTCCTAACACACACACACAAACTAGGAATGTAACACGTTTTTCAGAATAATCGTTAACTCAATCAGGATAATCATCCTGATCCTCGATCCAAGTACGTTATAATCAAGTTTCACACTTTAATTAACTAGTTTTACGCTTACATTTAAGCATAACAAACTAAACATTTTTGAGTTTAAGTGTAGAACTCTGTTATAACGGAGTTGGAGGGAACTGCAAATGTCACCATTCGATTCAGCGTCGAAAAATACATTGAAGCCGACCTCATACTCGTAGGTTCATCAAGAAAACAATGTCAAGATCATTTCACCGTTTCAAGAAAACAATTGATTTCATTGAAGAAAAAAATAAATTTGTTTTTCAACATTAAAACATAATTTTCTTCTCTAAATAACAAAGTAAAAGTAAAATTGACTATACCGTTGGAAAGAGTATTGAACGAAGCAGTTTTCATTCGATTTTCAGAAATTTTATTTTTTCAAGATCGTCCATGTTTGGGCTTGTGTGGGATGGTACTTTTTAGCAACCCAAGTACACTATTCTTATAGAAAATTCAACGCTAATTCCGTAAATGAGGCCAAAAGCTAAAATTAAATGAGGCAAAGTGGAGAAATGTGAGTTTAAAAGTGAAAAACTAGGTTTCCAGGAAAAAAAAAATTGAAAAAAATCATATTTTGAGTGCGGATTGAGATAAAAATATGCAGTCTTCGGGGGAACTTGCCAAAAAGGTGCTATACGATGAGTGTCTGACAGGAAGACAGCTCAATTCATTTGCATGATGACGTCATGGCACTCACTGGCCCAGGCGGAACCCTCGCTAATGCGACACGCGTGATCTTATACCCGTTTATTGGCCAAATTAAACGGACTTTTGAGCTGAAAATTGCTACCAGAAGGAGCTGAATCGGAATCCGAGGCCAAAAGTGTGAAATTCCAGTAGATGAACGTACCCCATTCTCCATCCTTGTACAAAATAGTAGTAGAGCATCTACAGGTTCTCGAGATAAATGAGGCCGTGTTCATGTTTCCTGAAGCACCTATAGATAGTCATGTTAGTAGTTGTCGTTGGAATTGGTCGGGATGCGGCCCAGGGGAAAAAAAAAGAATTTATTTCATGTTGTTCATTAAGCGACGTTTCGTCCTCTTACAGAGGACATCTTCAGAATTTGGTGTGTCCAGGAAAAATATAATCATCCGAATATAACGGACTTGTCAAATAACAATAACACACAATATACGCTGGGTGAACCACTGTTATTGTTATTTGGCAAGTACGATATATTCGGATGATAATATTTTTCCTGGACACACCAAATTCTGAATATGTCCTCAGCAAGAGGACGAAACGTCGCTTAATAAACAGCATGAAATAAATTCATTTTTTTCCCTGGGCAGCATCCCGACCAATTCCAACGACACCTATAGATACTACTTAAAAAAACCTATAGATCAGGGGTGCTCAAACGGTCGATCGCGATCGACCAGTCGATCGCGAGTGCTTTTTGAGTAGATCTAGAGAAGAAAAACATTTTTAATAAGTAGGTAACTAAACTACAAAAATTTATTACGTAATAACACTGCTTGCGGCAAAAGGCGGCTTTATCAAAGGAACGCACTTAAACACCATTAACTTGGAGCTTCAAGGTAAAGGAAAAACTATTATTGAGATGATTAGCGCAGTAAACGCATTCAAAAGTAAATTGCAACTTATGATAGATCAACTGAAAAGAAAGGATCTGAAACATTTTCCGTCTTTGAAAGCAAGGATTCCTCAGTTGAATTATGATACGTATGAGGCTGAATTATCAAATATTTTGGGACAATTCGAAATGCGTTTTTATGATTGCAGTAAATTGGCAAATATAGCATCATTTATGAGTTATCCTTTTTCATGTAAAAACATTGAGGAATTAGCTACTGAAGTAGCAAGTCAGTTTAATATGAACTCATGTTCTGTTGAAAATGAGTTGGTGCAGATTGTATCAGATATACATCTCAAAGGTACAGCATCTGATACAAATATCTGGTGTTTCATATTTGAAGATAAATATCCGAATCTAAGGCAATTCGCCCTGACGGCAATGTTTGGGTCAACTTACTTGTGCGAGTCTGCATTTTCTGAAATGAAGATAATTAAGTCAAAATATCGCAATCGACTAACTTACGATCATAAGTCATCATGCTAGCGATTGGCACTCAGTGGTTACGCACCATCTTATGAAAATTATGCTGAGGACATGCAGTGCCACGCTTCAACATCCAAAGTCACTCCTTAGTTGAGTTTAACACCACATGTAACTCTTTTGTTTTGTAACAACGAATAAACTCGCAATTTTGAATAACTAGGAGTTTTTTCATTGATATTGTAGAGAAGAACTTAAGTATACCTAACCCAAACCTTGACTAAAATAATGTAAATTGTGCGGAAAGCTAATATCTATATATGCTACGGTACACCCTACCTAGGTAGGTAGAGTGTATCGTGTATGTACGACAACCCTGCATCACACATACTTGCAGCCTCTCAGAGTCGATCGTAAGTAGTCTAAAAATATTGAGGTAGATCGCCAGCAGTTCAAGTTTGAGCACCCCTGCTATAGATAGTCCTTAAAAACAACCTGGAAATGCTACAGTTGGAGATTCAACAAAAGTGAGATATCTAAAAGGGACATAAAAAAGGGTGCAGAGCCGTTGATGATTGCGCGAAGGGGTAAAGAGTAAATAAAACACCCATTGATATCCCGAGGAGGCGAGAAATGTTGAAAGAAAAGAAAAGATCTTCCTGGAAGGGGGAGGAGCTCGAAGAGGAGGTGAATCAGAGCAGGGGTGTAGGTGGTGGTGGTAGTGACAAGGTGGGGGAGGGGGGGAGCAGGTGTTATCTATCGGAGGGCCCCAGAGGTCACCGTCTACTGATCCCCTCAAAAGTGGCGCCACCGAGACTGACGTCACCGCGGGGAGTCTCAGGAGGAATAGGGCAGCGGGGAAGGGAAGGGGCCGCGAGGTTCCTGGCCATGACTGTGAGGGGGAAGGGGCCGCGAGGGTCCCCGGCGAAGATGATGAAAGGAAGGGGCCGCGAGGGTCCTCGGGGAAAGAGAGGCAACACTACCAGAACAAGTCGTGCAGCATGTCCTTCTGAGAGGATTTTTGTAATTTTTTTACTCACCCAACATTACTCAAAGGACAATTTAGAATTTGAAAACAATTTAAAAACGCGTCCCAATTTGGATGGGCAGTATAGCTTCCTGCCTCACTTATTGCAACATCAGTTAAATTGTTTATTATTATTAGTAACATTAGTTTCTCATACAGTAATTGTTACGTATAGAATTGAAGGACAACGGACCTAAAAGCACTAAACTAAAACCTCGTCCAAACTTGAGCATTCGAAAAACCAATGACACTTCCGCGTAGGCATTCCACAATGATCAATAACAGTTCTCAAAGGTTACTCTTTTCTTTGTGTTTTTGCTTTTTGTGCTGTTATCCTTGTTCCTTGGGGAGACAGGACAGAGGCCTTATCAGTCAAAGACCAAAGTCATTGGTCCTCCCGCCTAGATCAGGCTTCCACAGTTTAATTGAATCCATGTTGAATTGTGTTTATGTATATTGAATTTGTGTTTATGTATAGAGTTGTGACAGAAAAAAAGTGAGAAAATGATTAAACAATGATTTGCCAGTTAGTTTAGAAGAACAGAGATGTAGTTGAAAATAGGAAGAGTTAAAGGTAAAATGAGATTGTAGGACAAAAAGAAGACGTGAGGTTTTGGGAGAGCTTCAAGCAATCACACTTTCTTGGAATTCTCATTCTCACCAACTCATTCCACAACCAAGATGAATCGGAAAATCATGTACTACAAACTCGGTGCGTAGAGATCGCATAAAATCAAAGAGCGACCAGCAATTTTCACTGTGGTGGTTATAAACCCTCTTCATTTATATAGGCTCCTTCAGGTTGGCAGTTGCCCATAACTGTCTCTTTCCCGAATCGGAATTGTCTTCGAAATATTTCGTTGTTGATTGTATAACATTCCAATGGGATCTGTTGGCCACATCAAACATGTACCTAAACACCGTTTAGGGTACCTACCTATTCTCATGTGCCACTGTTTTTGAATAAACTCCGTAAAAAATGAACAACGTTTGCTCTACTATATTACCAGTACCTATTCTTACGTGAAAATAACAATAAAAGTTATAAGTTGACGCAATCAAGTGACCTCCTGCCGTCACTCAGGATGTTGCACCGTTGAGCTGAGGGTGACACACACCTCATCGCCATTTTTTGGTTATGAATCTCGTTGAGTGTGCATTTGGGTTGCACACTCAGTTCGCCCTCAGGGACGCCCTCAAATCACGTCTAAGAATCACGCTGAGTGCATGAATCCCCTTATCAATACATCTAGGGGCTCACTCAGACTCAATTCCCATCTTTGAATTCCGCCGTATAACAGCGAAGGGGAGCTGAGGGATATCCCAGTGGGCAGGGGCCTCGACGCCATCGTGAAAATGAATTAAAAGAGTCGTTTTACTGGTCAGATACCCATGATATGGCACCTTTTCGGAAAGCTTTCGCTCAGATATTTGTATTGAGCAAATAAATAAAAACCATGAATATTCCACATTACTACAAGAAAGGTGACGAGAATCTGCGGCTAGGTAGTGAAACCGTCGGAAGAAGCAGTGAGGTAGGTAGGTAAGTTAAATTATTGAGTAAGCGAATTTTGCCGAGAGTGCGTTGTTCCAGTATTTTATAAGGTGAATATTTTCGCCCCTTGCTAAGATGTCAAGTTGGGGTAAAGCGAAACCTTTTGCTACCTCATGGGGCGGCTAGGAGGAATGCACCCTATTTCGTTTGTTTTCAAGTTTCAAGTTTAAGATTGTTAGGTTTTACAATTTATTGTTTTACAAATAATTTGATTGGTTATTATTTATAACCTGGTAAGAAGGATTTGGCATTCACCGATTACTGCAAGAGGCGCTTCTTACATTTCGATTTTCGATGTTTTTATAGGAAACCTTATGACAACATCAAACTATTCGATGAGTTCTTGACAATTCGATTTTCCAAATGAACCGTGAATTCCCCTAATGTGTTGTTAGTCGAAATGTTCGGATCGGTGGTACGGAAAAGAACGGAACGGCAGTTTGTTACAAGTGCGTACTCACTTTATCTGAAACTGAATTCTTCGAGAGACGAGTGAATTGGTCCATACGGAACGTTACGCCAACGAGTTTCCCCTCTCTACACATTCCTGGACCGAACGGTGAAAGGTGGTCGATCACCGCGTCAAACGAAACTTCATTTACCACTTGAAAGAAAATCTGACGTGACGCGCACGGTTCCCTTGGCAAACTACCGATTGCTCAACGGGGACTGAAGGATCGTGAAAGACAATCGCATAGCTCAATATACCGGTTTTACGAGGAGCGTGGTCTATAAAGCTAAATAACTGCTTCGTAAACACCACTGGTCAATCGATGTACAGATTATTGCGAATATTACGGTTCAGAAAAATATGATTACTACCGAATTTTGACCAAAAATAAAATTATGGCTACTCACAACATAAAGCCATAATGTGGTGGAAGAAAATAGTATCGGAGAGGTGAATGATAAGTGATAGTAGAAAGGGAATGAGTACTTACTTCGTACTTACGAGCAACAAATGGAAGTAACTATAATAAATTACATCTATTGATTATATTAATTGGAATCAAACCAACTAGATACCTAATTGTCTCATTGTCCTGTAAAAGTCTCTCCGTACGGGATGGAAACAAAAGCTGCGAAAAATGGAATTATAGAAGGAAATTAATTAATTTGATTTTGATTTGAATTCCAATCAATTAAATAAATATTGAAGGGCTCTCCTACATCAATTCAAAACTTCTCTTCGAAGAGTAGATACCTAGAATACGAAACCAGTCGTATGAGCGGATTTTCATAACTTTACTCATTACGCTTGATAGGAAATTTTAATAAAAAGGCCTGTCTGTCCTTAATTCAGTTTTTCATTTTTCTCCGACGTTCTCTAATTTACATTGACATTGAAATTTAAAATCTCTAACAGTATTTTCTTTATGTTGTTTATGAAGAACAAATCTAAAATAGTCTTTAGGTAAAAATCAAATTCACCGTTCCTGAGGAGAAACGTTGGAGAAAAATAAAAAACAATTAACGACAGACAGACAGACAATTTTTATTAAAATTTTCTAATAATTTGAATTGTCAAAATAAAGAAACAGTACACTCAATGTCAATCTACTTTTTTTAACTTGAGGACTTCTTGTGGACAGAAATCGTTAATTAAGTACTCATAATAAGATTTACAATTTGAAAATTGTCTGCAGTTTTTGTAGCTTTATAACACTTTTTAATGAAATTTAAGTACATTTTTCTGAACAAATTTCTGATTGTTCCACTCATGGAAATCGGAATTTTTTTTAAACAATTTTATCAATTTTCAGCAAAATGTTGTCCATAAAATTCAAAATATTCTATAGTTCAAATTTTTAGCCATGTGCTAAAGCACACTTCTTGAAATTTGAGCAATTTATTATGCACGAAAATTGCTGTCCAACAAACTCATATTAGCAATTATATTATACTCATATATATAATATATATATATATATATATATATATATATATATATATATATATATATATATATATATATATATATATATATATATAATTGTGCCAAAGAATCTAGCTAGTAAAACAAATGGATTAGTTCGTTGGCTTGCAGTTTTTGAGCACATTAATTGATGAAATTTCAAAAAATTTGCCTGAAAATATCACAAAAATGGCTGAAAAAATTTAAAATTTATATTTTTTAGCCGCATATTAGTCAAAAAAAGTACATCAACGACGAACTAGAACATTGGAAAAATAATGTACAAATTTATGCCGAAAAATGTTTTTAGAAAATTAATAGATCAACAATTTCTTTTCACAAAAGTCCGTCATTTTGAGAAAAAAAAAAGTAACATAATATAGTTAGATAATTTACGAAAATTCGCTCATACAATCAAGCTGTATGACGGGAACTTTTTATTGGAATGCTTGATTTATCTTTTTACATCTCAATTCTAAAAAACAACATTTGGAACAATTAAAATCCAGGGATCGTTTCAGAAAGCTTCAAAACGGATTTACAAGATGTTATGTATGATAATTTACAATGTAAATAGTATGAAGCTACAAAATAAATGCTTCTAGAGTTTTGTCATACCTAGTTATACATTGGAGTACGGGACCACCCTCCATTGACTCACAGGATGTTGTGTTTCCCGGAATCTCCTCGATCGTGATTACAGTCCATCAACGATTTCAAGCGGAATGCGAAATACCGTCAGATCACCGCTTCCGCTCTATTCTTCAATGGACCAGCAAACTAACCTCGCCTACTGAAATAATCTAAGAAAAAGGATTACCAATTTACCTTCAAACGACATCCTTATAAATTGTCTGCTAAGTGGAGTTTGGTAAACATTTTCATCATATCCATAACGAGATTATGTACACATATCATTGAAATTTGTTTTCAAGGAGGAATTAAAATGCATTGATTTCCAAATTATTATGTTGGGGTATGTAACTCCTAAAAAAACCCAAGATATGGTTAATTAGTAACCAAGCTGTTCAATCTCATCTGGTAAATTCCTTTCCAGCAAGTAGTTGTAGGCCCATATTTGATAAAACATATCGACTAATATAAGATAAATTTGACCGATTTTCCTTAATTTTGATGTTGTTTACCCAGCCAGGTTGAAGGAAACAGGTGTTTTTCGAAGAAGGAGTACATTTATATAGCTCATATTTAGTGCAAGCATTAGTTCGTCGGACTTACTAAATAGACCCACCAAATTTAGAGAATGCGGTTAACTAACCGGTTTGGCTTGTTCAGAACAAACCCACAGACAAAAGCTTTCTTTTGAGCATGTGCAAAAGCTACTTTTGATGCACGGGCGATGAATTTTACATTCCATTGTCAACTACTTTTCTCCAAACTTTGAGAGAATAGGAACCATTTCGTAGCGAGAAATAGGTGTTTCAAGGATTAAAGTTTGAACATGCTTAGGGGCTGCTACTGATCTGGGAGCACTGAATTTTACAGGGGACAATATAGGGCCGAACCCGCGTAATCCCAGTAAAGTCATCAGAATTGGATGATTATGGAAGTTGATGCGTTGATCTCCGGATACTAGACTGGCAAGCAGACGGACGAAATTGGTTAAGCCATTTACAATCTGAAATTAATCTTAAAGCGAGCGGAAGGTCGATTTTAGGGCAAATAAATCTGCCAAATCACAAAAGTGAACAAAATTAGAAACCGAGTATTGGGTCAATTTTCTGCGAGAACGCAGTTCAACCAACAATGTGTTTAGTACGTCAGACAGCTATAATCAACCGAGGCGTGATCGTAGAAGGATCGAGAAACTGATGAGTCAGGAGGAGATTGTTCCTGGAAATCTTATCTCCTGATTAGGTGATCATACAAAAACAACCCGCCGTATAATGAAACTAAACAGCCTTCCGTCGAAAATAACAGCGTTTACGGTTCCGTTTCATAAGTTCTAGATAACACTGTGTGAGTGCATATGATACCAAGCGTATACGTATAAATCGATATTTGATTATGAATCGGCCGGACAAGGTTCATTCTTTTTATAGACGATTATTCGGACCTTCAGTCTCACAGACATAAAGGTTGGAAATGTAATGAAATAAAATTTTATTTGCATTTTGGCCGCAGTAAAAAAAAAAAAAAGTCATGTAAGAGTTGACAATGAGCGTTACTCACGGTTTTTTTTTTTTTTTTTTTTTTTTTTGAAATATGAGATTGAGTTGAGATGATACCTATTTAGTTTTTTCGCGAAACACGTGTCGTTGATTTTTAATTAAATTCCGAAGTTTTGATGACGTCCCCAGTGCTGTCACGAAGTGTAAGATCCATGAGTCCGTTGAGACAACATAACAAGTGACCTTGATGACAATGGTGAGAAACACTCCGTCACAAGGTGCACCACCGTCAGGAGCAGAAGAGTTGACTGTACAAAAAAAGTTCTGCTCTATAAGTGACGATTCTGTTAACAACATTAAAACTTCAAACAACCGATTTCTATTATATTTTCTATTCGAATCCGTTCTTTTTCGAACTAAAATGCGTCAAGTTGAAAGCAGTTTCTTTCAGTGCACAAGCGCAATTCTACTTTATCAGTTTCTACTCTATAAACAACTTCTATCAGCCACAGTGAATGGTACCTCAGCAGCGTCAAAACCAAGGTTTTCTCTCTGAGGATCACGGGGAACACAAAAGAAATATTTCTTCCCGCCTTTATTTCTAGAATTACCTATAACATTCCCGCATAAAGCACCTTCATCTACTCATAATTGATTGAAGAGAAAACAGAAATAATAATAAGCTCAACTCGGGGGGAAAGCCCGCATACGAAAATTCGTACAACATGACAGTTATCACAGGGGGATGCAAGTTAACCATCAGGTAGGAAAAAGATTAGTTAGAAGATTGCTTGCGAGAGTGCAATGGGGAAGTAGTTATGTATACTATAATATCCATTCAAGTTTGTCAACTTTTGAGCTGATCTGTGGAGGAAGAAGCTCAAAACGCGACGTCACCAGTGTGCAGTAGTTAATTTTAGAAACCAAGTAAATAGTCGGGATTTCGCCTGAACCATTTCACTTTTTCCATCAGTTATGAACACAAAAAAGATTTTGGAAAAAAATGTGATAAATTCAGACCCATGGGTAACGCTCATTAAAATAGTGCATAATTTAAGAAATACCTAATCAATAGATAAAAATAATAGTAAATAGAATATATTAATAATAATAAATGAAATAAATTGTTATGAATTTATACTTGTAACACTTGATTTTAGGTGGGGGTTCATTCAGACTATCAAGCTTCTAAACTTGTACTTGATATAGAGGTAGATTGACTAAGCTAGGACTTTAGGAAGGCCGGCGAAAAATATCACCATATACTGATAAAGGACAGTATCAATACTTTACCAATACAAGACCACCATTTACTTTCAGTAACTATCAAATATAAGGAAGACAACATTTGAAGACTACCAACAATTACAGTAAACCTCGGTAGTACAATTTCGACATAGACTTCGTAAACCGCAACGAATATCACCTTAGGGCCTACGTGAATAGATGTACCTACCATATAAGTAAGGAAAAAAAGTAGACGTTAGAGTTCCTAAAGCGATAGCGTGATGGAGATGAGGCGCCTTATAGTGAACGGAAAACACTACTGCGCCTGTGCGGGGAGATGAGGCGCCGCATCTCCAATAAGATATATTTCACCCTATAAATAAGACGCCTTATACCGAACCTACCTATCTCATCTCTTCCTCCTTAACGCAAAGTAACCTTACAAACCGATAACAGTAATATTCATTTCTGATAGGTAATCACGATTCATGAAAATCATATTCATTTTCTTGTTCATAAATTTTCTGCCATTGCGAAACCTTTTCGTGGATAAGATAAGAACTTGGAAACCTAGGGAACTGGAAACTGAACTGGAAAAGCCCCTTGGTGGTTCAGCGGTACTTGAAGATGAGTAGCGTCACTTTAAGATAGAACACTAATTCCCCATCTCCCTCACACACCAATTCCCTCTTCACTTTATCAAGTTAGCATTCGCTGTGGTTCGCCCCAGATGATAATCCCCAAGCACCTTATCCCAATTTACTTTTTGTTTAGGAACTTTCAAATAATCTAAAAAATAATTACCATAACCATGAATAGATACCATTTATTATGATCAATATCAAAATATTATTCGTTTTTCTAAGAAAATTTTGCTAAGAAAGGACCTGACAACAACACAACCTTAAAGTCAGCAACCCATCGTTCATAGTAACACTTCTCTTCTATGAACATCTCAGGGGATGTAGACAAAACTGTCAAGAGAGAACACCCGCCTAAAAACTGGACAACTACGAAAGTTTTGCTGGATCGTATCTGCTCCCTGCCAAACACATATCTGACACGTCAATTGTGCTTTAAATCTCCAAATCACAAACACACATACAGACTTAATAATAAAATATATTATGAGAAACATCATTTAATGAAGTACTTTTACACTAAGAGCAGACGTTTCATTTGAGAAAATACAAGTGATTCCATCTGCTTGCATATAGTAAAACTCTTCGGAACTGGCAAGTCGTGAGGAAAGGATTTGAAAGAAGAAAATTAAAATGAAGAAAGCAATAGCGATTGCAAGTGGGAGGGATTAATAGGGAAAAGGCGCCAGAAAGGAAAGTACTGGTTGGCTTCACTCTCACACAGAACTAAAATACTCCAAGGACTCATCCCTCGCAGCTCAACCCGTCGGTTTTGAGATACACTTGAGAGTATCCACACTTCTAAGTTCTTACAGCGATCGAGCAGAAATGGATGTTATGAATTTAAGTAGAGCAAGGGACAGATACCCAAAGTTTTGTTCAAGGCGAGACACAAACAATTGATTTTTGAACTAAGATCTGTTTGTTTTAAGTAGACTCAGTCGTAGTAGGATACAAATAACCAAGTATGCCATCTGTCATAGGCAGCTCCGTTAAAACCTTATAACATTCAAGAATTCCCTTCTCGGTTGTTTAAGGTCGAAATATTCCCAATCACTACTTCTAAAAAACGCTGCAAATTATTACACAAAAGTTTATTATTTCTGTGTTTGATAGCCCTACAACGCAGATCATAGGTATATAATTATTAAACCCCGCATACAATATACCTAATATATTATATGATCAGAACATGGCGCATCGCGCCTCCCGAAAGGGTTCAAACCTTTACAGTTCTAGAAACCAGCAATTTACTCTTTACAGTAAATGACAGAAAGGCAATGGGTAAGGAATAAATTTAGTCTCAGAGGCCCCTCAGCTGATCAGTGCGCCTCCTTACCTCGTAAAATTGTTTCCGAGGTGTCCCAAAGGAGCTCCATCTAAATTATAGCACCGTGAGTCGTCGATTAGCAAAGAAATTAGCCTAGGATCTGAAGCTGATCTGAGTCCCTCCATACTTGTAATTCAGATGACCAAAAAGATGCTATTCATTTCAGGTTTCGACATTTCAGCATCATAAGTCGATTAAGAAACAAATTAGGCTCAGAGGCCCACAGCTGATCAGTTTGCCAGGGGCGGATCCAGGATATCATTGGGAAAGGGGCGCACTGGGGGGGGTCCGGGTTGTATCTTAGATACTTGCAGTATTTCTAAGCTTGAAGCTTGCACAATACAAATGTATGGTTCACAACTTGAAAGTTGACAAAAAAAAAAAGTAGATAGGTAAGGAAAGAATAAAGTTTCAGTTTCAGAGGCCTCTCAGCTGATCAGTGTGCCTCCATACCTCGTATTTGCTTCCGAGGTGTGCCAAAGGAGCTCCAACTAAATAACAGCATCGTAAGTCAATTAGGGAAGAAAATAGCCTCTTAGAAATTAACCTAGAGGTACTGAAGCTGATCTGAGTCCTTCCGTACTTTGTAAGTATTCCATATCTCCAAAATGGAGCAAAATTTTAACTTCCAGCGTCATACCTCCAGAGCCGAATGAAATGACAGGCTGAGTGAACTGGATTCTGTCTTATTCACCCTAGAAAATTTAAATTTAATTTGAAGCTTCTCTGGAACATCAAGAGATGAATGGAATTACTGGCTCCAGCCTAATCAGCTGAGTGAGCTAGACTATGTACTGTTCACCCTAGAAAGTTGTAATTTAATATGGAGGCTCTCTGGGATATCTAGAAATGAAATGACGGACGAATGAAATGACGAACGACGTCTTGAACAACTGAGCGAGCCAAAGTCTCTCGTTTTCACCCCAGAAATTTGTCTTGAAATTTAATAGGTAGTCTCGCTGGAACATCAAGAGACGAATGAAATAACAGTCTCCAGCCTGATCAGCTGAATGAGCTGAATACAGTCTTCTTCGCCCTAGAAAGTTAAAATTCATATGCAGTCTCCCTGGGATATTTTGAGATCAATGAAATGACGGACTCCGTCCTGCTCAGCTGAATGAGCTGAATTCCCATCTGTTCACCCAAGAATATATGTCATTTATCATGACATTAGACATATCCATGACACAATGTATGCGTGTAATTTTTTCTATGTTTTACCGTTTTTAGAAACTAAATTCCCACAATGAAGTTTGGTGAGGAGAACACCATCAAGACCAAGTAGATCAATCTAGTTTGGTACCGATGGGCTTGAGTCGGATCTCTACTGGGACCAGTGGGAATATCGGCTGTATTTGCAGGAGGTGCCGCTCAGTAGTCATAATATTAGCTTATGCAAATCAAATGCAGTATATCAACGTAATCCACACTAAGCCTTGGACTAATTCATCCAAATGACGAAGAACTAAGTAGGACAAATAGTTTTCATGCTCCACATCACTATGAATTTTCGCTCAATAGCCAAGGACATTGGCCCATTGTTTGAACGCTAGCGATGAATGGCTCACAGCTGAAGCTCTTCAAGAGAATATGAAATGAAGAGACCCAGACATGAAGCACGACCTCATGAGCGAACTTTCGTTTATTGTTCACTTTTCTTGAATTTTAGCACTATTACCGCACACTTTGGAAACTTTACGTTTTTTCCGATAAACCATACCTTGTACTTATTGTAGCACAAAACTGCTCAGCAGGGCGAAAATGGGGAGATACAACAAAAATTTTTTCTTGCAGAACATTGTTTAAATAAATATACCAATTGAAAACGTATAAGTCCAATTTTGTATCAAATAAACTTTCTAAACAGTGTTCTGCAAAAAAAAAAAGTTTCTTCCCATTTTGTCCTATTTAGTAGTTTTGTACTACAGTAATTCACAAGGTTTAAATGAATTTATGGGGGAAAACTTGAAATTTCTAACGTTCAACTTATGGAACTCAAACTTTTTAAATTGCATCTTGTACAAAATACAATGTTCATGATTTAAACAATTTTTCGGGAACAGTTTAATAGGTAATATTGTTGCGGACTAAAATAATTTTTTCAGCGAATCCAACTCGATAGAAATTGTGAGGATTCACGTTTACGGATGCGAAGAGGCTCCCACCCCTCTCCATGAACGCTGGATTTTAAAGGGGACATTATAGAGACTAACCTGAATAATCCAGACATTGCGTCAAATTTGGATGAAAAAAGTGTGTTATGAGAGTGGCAAGGATCTCGTACATTCAAACTGACAAACATATAATGCCGGGAAAATTATAGGGTTACCTCAGAAAAGAGAAACCGATGATTTTCTTATTACAGTGTTGGACAAGGGAAACAATTCATTCCATGTATCAATATTCAAAAAATTGTTTGGTTTATGAACAGTTACAAACTCCTGTAAGGAAGGGGATCGGATTCTTATACGTCCGGATGTAAAAAATTAGGACTCTCTGGTTTATTAAACACATCTTCCAAACAAGATAATAATACAAACAACTTATTAAGATGAGGTAACAAAGTAGGTACTTTCATAAACAGGTGAAAATAATAGAGTTAACTTGGGGTTAACCAAGGTATCAACGTCCCGCTCACGTCTAGCGCAATTAGGCGCAGAACGGTTGGCCACATGTCAACCTTGGTGAATATAGTGCTCATTATTTGAGGACTCTGACGACAAACTCACATGTTTGTCAGGTATCCAAAATGTTTACACGTAGATAATACTGGTACACACTACCGACCTACCATTCCCTCACAAAGAGCTCGCTTCCATGATTCACGCGGCGTAATATTCTCGGGATATCGACGGAGGTCGTTGAATGAATGTTTCGCCATGGTGGCTTCTAGTAAGAAGAATTTTAACGTTCCTCGAAAAATAGGTAATTAGAGGTCAAATAGTGTTTCTGGTGAAAGGCACATTTGTAGATCTCAATTAAGCAACTATTCGCCAAGCTAGGCTAGTCGGAACTGATGAATTCTGGAGAGGTAGCAGCCCCACTCCACGTACTAGACGTATGCTTCTCATGTTAATTCACAAACTGCTTGAACGCTCAACATTGTTGGCTAATGAAGGTAAACACACCAAACATACCAATACATTAGTCAAACATTTGTGAAGCTCTACATCGAACACGAATTACGTTCGTACTTCAGAATTTCAGCGAGAGTTTGAATTATGATTTGGCATTGGGTGACCTGTAATGCAGAACACATGGAAAGTGCTATAAAATTAATAAGTGATCAGACGCTCTGATTGTCCCAATATAGATGAGTTGAAATTAATTAAAGCAGTCCAAGTCAGCAAAGAATTTATCCAATATATATGTAGGTACCTGAATGAATAGGTACCTAGATATGACATTAGAGAACCGAAAACTCCTATTCTAAACCCATTGTAAATATCAATAGTTTGAATGTTAAATAAGTTTAAGGGGGATATAATTATTGGACGGCTAATGTGTCATCATCTCAGTGATGGTAGGTACTTGACGTTAATGTGCAAGAGACACTCCCTACCTTTCAATAACAACTACAAATGTCTTATCATCTTTTGTGTGTGATAATAATTCCGGATACGCATTAATCTTTTATTAGTATGAAACTATACGCTATTCTGAATGGAAGTACGAAACTCATTGATCACAAATGCACTTTATAGGAAGATAAAAGTTCCAGTCATGTAGCATGATCGTATGAGCGACATTTTCGTAAATTACCGTATTGTATAAGTACTGATAATTTGTATCGAAATGTGAGCTTTTTGCGAGCAAGGAATTTGTTAACTATTAATTTTATGGCAAAAAACGTCTTCTAAATAATAATCTCCTATTCAAATAGAGGTTTTGAATTATTAGCCATTTTTGCAGTTTTTAAGCAAATTTTAATGGATTTTAATTACATTTTTCAGCATTATTTTGTAAATGAATTTTCGAAGGTTCTATTTTATAGATAGTAAACTTTGAAATATAAATTTAACGATTTTTAGCCGTTTTTAGTGATTTTTTAGTACAGTTTGTGAAATTTGACCAATTTAATGTACTCAAAAAGTTCTGGTCAACGAACTCATCCTTTCGTTTAAAAAGCTTGATTTTTGGTGCAAGAACGGAATTTTTATCTCAATCCCAAGGAGAGTTATCGTCTGGAATGACACATATATATATATATATATATATATATATATATATATATATATGTATATATATATAAATAAATACATATATATATGAAAAAGTGTTAAACTCTATGATTTGTTTCAGAATGCCTCAAAACGGATTTCAATGAAGAAATTTTTAAAAAAATTTTATTTAAAATTTTTTCGAGCCATTACAATAGCTTCATTTTCTACAAAAATTCGCTAAAAATGGAGAACCTGACAAAGGACGAAGTTGGTAACATTCCACTTCACTTCACCTCCAAACAGCAATAATATTGGTAGAGACTAGAAATGTTATCAACAGGTTGCAAATAAAGGATCGTCTCTTTTCATTGATTTATATTTCAATCCATAATTAGCTTCCTTCATGGAGAAGGTAGAGAACACCTGCATTAAAGAATTGTATTCATGTATAAGGATGAACTAATTTTTTTTCCTCCGAAATATCCGAAATGTTCACCAACTGCAGTTCGAAGCAAAACACCATAACAATTCGGCCAATGTTGGTGACATTTAGTCCAGCTATAAACAGCTGCAAATATGCTTATCTAGGCCAAACAGTCAGGCCAATGGTATAGATAGTATAACGTAGGAAATTTTTCAGAAAGATGACATTTTATGAATTGAGTGTATTTTAGGTTCTTCAAGAGCCTCGATCTCAACTGAAATTGGAGGGTATTTATGTTATTGCTTAAGCCACGTTTATACTGGGATCCAAACAGCCTCGTGTATATAGCTGTGCTACAATCATTTGAAATCGCTACACCAAAGCAGCTATAGAGCTTTGCAATGCAGCCAAAATCTAGAGCTTCAGGGTAAAAAATGAGCTTTTCAACTAGTATCGGAAAAGATTAAAGGAAGTATGTATCTGTGCTACACAAGAAATTTGCTTTTATAGCACATCAACATAGCTCTCATCATGGGGAGTAGTCCAATTGCCAATATCTATATTATACCATTGTGAGTTCGTATTCGTTCGTTTTGAGCTTTTTGAACATTTTTAAAACTCCGATCTCAAGTCATAAGGAAGTGTCTCTAGCTTGGTCTTCTTCCAGCAAACTGCCACTATTGAACCAATTTTTAGCAAGAAGAGATAGCTGTAACTGCTTTTTTCCCAATGCGACGTTGAAATCACCCCAATTATCACTGCTGCGTACGACTAGTCGGTATATATTTGTTTACCACGTACAGACCTTACTATAATAGCTGAATAGCACTCAGTGGTAAACGATAACCAATAGTAGAATTAAACATGGATGAGATTTGCATGTGGATATTGGACGCTTGGACGGGAGCAACCCTTTTCCCATCATCAATTAGTTGGAGCGCGTTCTGCTTCACTATTAAGGTTATATACCTGACAACTAATTAGGTATATACGTCCGCGTTGCAACAACCAAAGAACCTATGCTGCCCACTTAACTTGACAGCAGACATTTTGTAAAAGGCCGGTTTACACGCAACGGTAAATTGAAAGACCTGTCTGCTGCGACAAATAGGTACGTTTTGTCGGATATTGGATGTTCTGTTTACACGTTCCGTCTTTAGGAGCGAGTCACCGTTTACACGCACCGACTTGTCGCTGCGAGCCCAAGAGATTTATATAATTTTCCACAAACCAATCTGACACAAACTCAGACAAGTCGAAACGGTTTGCGGTTTATACGTTCCGTCTAGAATACAACGTTTTATCGTTCAGACAAATCGCTCAGTTTGATCGTTGCGTGTGAACCCGCATTAACTTTCAACTCATAAGTTGGTTACGTATTAAAATGAGACATTTTCACGTCATTAAAATAGTTGCTCACTCAGTTGATACTGATTCATGTTTATGATAATATCTATAACGCGCGTGAGCGGCGACAGGATTTTTTCGAAGAAAATGTGATGCGGTTGAATAGTTGCGAAGAGAGGATACATAATATTTATCAACACAACAGAAGTGAGACCGCAGTTCCTGGCAGAGATGGCGCTTCTATTCGATCTGCTGACTCAACAGCCCATCTGCGACTGCCGGTGTTTCGCAATGGGCGACAAACCTGCGTCGTAGGATGTAGAAAAAACTAATCACATCCACCACCCACTTTCTCGTTGTGATGAAGGGAAATACTTTATATTTGACCATTACTTCATTTGTTCCCAACTTCATCTCAGTCATTCTGAATTTGACAAAATTAATGTTCTTCACCATAATGTCATTATTCAAACCAATAAGTAAACGAATTTCGTTGTCTTCCTGTGGGTTCGTTCCAACAAAGGAGTTGACAAACGATCGATTAACACGCAGAAGTAGTACAACGACAAGATTTTACATGTGTTGATTATACCTATACGTGAAACTTTTAAGAATTTATATAGTCACTCAGAGAGCAGGGTAATCAATAATCGTTTGGATTTTATTAGCGACCACAGAAATTAAACAGAAAGTGTAGACGTTTAGTTTAATTACTTGAAATACCTGTACGATTTATATGGCTATTAGTTCACCAAAAAATGGATTTTGATTATATCTAGTTAAGAAGAAACTATGAACGGTCATTAAATAAAATGGACAAATGGAAATGCTCATTACACATATGCAAATGCTAAATGCGTTGGGGTGAGGCAGTAGGTCACATACCATAATTACGGCGAGACAGCGATCAATTAGCTATAATTATGTTTATGTTTTCGACCTAGTAGGGAAACAATTAGCCGGATTACATGTGGCAAAACGGTTATTGAGACTCGTGACTGTTTATCAATACTTAATTAAAAAATTTTAGAACCTGATTACAAGTAATCACATCCTACAATTTATTGTGATTTAGCATCCATTCTATAACGCCCCTACATGTTTGCAATTAGATTCAAGTGTTATATTAATTCAATTATTGTGTTCTGATTGCAATCAGTAGCTTGAGAGGAGATAGGGAAAGTAGTTGCGTATGGCGCAATGAAGATATTTTCTTTCTTTTCTGTGGAATGATACGTTCGATTGATCGCAACCATCCATTATCTTTGTGGTTTCTGACTGGTGGAGTAATCAGGGATCCATTTCAAATCGCTGATTACTGATAATCAAACGTTCAATTAGGATGATTATGGGTATTTGGCTTCTATCAGTGATCAGTATTTGATGCAACCCGATAACTGTTTGAGTAATTTGTAATTAGGTAGCCTGATTACAACAGTAATTAGCAATAACAATGTTTGCTTTTTTCATAGCTGACCAAAGACAGCAATCGAAGTCTCATGATTACTCAATGCAAACGTAGTCGTTGATAAAACTTGTTTATTTACAGTATTATAGTGGATATCTATTCAGTCAATTTATTCAGTTCAACCTTAACCGTATCAATAAAAGATTCGCCCATAGTTCTCATTGATCTAATTATAATCCTCCTTCCTTATGTGTAAGAAATTACAAAAGATAACTTGAGCAAACAACAAGACAAGTTAGAATGCGATGATTTGTGCTCCCGCCCAGCCTCCACGCAGTTTTATAGTCTCAGGCTCTCTCAGGCTTGTTGCCCTTCCCTCTCTGCTTTACTTTCCAGGCTCCTGGTTGCAGGTCAGTCATTTTCCCACCTATTTATTGAGCAAAATTATATTTTACTTAAGTCGGACACGACAGAGCTGGTCGAAAGTTGCGCCGTGACTTCAAGACCTCCATCGGTGGATGTGGAATTCTTCTTCAAGTTTTATCTAGTATTTTGGGTAAAAAGCTTCTGACAGTGGGTGGGTGGGTGTACGGGGCGACCAGACGAACAATCCTAGTGCAAAATAGAAAATAATAAACCACAATCAACAGTAGAAACATGGAATTCACGTTCAGTGCGAGATAAAAACTCCATAACCGAAATAATGATTGGTTGCAACACAAAATTATTGTTTCGATTGCAATCCGGTCTACTACACTGTGTATGGGAAACACAATACATTCACATATTCGTTAGATGTCGGGAGAATACGTGAATGAAAAAAAATATATATATATATCAGAGAGGACGGAGAGAGGATGCGACGTCCGGAGTATCTCTGAATCAGAACCTACTGGACAACGCCATTACTAGCATTATCAACTTCTGCTTTCGAGGAACTGAGCCCACGAATATCTGCTCACGCCTTGCCAAACACGTCATTAGTTTCTCAACATTTTGGCATGAGAATATCCTCAAGGAGAAGCCGCCTTCAAGCGGTAGTTATGAATGTGGCAAGGAACCATTTATTTGCGAATGTTGTCCGTTATGTTTCCACTGTTTTCTTTGCCTATCAATCATCGTGGATTGATGAGGTTGCAAGCTTACTCATTGGAGAACATCGCAATTGCCTATCAAACAATAGGACTGTCATAAATGTAAAATAAACTTCAGGTATTCATAGGTAGAATAATGAATTTGTATTGAATCACAAATATTATTTAGGTATCAGATCCGCTTTTGAACACACCATTTTATATCAACAAGCTAGGGATATATCTGGCTATAATGTACCTCTTATATGTCGCTCATATTGCATATATATACGTAGCAAAGGTTTGACAAGTCACCGACAACATAGCAGCAGTACTCACCATGAGAATGTACACTGTGAATGGTCAAGCAATTTTCAATTGCCGGCATTGGCTGAACTTCAAGTGAACCGGCTCATCTTATTTCAGTTCTTTAATTTAAACTGTGCTTGCTGATTGAAAATCCCTGACTTCATCTCAAGATCATTAGTGAACTATTTACTGAAGAATTATTGATTTACTTCGAATATATTGATTATGCAAAACATTGATTGATGAGGAAAGTGCCAGAAAAATATGTGAGATTTTGCAATGTTTGTTAAATGTTACTGACGGCTTAGTAAAAACTCACACGGATATCACACTTTCTTGAAAGTTCTACAGCTGTGATACAAAAGGTAATCGCTTAAAGTGTGTTTATTAATCGTATAGCACTGCTAAACTGTGTACAAGGTTTCTTTGATCAGTGCTGACTGGAAACTCATTTATTGCGTATATAGGTACAAAAATCTTTACAGATCTCATAATAAGCACAGGTTGTTGATACATTTGTTACGCAACGGAGAGACAAGTTGTCTAACTTCTGCTAACGAGCATAATTATTACAAGTATCAAGTATCTACTTACAATGAAATATAATGCCAAAACAATATAGCTGTGAAGTACTGTTTCCTATTTAAATCATATATATATATATGTATATATATATATATATATATATATATATATATATATATATATTGCTAGTGTACATGTCCTGTAAAATGTACAACAGGAAGGGGTATGTGCAGTCAGTGTTCGCTCCAACTTCAACTTTGGCGTATACCGGCGCTTGAATATAGCATTTCCGAATTGAGTTAAACTTTTTCCATGTAGGTTTAGTCCTTTTCCATTTAGGTTTAGTCCTTTTCCATTTTGGTTTAAACCTTTTCCATTTAGGTTTAGTCCTTTTCCATTTTGGTTTAAACCTTTTCCATTTAGGTTTAGACCTTTTCCATTTAGATTTAAACCTTTTCCATCTAGATTTAGACCTTTTCCACTTAGATTTAGACCTTTTCCATTTGGATTTAAACCTTTTCCATTTGGATTTAAACCCAGGAAATTATCGTGGAGTTAGAGGTAAAAGTACCCAAGTCACAAATTCAACACGTGGGAAAATCAAATGCAGAATATTATGATTATTTAACTGTTGTTATTATTGGTGATCAATATCATCAAACTATGTATCCAACCTAAGAAAATAATCATATTTACCAAACTAACTTTTGACATTTTAATTTGATTTTTGCACAATATGGATTTACCTCTTCGATACTTTTACCTCTAACCCGACGTTATTATGCCACAACTTGAAAATTAAATTATTATATATATTACATTTCTGTGCATAAAAAAACACTTGCATGATTTAATTTTCAAGTTGTGGCATAATAACGTCGGGTTAGAGGTAAAAGTATCGAAGAGGTAAATCCATATTGTGCAAAAATCAAATTAAAATGTCAAAAGTTAGTTTGGTAAATATGATTATTTTCTTAGGTTGGATACATAGTTTGATGATATTGATCACCAATAATAACAACAGTTAAATAATCATAATATTCTGCATTTGATTTTCCCACGTGTTGAATTTGTGACTTGGGTACTTTTACCTCTAACTCCACGATAATTTCCTGGGTTTAAATCCAAATGGAAAAGGTTTAAATCCAAATGGAAAAGGTTTAAATCTAAGTGGAAAAGGTCTAAATCTAAATGGAAAAGGTTTAAATCTAAATGGAAAAGGTCTAAACCTAAATGGAAAAGGTTTAAACCAAAATGGAAAAGGACTAAACCTAAATGGAAAAGGTTTAAACCAAAATGGAAAAGGACTAAACCTAAATGGAAAAGGACTAAACCTACATGGAAAAAGTTTAACTCAATTCGGAAATGCTATATACGCTGACAAATTAACCATACCAAAATTTATACCTGCTTGTAGTGTTTACCCTAGTATTTGAGTGATATTTAAACTACATTGAGACCCTTGGTTACGTTGTTGAAACAATTGGGCAGAAGATCCCTCGTAAACAAATAGATTTTAGCCGAGTTTGCCTTTTACGGATCATTAACGAAAGCATATAGGTAGACCAGCAACGTAGACATAGAAGTGTATGAACGTGACAAAGGAGCATCTTGAGTGACCAAGAAGTTAGTAAATGCAGAAAACAGCGAAGTACAGACCTAATTGTTAGGTATTTCCGTTGTAATGTAACTTTTCGTAGCCTCTTCCAATTCAGATATTTACAGAACAAAAAACACAGAGGTATAGACAATTCCGAATTCGGAAAATAAGAAGATCGCTGTGTTGTTGTTTCGGAGTTGTTTTCATCTGTTGGAAGCACGTATATCAAACAGAATCCGCTTCAGCATTTCCTCGAAGTACACTGTTCCGTGATTTACCTGCTCCTCACCAGTTCCTCTTTTCAACTCTCCAAGAATTACTCACTTGAAATCATTGATCTCGGTTACCTACATACCTCTCTCAGAATTATTGGTTGAACCCAGTAAAAAGAAGTGGTCATTTCCAAGATGATAGTTTTAAAGAAACACAACTCTAGTTCACAAACATCACCGAGGAGGTTAAGGGAGTCTTAAATTCAATTGAAAAATATTTTCTGTGAAATCCAAATTTAGTCCCTGAATGAGTTTTTACCGATACTTTGCTTTCTCACGACACCAAAAAATAGAGAAGTTATGCATTTGTGCAGGAAGTTTAAAGTTTTCCGAAATTTGTTTAAGATCCGAAATTAATATTTCTACTAACTTTTTGAGTTTCCCACCTTTCTCAGATATTCGGTTCCGTGTCTGTCTGTCTGGATGTGGTCAATTAAATTTGAATGAATGTAAAAATACGTTGTGAAGCAAAACGTCCAAAACACACGGCTAAGTTTCATTTAGTTGGACCCGTGAATGCGCTTATGAGCAAACGTGATTTTTTCAAAACGTACCTACTAAATTCGCTCAAAATTGAGAAATAGTTGATCGCATAGTGAATGGATTATTTATCAGTGAGAAAAAAAAATAAAACCCAATAATTGAAAATTTCGTCAAAAGCTATCCATTATCCTCGGAGTCTCATTCAATATTAATTTTGCGTATGCGGAATTGTAACCGATTATTCAAGCTAATACGATAAAATACAAAGGGCATCATTCTGGACACAAAAACCCCTCGAATTTGAACGGAACCGAACCAATAGTTGATATGAAATTAACGTCATAAGAAATTAACGTTTGCGCATGCGTAC
This sequence comes from Adelphocoris suturalis, assembly GCA_030762985.1. Taxonomy (NCBI): domain Eukaryota; kingdom Metazoa; phylum Arthropoda; class Insecta; order Hemiptera; family Miridae; genus Adelphocoris; species Adelphocoris suturalis. The sequence goes on along the minus strand of CM061046.1, from coordinate 39,569,985 downwards.
AGACTACTATTTATGAGACGGTAAGTTATAGGGAACAGTCTAGAAGCTAACCCACACAATCCCTGAATATGTCAACAAAATCGCTCTATTAGACTCGGAGTGTTACCTACATCAATCCATATTAGTTTTGCGCATGCGCATTGTTATTACTCCGAAAATTGCGATATAATTTATAGGGCATTCTTCTAGAACATATAACCAACTACCTGCATTGAAAATTATAGGGGACTGTCAAGGAGCTAACCCGCACGATTCCTGAAAATTTCATCCAATTTTAACTAAAACATGGTAGGTATAGTTTTGGGCGTGACAAGGATTAACCGCAGGCACACAGACAGACACAGAACCGAAATTGATCAGCAGCCTCTGAAACGCAAAAAGCAAGTGGACATATTGATTTTGGAGGGTAAACATTTTTTTGACTTCTTTCACGAACACAAAGCTTCCTTACCTTCGGTATTGAGGAAGCAAAAATCTTAAGTACGAGAAGTAAGTAGTATAATAATCGTAGTATAAGCAAACCTAGTGTACTAAACCAGCCAAAGTTTCATTGCAGGTAACTCATAACACGATCCAACTACCATTTTGAGCTGTTTTCGCGTTACAAACGGGCAGTTAATTTGTTTTACTGCTTTTTCTTTCTTTTTAATTTTGGCTTTTTAACAACCTTCGTTCGTCGACTCACTCCGAAGGCGAACGGTTGCGCAGTCTGCGGGTTATCGTGGTTATTTATTCTTCGAACGAAGGTCTGAAATGTCGGGGCTATCTCTTCATAACTCAACCGGCCTAACTAATCAACAACTGGCGGAACCAGTAAACCTCGTTTTACCCCCAGAGTTTGCGCTTATGGCGGAGTCCTGGAAACGTTTCGAAAATATTGTACGCACTTATGAGGAAAAAACAACACCCACACCTCCTCTCTCACCGCTTGTCTCCAGACAGATTATATTATAAAACAAGGAACATACTTTTAGATTGAGGGGTAAACGCTACGGACTTCCTCAGCAAGGGCTGTATGATTCTCCAAAATTTATCAATTTAAATTGAAATGTAAGAATTGGATTTAATTCAAGTATTAAACATAATTTGTTAGGCACCTAATTATAAATAACGAAAGATTTTATCTTTAGGGAAAAACAAAAGATTACCAAAATGATAAAGCACAAGTGTGAGATGTAACTAATGATAACACAGAAATATTTATCAAATCACACACAAATCAGGTGGTTTTAGCACCTTAAAACCCTAAGTGTTCTAGAGAGGCTCCATTTCAAACTTCTCAGAGCTCACTCAACTGATCAGGATGGTTCCGCACGTTAGAGGCGGTAAATTGAAAGAAGTCGCCTATTCGGAGCCCTCCTTAAACCGATAACTTCTTTCATGCCTGTCCATCAAGTGAACAGATACTATACTTGTAGAAATACTAGAAAACACTAGAATGCTACAAAATGCTAGACTAGGGACTATAAAAGTAAGTGACAATCCTATGCGAATTCACGAAAACAACGTAACGAATGACGTGAAATAGCGCCTTGCAGTTATCAGTTGATAAGAACATGAATGATGACGTGTGACTAGAAAGTGAGAGGAGTCAGCTGCCGTGGCCGTTTTGGCGGGCTCTCTGAAAATTCAAGCTTTAAATTTTTTTATAAAATCATAGAAGCTTCTAATAAAAAATTTGTTCTTGCCATTCACCCATAAATCCCATTTACTTTTAATTTCTGCAATAAAAATAAAGTGTGCAAGTTCCTATACTATACTTGTAGAAATACTAGAAAACACTAGAATGCTACTGTCAAAAAAAAAAAATGCTGGACTATCAAATGAAGTGTCAATCCCAAGCGAATTCACGAAAACAACGTAACGAATGACATAGCGCCTTGATGTTATCAGTTAATAAGAACATGAATGATGATGTGTGACTAGAAAGTGGGCGGAGTCAGCTGCCGCGGCAGATGGGGCGAGCTCTCTGAAAATTCAAACTTATAAAATCATAGAGACTTCTGACAAAAGTTTTTTTTCTCGCCATTCACCCATAAATCCCATTTACCTACTTTTAATTTCTGCAATAAAAAAAATAAAAAAGTGTGGAAGTTCCTCAATGAGGAAACTTAACTTCGTTCCTCAAAATGTTGATTAGAAAATTATAAACCAAACGTTGCAGATTACTTAAATTCGACCATGAGGTTGTGCTGCACCGCTGCCACTGGTTTGTTGTTGAGAATCGGACAACCCGCAACAATACGTAGTGGAGCTCCGGCTGAGCGTTTCGCCTTGATCCCTGAACTCAGTCGATGTGTCATTCCGTCATTTCCGCGGTAGTCCAAGGTCAAGAGCGCCCGAGTTCTGAATTTTTCCCGATTTCTCTCTCTTTATAGCGAATGTATATTTGTCGTTGAGAGATCAATGATTGGCGAATCATTGTGAAATCTACGGTAGACATCTGCAGTGATGATGCTTTGCAAAACGATTTTTTTTTTTAGAATGGAACATATTTTGCTTCGAACGTTTTTTCTTCCACACGACCCAATAACGAAGGTTTGTGTTCGTGGGAGAATTCGTAAAACTGTCTTCCAAAATCAAAATTTCCACTTGCTTTTCGCGTTTTACAGCTTACTGATTGTCAACAATAATATTTATTGAGACAAATTGTAATATTATATTATTGAAAATAACATCACGGTTGTCACTGACAACAATCACTTGGTTAATCAGAATTGTGGAGTGAAGTCGCTAATTGAAGAACTCCTGACATCCGCCTTTCTTTCATCAAAACCCAAGGCGAGGTGGTGGTCTTCTGAATCGTGCACTTGTTCGAATCGGTGTATTATACGAAGAAGGGTGTTGTTCTTGTGTTCGGCAGGATGTTGAATCATTTTGCGGGTCCATGCAACTATGGTCATGACGGATAAACTATGAGTTTCTTTTATAATGCTTTCCGTCATTAGTTTTCAGTACGAAGGATCGAGCCACCCTGAACAAACTTTTATGATTTTTGCAGGTATCCTGACACTGATCAATTTTAGTTTTGTGTCTGTCTGTGGTGAATCTTTGTCCCCACAAAATTATACAAAGTTTTAGTCCGTTTTTGAAAAAATTTTCAAGGGTTGAGCGGGTTAGCTTCGAGACGATCCCCTATTACTTTCATTGCCGTCGGGCCAAGGGTTGTCTGTGCGCATGCGCACACGTTAAATTCTTACAACGCCGATTTCTTGTGATCTACCTACCACTTCGATTTAGTTCATACTCTGAGGGCAGGTGGGTAGGTATACGTTCCAGGAAGATATCTTATGACGGTTAAGTAAAACTATTGCGCATGCGCAAAATTAAATTGATTAAGACAGGCAAAACTTCGAGACAAAGATCATGAATTATGTCCTATAGATTTCATTGCTGTTAGATAAATTCAATTTTCCCCCGCTTATATATATATATATATATAATTATGTATATATATATATATATATATATATATATATATATATATATATATATATATATATATATATATATATATATATATATTTGTAAACACAGTATGTCTCACCAAACTTAACACCCTCCCTTCCCTTAACTTACTAACTTACTTAACATTGACAATATCGATTATACACAATTTCAATCATTGAAACACGTTATATAACAAAGGTACACAATTCGTAAAAAATCTGCTCATTAAGTAGTGGCGCCGGACTGGTTTTATTCCCCTTCTTAGCCCTCTGAAGAATTTCCTTGGAAGAAAGAATTGGAGATTGGGTAGCGCAGCAGGCCTAGCGCCTCACCGTCCAGTCCCTTCACCAACAACGGTACCCCCTCAGCAACCCTGCTACCCCACGCTTGCCCTCTACAATCGGTACCCCACACCGCTTGTAGTACCCCACAGGGTTCCAGGTACCCCACCATTGTGAGCCACCTTTGTGCGGCGACGCCGGTATCCTTTTCAGAGAGGAATCTCATTAATGATCCTAGTAAATGATCTGCGGGCGCAGGGATTTGCTTGTCTTTCCAGATGAATCGTATTTTCCAAATGAATTAACACCTTTTCCAATTCCTTTTTCATTTTCAATTAAACCTCTTTCCAATGGGAAATTTTCATGGTGATTTAGTGAAGCAATAGAAAGATCTGAGCGAGACTTTCCAAAAAGGTGCCACATACGTGGGTATCTGACCAGTAAAACGACTCTTGAAATACGCTTGCTCCAAGGTTCAACTCTTTTAGCAACAAAATTTATACAAATCTCTTTTTTAGCGTGGAACACGCTTTTATCCGGGCCTTCATGGATGGTATTCCACTCCCCCATAGCCACCAGTGCGCTCCTCCTTCAAAAATATCCTGGATCCGCCCTAAATGAAACAAACATCTTTGGCTCAAAGAGTAATTGACGTTTCTCAATTTGGAATGAAAGGGACCTACGGAAATCTTTCGAAGGAAAGTGGTTCTGTTCAGATGTGACCAGAGGCCACGGTTGACACCACGCGTGATGTTCCTACCTGTTTATTGGCCAAACTGAACGGTCTTTTTAGCTGAGAATATTGATCCTTGGGGGGTTTTCATGTACGCTGAAACGGAGGTCAAAAATGAGAAATTCCAACAGATGAGCGTCCCCATTGTCAGACAAATGTGAAAGTTTGATAAACTAACAAAATTTACGTGGAGAAAAAAAAAAATAAAATAAAATTCGGTAAAAGAAAGAAATACCACCTCCCCCGCCCCACCCATTTATAAAAATATAAAATTATTATTTATAAATAATTACGTTAATGCCTCCGTCATAGATTTATCTTTGTCTCTCATTGATAACATCTTAGTTCTATAAATGTGTATACATTTTATGATTCTGTCGAAAAGGGAGATATTTAGGGTTATTTAGCGGAGAGGTTGAGTTCTTCTGTGATTCCCATGTAACAAGTTTTGACTGAATCTCCATCTTTCATTGTCCACCCCACGTTTCATTCTAGGGATGAAAATAAAGTATTTTCCAATTGAAATAAACCTTTTTCCGATTGAATCAAACCTATTTACAATTGAATTAAACTATTATATTATGAAAGTTTGACAAATGTGTAGGTAACTAAGCTAACAAACTTCGCTGCTGAACGCAGTGAGCCTCTACTTAGACTTGATCTGCAAGTGTGTTTTTCTGTTTGTGAAGCGATGCAGGCCACACTTTAGGACCTATAGAATTGAAATATGAGGGTAGGCTCCTTAAATGCTGCACAGAATTTGCTCTATAAATATCTACATATACCTAATCGTGGCACGATTGCCACATCTTTTGGCAGTTGTTTTTGCCTACAACGCCTAAACTATATGTAAGTTTTTTGACGATTATGACCAACTCAAAACATGTAGAGGATCACAATTTGGTCTTTATGAGACTTTTGTTGAACAAATAGTTTCCGAGGTGGTAGAGCCGTTCAAAGTTCCCAGTATGGTAAAATCGGTGTCAGTGCCTTGCCTATGATTTCTGAACCACTTATGCCTACTTCGATATTTTTGTTTGGGCCATAAAATCTTGCGAATCGAATATCGTACAAATTTTATTCATATAATTTTTCTTGTAAAGTCATTACTTTCCAACATACCGTTGAACATAGCCGTTTAAGGAAGGAGGAAAAGACCCATAATAGAAAAACAAATAACATGGTATATACTCGTAGTATTAGTTTTTGACTCCTTAATCCCAAATTATATCTTTTGAATCTTTCCAATCATTTTGATTTTAACCTTTCCATGTTCGGTGATTTTGAAAATTCTAGCCAATTGTGACATGTTTTATGTGTAAATGGTAGCTAGGTGCTAAGTGAAGTAATTTTGACTTTTACTTTGTTCTCTTACTAATTCTACACGATCATGTTACACGTGGAGGCTATACTGCTCACCCAACATGACAGACTTTTATAGGTTATATGTAGACGAATTCGTCATAAGACATTCGAAACTACCATTCAACTAGATGAATGGGTCACTCTTTTTTTTCTACCTAAAACCATAAAAAAGAGAGTTATCGACAACACTGCCAGACACTTCTATTTTAGAGCAGGAATAAAATTTAAAGGAGTTGAATGTGCGAATTTTTCTTCCCTCTTGCTTCGATAAACACAGAATAAGCTATGAGACGAAATGCCAAGTTGTCATATCAAATTATACGCAATAGGTAAACAAACAAGTAAATTCAATGCGACAAACTTTCCTACCATTCAAAGTCTGTTTCATTGAAAGAAATCCACGACCCTCAATTCCGCGTTCAGCTACGTTGTATAATAGCCATCCTTCAAATAATCTTGTTACGTTTATTAAATTCACTGACATGCTCCCTCCCTCCCTCACCGGCCTGCATTATGATTCACACACCCGTGTCCCCCCAACCCCCACAGCATTATTAAACGGTTCGGAAATAAATTCCAAAATCTCTACCTTCATCTTTTGCGTAAGTACCAATCAAATATGACCTTTTACTTGTTTGCGCACTAACTTTTTTGATTCTACTGGAAACCCTCAATTTTTTATTGCAGATTCAAAATATCTGTACGCAATTTCGAGCAAAATAACAAGTTTTAGGAGGTATTCAATTGCCTATGAGACAGGCACATGACTTAGGAGTATTTTTCACGAATGTAGGCTGTACCTACATTAATTTATAGTTCATCTACACAAGACTTAGTTCTTCAAAGTTTTGTTCATATTCATTTTATAGATTTCACGCTGAATAACGCAGAGATAATAATTTATTGATATTCAGTACCAACTTGGAGGAATACTGGAAAAGAGAATATTACAGATCTCCCCATTAAACTGCTGGACAGCTCAGAGCGCACTAACATCAATAAGTGGTTGGTTGCCCTAAAACGGATTTCCTTGATAAACTTTGTTGATTCTTAGATTCGCCTTAGATAGTAGCTTAGTGTTGACACATTACGATACCTTAATTTTCTAGAAAATTTTGATGATAAAAAAAGAATCAAATCCTGTCTTCTACCTTGGAGTAAGTAGTTTCTAGAAGACGGCGTCAGTATTGGCCAGTAGTCACTACTTTTTGTAGGTAACTTTAGCTACTAACTACATACGAACTAAATCACTCGCGACGATTGTTTTTACCAACTACATAGTTTAGTAGCTGTTTCTGGCAACTAGATCTAGTAGTTGGTAGTATCTCGTGGGCAGCTACTTTTTCACAGCTTGTAGTTAGTAGTTACTGGATGCAGCTACAGTTACTACCTCAGCAATAGAGAAGCTGTAACTACTTGTACCTGAAACTACAAGTACATACAACTACTTTAGGAAACTACATGCCACGAAATTAGATCTAGAAAATATTTACTGTCGCAACCCATGTTCCCACCTCTCACATTACAACATGGGAAGTCCAAGAATGAAACATTTTCGTTTGTTTTAGAGAATTTTCGGAAAAACAAATAACCTATTTTGTCATTTGGATATTTCCCATTACCTCACTCTGCACTGGCAACACCTCCAAAATCAGTTGCATGCACCAGTCAATCTGCATCGGAAATTTTCAAGTTCTAGTGAACAGACGCGCGCGCGCGCATGTGCACATGTTCGTAAAATTTTGTTCTAGTGAAAAAAAAAAATCGTCTAGGTAAAAAATAAATTATGGGTTTGATGGCCAACCCGATCGCACTGTGCGTAGCCGCCCAAATCAGGACCCTTGTAGTTACCCTTGTATTCATTTTATATTTTTAAATTAAAGAAGATTCCATTCTAAGAAATTTGATGCCATCCGCACTGTCTTATGTTGAGTGGTCACTGGCAGGAGGGAGGGGCGCCATGATGTCACCAGTGTGCGAAACTTTGAAAGAGCATAGAAAAACTACGAGAGGGCGGTTGATGCCAAACTTCTTAAGATGGTATCATCTTTCATTTAAAAATTTAAAGCTTTCAAGTTAAAATACCAATTTCGCACCCATGGTTAACGCTCATTCGTAACATTTTCAGAAATATTTTCATCTGAAAGATCTCGTTCTAAGAACAATGACAAAACTCCCACGTTTTTGTGTTCAGTACATAATTTTGTATGAGTTTTTACGTTTTGTGTGACGTCAATGAAATCCCCATAAGAGCCACCTTGGGGGATAGAGAGGCAAGACGGAAGCGGGCAGAAATTTTCCGACCGTGTCTCGCTTTAGGCGACAAATTCCGAAATTTTTGTAGTTAGTAGTTGAGTAATCGTAACTACAGCTACAGCTATAGTTACAGCTCCTTTAGTATCAACTTCATATAGTTATCGGAAGTAGATGTAACTATAGCTAGTCGTTTGAAAAAAGTAGCTGAGCAATTCCAGCTACTAATTACAAACTGTAGTTAATTAATTTATTAAGAGAAATTACAGGCAGTTGCCCAATTTATCCAAGGATAGTGAGAGAAGAGGGAAGAAAAACAAGTTTTATTAAAGTACCTGCAGTTAGGAGCTGTAACAACATTTTGCCCAACTCTGGACGACGATTATTTTCCGTGAGGTGTCCGATTTTAACTTAGATTTACAAATTTCCCCGTTAAATTCCTCAACATACCAGAGTGCACTAACATTTCGTTCTTTCGAAGTACTGGGTGCCCTGAGTATACATTGTTGAAACATCAGCTAAAAAGTTGATCCATTACCTACAATAATTGCTTCGATTTCCAGAAAATTTTGATAAAATAGATTTCAACATGTCCCCTCCACCTTGGAGTAGTTTTTGGAAGACCACAATAATTTTCCGTGAGGTGTCCGGTTTCAGCTAATAGCGAGCCCGTCGTCACTCGTTAGTGTCGTATTGTTGACGTGTAAGAACCGAGCAGTAAACATTTCCACGGCTACCTGTTGAAGGCGGTGAGTCACTGACAGGGAAAGACTCGCCGAAAAGGAAGTCGACCGCGACGCCCCAAGAAACGCAAAATACTAACTCACTAAAAGTCTTAAATGTTAACTGAGTGACATAATTTAATCCTATAACTGTCTTGTGAAAATTCGGAATGATTTTTATCGATAATTTCCCAAAATTATAACCGCTAATTTATGGTAACTGAACATGAAGTAGGTATCATTCTATCTGAAGTCCAAAGTCTTGAACCGGGAATTCACGCACTCTTCCAATATACTTTAACCAACCCCATTACGTGAAAAAAAAACCGTAATGTTCTAAGAGTAATTTCAAAATTTTAAATTGTGTTTTGTTAAAATTTTATTTAATAATCTTAAAATTATTATTATTATTTTTCTATCGTAATAAATACGAACACTTCTGATGAACTGAGGTCTTGGGTTGAACACATCCTACAGATCAAACTGTAGATCGTGTATACATGTGTGTCTTTGTGTACCTGAAGGATTTTTTTATTCCCACGTTTCGTACGGTTGGATTTTTTAAATTAAACCAAGTAGTTAATTTCATTGGCTGGTTTTGATATTGGACGACCACTTGACATCATTGTTGATATTTCACCGCAAGCAAGGATGATGAAACCCAATTTAAATCGTTGCTTAGCAACTGAACTCTCCTGTTGTGGCACACAGTTACACACTTCAATTTTGGAAACATTGATTTTAGTTTAGGAATAGAATTTCTATGATCAAGAGCTCCTACTAAAGCGAACAAGCCCATCCCTGTAGGAAATAATGAATTAAATAACTGGGTGGTTAGTTGAAAATTGTGCCATTATATTAACGAATTGTACTTGCAGAGGCCCAACTTTGAAACAAGTAGATACTGGAAGGCTAAAAATACAGTAGGTACATTTGATAGCCGTGCTTACTTCATAGGTAAGTAGTGATAAATCACAAGTAGCTCATGATTGACATTAGGCTGAATGTTCCACAAAGCCTTCGAAAGTTCAAGCGATCCGACCTTTGCGATTGATAAGTAGCTAGGTATATCATTCTGTTCATCGAAAAGAAGTTAAATACAAGTGAAAGGTTCTTTTCGCCATCGTACGAAAGATTGTCAACAGATGATTCACATACAGCAGCCAATGATATGTAATAAGATATAAGTAAATTACCTAATAAAACTTACCTAAGTACTTAAGAGGTAGGTGCTATTTACTTAATGTCCTCAGGCTCACAGCAGAGAGATCACTAGATTCGAATTACTTATTACCGACTACAAGTTTCTTATCACGTAGAATATAGGTAGCGGAAACCTACTTGATGCTTCACACCGCTAATTGGACAAGTTCACTAAATTCAATTTAACATATTATCTAACTTTTTATAGACGATTTAAAGCCGCTCGAGAAATTTAATGAAGCGTTCGTGCAAATTAATGAATATGCCCACCAACTCAGGAGGAGTTTTAAAAAAATGTCTCGATAGTAACACGCAAAATTATAGGGTCAAAGTTTTCTAGTGCAGCAGTAGGTACCAACCTAAGTAATTGGTCTAACCCGTGCCAATATTTTCCACGTAGGAACCTAATCTATTATTCAAGGGATTTTGAGAAACATTGGAGTGGATCCTGTTTACAAAAAGCCATGGTAGATAAGGACCATAATGCAAGTCCTTATGTGGTATGGTCGGATCATCGGGGTATGGGAATCGATAAAACTGTTTCATTGATATAGCATGGACCTACAGTTTTTTGGTTAGGTATGAACAAATTAAAGTAGGTAGGTAGGTGATCCATCTTCTTGTGTACAGTTTATACGAAGCATTGTCCTCCGTTGGTATGGCAGATGCCAAGTGAAAAAAAGAAATGGCCATGAGGGGTGAGTACAACAGGTTTATTTGGTTGGATATGCCTGGCAGGTTACAGTATAAATAGTAACACCTTTTAAAACAGATTTCAAGGGAAGTAGGTAGTAATGGGATGAAGAATAGAAAGAAAAAAGTTGAATGCGACCGATGTTTGTAGTAAAGGCTTTATCTTGACCCCCTCTTCTTCGCACATTCCACTCCGCGACTGGCTCGCCTGGCTGTCTCCCTCCCCCCACCAGGGAAGCCCCCAACCAAAACAATCCACTTATTATGGTATATCGGGAGGTGGGAATCCACTTTGGCGTTAATGTCACACATAATGAGTTGATTCAGGGTTGAGAATGCCATCGAATGGGCAACATATTGAGAGATTACTCACGTTTTATAGGTGGAGTTCCTAGGGATTTCCTCCTTGGCATGGTCACTCGCGGCCAGCCCGGCCTGCGGTTCACAGCATCCGTTCTGCAAAGCTTCGGACCCTCTCCACCCACGCGGATATAACCATCGCCGAAATCAATCGTGGTACGAAAAAAATTTCAAATCAAAACAAAATGTTATGAGGAAAAATTGTTTAGATGGAAGGCAAGAAAGTTCACTGGAGTTCCGGATCAAAGGTAAGCCGTCGAGATTCACCGCACTACTGGCCTTCCCTCGCCGTTGCTATCACCCCTCTCCTTTACTCTTTGGTCCTGGGAGGGAGTGACGTCAGCTGACAGGACAGGTGGCGCTGCTCCGCGGGGAAACCCCGGACCTAACTCGAGGACTTGTTGCCTTTCTGATGGCTTTCCAAAAGGGTATTTCCTTGCGGTCCCGCACTTTCCTGCGTACAAAGTAATTGCCCCTTCAGCTGAGCCCCGCTGAGTGGTGTTGAGCTCTAACGAGCAGGCCGTCTCCATAAGTAGGGTTAGTACCTTCTAATCCACCTCTATCTAACATAATCTGCACCTTCGGGTTTACTTTGTATATTAGAGTATTGAGGTCTCAGTTCTGATAATTAGTCCGGTTATTGCGGCCAGGAAACCAATGAGCTTCGCATATGAATAAACTTCATTGTAAGTGCTTAGGACAATATTGGGCACATTATAGTGACCTAAGTAGCTGCCTCCCTACTGACCTTGACACCGTATATTATATACGTAGCACGTAGGTACCTACCGTAAAATTAATGAATTAAATTTTAATGAGCGAAATATTTCAAAGCAAATAGCGCAACCGATAAGCGCAGTGCAAAAAATATCTGTTACGTTGGGTGTGACTTCCTGGCATCAACGGAACATGTCTGAACGGAACATGACATTAGTAGAAAAATTGGGCTTTTTGCAAATTAAATTAGTCCTCTACAAAAGAATTTATTTTAGAAGTAGGTACAAATCATACAGCATGATCGTTTGAGCGAATTTTTGTTAACTGAAGAGTTACTGCTCTCACAACTCAGTTCAAACCTTTCACAGAATTCCTTGTTAGTGGGAACTCGGGCTGGAACATAATATACAGGGTGTACACACTAAGGTATCGATTCAACAACTAATTTCTGATCAAAAGTTTAAACCTAGTTTTTTTTTTTTTTTAAATATATTTTTTCCGTGTTTTGGACCTTATGACACTAAACGGCCATAACTCCTTTAATTTTGTGAGTACAATCAAATCAGAAGAAACAGTAGCAAAGAGCATTAAATTTCCTATCTCTCTGATGCCAAATCAAAAATTTTCGCTTGGATTACTTAAACGGGGATAACTCAGCCTAAAAAGTGAAATATGTCCATTTTCGAAAATCATTGGTTTTTTCAACGCTCATATAGGTCCCAGTAATTAGAAACGTGAATTTTTGCAGGTAAGCCTAGAAACTACCCCAGAATCTCAGCTTTCTAACGGTATAGTCAATTTTACTTTTACTTGGCTAATGAGGGCGGAGAATTATGTTTTAATGTCGAAAAACATTCGTTTTTCTATGAAATCGAGGGTTTTCGTGGGAAATGGCCCTCTATGAAAATACGAGTTTGGGGCCGGTTTCTACGACTTTTTCAACGCTGAATCGAATGATGACACTTGCAGATCTCCCCAACTTAGTTAAACCGAGTTTCACTCTTTGACTAACTAGTATTACCCTCAAAAACACTTAGAATTGAGCGTAACAAAAAAACTAATACTTTGTGAGTTAAAGGGTAAAAATCGGTTATAACTAAGCTGGGGAGATCTGTAAGTGTCACAATTCGGTTCAGCGTTAAAAATACATAGAAACCGGCCCCAAACTCGTATTTTCATAGAGGTTGTCGTTTTTCATGAAAACCCTCAATTTCATTAAAACCCCTTTTTTTAAATTAAAACATAATTCTCTCCCCTAATTGGCCAAGTAAAAGTAAAATTGGCTACACCGTTGGAAAGCTGAGATTCTGGTGCCGTTTTTAGGTTACCTGTAAAAATTCAAGTGCGTAATTACTGGGACCAATGAGCGTTGAAAAAACCAGATTTTCGATAATAGACCTATTTTACTTTTTAGGCTAATTTATCCCCGTTCAATCCAAGCGAAATTTTGATTTCCCATCAGCGATAGAGAAAATTTAATGCTCTTTCCAACTGTTTCTTCAGATTTGATTGTACTCACAAAATTAAGGGAGTTATGGCCGTTTTAGTGTCATAAGGTCGAAAACACATGAAAAAAATTTAAAATAGGTAAACTCGGTTTTTTAGCGGAGTAAAAAAAAAAAAAAAAAGGCTTAGACACAATCGAACAAAAATTAATTGTAGAATCGAATTAGTGGTGCGTCGAAATTTTAATGAGATTAGGTCAAGAATGGGTTGCAGAAAGTAGGAATAAAATTGCATGCTCCTCTGTATTACCCTTTTTGAGAAATTCACTTTTCAAGTTGAGAAATTACTTCGGAAATATCGTTGCTCACTATACTAGGGCTTAATTGAAATCAATCCCATTACATTAAAAATATTTTATAATCTTGATTGAGGTAAATACTTACCTGTGCTCATATCCATAGAAAAGGAAGGTTCACCCCGATTCATGTTTTTCAGTCGATTGATAGACTAGAACTGAAATGATAGTCCACTACGTAGATTCCTAAAGACCTGTTGACAGACCTCGGGATTCGCCCCTCAGGCATCCCGAAAACCTTGGTTATGTTGGGGCAAGGAACCTATTGAATTATACCCAAGGACTATCTGGGCCTATTTCATAAAACAACAAGTTTCAAGTGTACAATTAACAAGTACAGGTACTTGTAATGCACGGTAAAGTAGAACAAGTGTTTCACCAAAACAAAGAGTTCAAATGTAGAAAAGTTACACTTGCAGAAGCTAAGTTTACAAGTGTAGCAGAAAATTAAAAAAAGTTCCAGTCATGCAGCATGATCGTATGAGCGAATTTTCATAAATGGTCGTATTACATTTATGTTAAATTCTGTTGAAATTTGAGCACTTTGGGGACAAATAAAAATTTTATTATACATTTTATAGAAAACTAACTTTTTTTCAGTAATATTCCAATGACCAAACGATTTTGTGGATTTTTACCATTTTTTCAAGTGTTCCTATCGATTTTTAGCTTATTTTAATGAAATTTAACTACATTTTTCAGTACAATTTTGTGCTTAAATTTTTAAATGTCCTAGTTCATGTTCGATTAATTTTTTTCGAGTAGCATTCTGCTAAAAAATAGAAATTTGTTAATTTTTAGCGGTTTTTTGCCTTTTTTAGTGATTTTTAAGTACATTTTTTGAAATTTGACCAATTTAATGTGCTCAAAAAGTGTTGTCCAACGAACTCATCCTTTCTTTTGAAATGCTTGATTTTTTGGCGAAAGAACGAAGTTTTTATCTCAATTCTATCGAGAGTTATCGTCTGGAATGACACATACATATATACACACACACATATATATATATATATATATATATATATATATATATATATATATATATATATATACATATACATATAAAAAAGCGTTAAAATCCAGGAATCATTTCAGAATGCCTCAAAACAGATTTCGATGAAGAAAATTTTTGAAAATTTTTATTTTATAATTTTTGGAGCCATTGCAATAGCTTTATTTTCTAAGAAAATTCGCTAAAAATGGCGTGTGGGGCATACGAAATGAACGTCAAGCGAGATGCCGAAATTGAAGTTTTGTCAGCGAATCATAGTATAAAAACGGTACACGATAGGATGTTTATCGTAGGTAGGTACATGACAAGGTGTAATGACTGGAAGACAGATAAATTATAAACTGAAAAGTGGAGAAGGTGTGTATTTGATTTCAACTTATTCTGATGGCTGGCATTCTCGGATTTTTCTCCTCCATTCAGCGGAAATGATTAATCAGTTCATCAAGTCTTAATGCTGCTGGGTTAGGAATGTCATCTGTAACTTCGAAATAATCTTCAAACTTCACTTTGTTTTTCAATGGGGGTAATCCTCAATACCTGATCAGGGAAAATTGCACAGGGTCACGCACCATTTGAATCTTTCAAGGGTCTCAGAAGACATCCTAAACTCCCGTTAAACTCGAAAATACCCACGAAATGAGCGCTTATTCGTGGCCGAAAAAATCTTAGGCGTCTTCTACGCTGAATGCTCCTTTGTTGTCTGTATTCTTCAGCAGAAGATGATTCCCATATACCTATTAAACCCCGAAACATTGTCAACTCACAATGATGAAAAATAACAAGTTTACATGTACAGGGACGTAGGTTAAAAATCGGCCATTTTCTACAACTGTAAAACAGTGAATTGTTCAAAATGATGGGAAAACACTTGTAACTTGTCCAAATTTCCCTGTACACTTCTTAATTTTCACGGTGCATTACAAGTCTACACTTTTACCGATATGAAACGCTTGCACACTCATTTTTTACAACTTGTACATGTACATAAAATCGGCTTGTAACTTATCACTTGTTGCTTTATGAAATAGGCCCCTGGCGGTATATTAATGCTCTCATTTCAAGAAAATTTAACTTATGATTTTTCGACTTTTTATACATGCCCACAGCACTGTGGGCCACTCCGATCGTATCTTAATGTCCCAGAAAGTCACCATCCCAAATTTTCAACTTCCTACGGTGAACAGGAGAGATTTTAGCTAAGCCATCTGATCAGGAAAGATCCCCTTTTCAACACCTCTCCCAGAGAGTATCGCTGTCAAATTCTCCCTTCCTATACAGGGTGTACACAAAACAAGTCTGCCACACTTCGATTCTACAACTAATTGGCAACAGCTGTTGTTCTGTAACAATTTTTTTAAACGCGCTTAAAAAGGGAGATTTTTCAATGTTAAATTTTGTTCATGGTTTTGACGATACGTCACTAAATTGGTCATAACAATTGAAGTTTAAGTAGGATACTACACTCAGTTAATATTGTTGTCAGGTTCCCTACTTTCCATATGTTCAATATTGAGTAAAGTTCATTCTGTGTGTGTTCAAGAAAATGTAAAAAGTGTATTCTTCAAAAATAATATTAAGTACTAGAACACAGATCAACTGTAACACTCGGTACATTTACATTATTCCACTGTTCGTACTTCATCTGCTTCAACTGGTTATGTGCACCAGCACTAATTTGTAGACAATCAACATGTCTCATGGGGATCCAGGAGTAGGTGGTTCTCAACCTGTGGCATCTACTGCAGTGGCAGTAGTGTGTGAGTGTTGCAGTTGTAGGACTGGGTGCAATGCCGAACATAAAGAAACTTATTTGTTCGGAGAATTACTCCAACTGGAAGTTCGGAATGGAAATGTTTCTAATCGCTGAAGATTTGTGGACAGTTGTGGAAGGATCACAGAATGATCCAAGAAAGGACAATAAAGCTCGATCAAAAATTTTTTTAATGGTCGATGAGTCTCTGTATCCTATGGTTCGTAGTCAAAAGACGTATTGAGTCGAATTATGAAAGTAAAGGATTATGCAGACGTTTGAGTTCGCTGAAACAACTCTTTTCACTCGAGTTGACACAGTTTTCAACTGTTGAAGAATACCTTAATCGAATCCTTAGCATCTCTCACCAATTAGAGTCAATCAATGCAGGGCTTGAAGACGAGTTCATCGGTGTTGTCATGCTGAAGGGGTTAGGTGAAAGCTACCAGCCCATGATAATGGCTCTGGAGAGCTCAGGGGCAAAAATCACAAGTGATTCAGTACGTACCCTATTGAGTCAACAAGCCAAGCCCAATAATGAAAATGATAAAGCTCTAACATTGAAGAAAGAGTTATAACGGCCCAAAAATATTTGATACCTCGACAGGAGTTCGAACTCAAGTCGTCACGACTACGAAAAATTATTAATAATTTCCCGCAGTTGCAACGCTCTAACGACCAGAGCTAAGAGGCCAGGGTGACCAAACCTCTTCGACTGTGAGAGTTATTTTCCTGGAGCGCAACATTTCCCCGGAGTCAAATACTTTTAGGGTCAATGGTTTAGGGTCGGACGAATGACGAAGTGTTACTGCAGGCCGCTGGCTCAGCAGATGCTCGCTGGAACAAGTCAGCAGTCGAGCGAGGTCATTGTCACGGTGTGTTTTGACTCAAGTGAGTGAGGAAATGAAAGGCATAACAACAGGAAATGTGATGTTTACAGTCTTTTGGCTCGAGAGGGATTTAATTAATTATTGTTTCGTATGATTTCGGGTCCTATTTCGGCTGCGCCACTGTAACGGCCCAAAAATATTTGATACCTCGACAGGAGTTCGAACTCAAGTCGTCACGACTACGAGAAATTAATAATAGAGATTTCCCGCAGTTGCAACGCTCTAACGACCAGAGCTAAGAGGCCAGGGTGACCAAACCTCTTCGACTGTGAGAGTTATTTTCCTGGATCGTAACAGAGTCAAAGAAAAAGCATTTTATTCCCAAGTGTTTTGCTTGTGACAAGAAAGGACATTTCGCTTCACATTGTAAAGCCAAGAAGAAAAATGCAAGTGAGCAAGGAACTTCAATGGCCTTAGCTATAGGGAGACTGGATAACGATGAGTGGATCATCGATTCAGGAGCCACTTCATATTTTACCATGAGAGACGATTGGCTTGAGAATAGACGACCAATGGAAAGAGAAATAAGAGTAGCAAATGATGACAAAATTCTAGCTAAAAGTTGTGGAACAGTTAGTTTAGAGTTACCCGGTACTGTAGAGAAAACTGATATCCATGATGTGTTGTTCAGTCCAAATCTTAACACTAACCTACTATCAGTCGAGAAAATAGTCAAAAAAGGCTATAAAAACGGAAGTTAGTGAAAAACGTTGTCTATTTCCACGAAAAATAAAGAGTTACACTGTTAAATCGATTTCGACGGTTAGGCCATCATCAGTAACAAACAATAACTGAAGATACATTAGAAAGGACACAGCTTTTATAGTAACAGGTGAAGGGAGATTGAATCCCATTGGTCAAGAGAAAGGAAAGGGGCAAGAGGTACAACCAATGAAGTGCGAACAAGGTGACGGGGGATTATAGCTAATTAGATGAAGTGAAAGGGGGAAATAACTGAATATGGTTTCAACATTGTGAAGGGATAATTCCAAGCTTTATAAAAATGGACCTATTAGTGGTGAAATATATTGAGGTATATCCTCATTTAAACATTTACCAGATCTGTCACTTTTGATAATTTCGAATTTTTCAAGTACATTCAACATACCTCCCTTCGGACGAAAATGAAGAAATTCTACAAACTGTCTATCTGTCAAATCAAAATTGTAACTATGATTGGATTCCTTAAGATGTTTTGCAAATGTAGACTTACCCTTATTTTCCCTGAAATCCTCCTGATGCTCGTCTATTCTTTCCCTGAATTTCCTACCAGTTTGACCGCAATATTCGTAGCCACAAGAACATTTTAGTTTATAAACCCCACTTTTATCCTGAACATTGATTTTGTCCTTAACGGATCCTAGTAATGCTTTAAGACTGTTTTTAGTTCTAAAACCTACTTTGTAACCTCTCGATGATAGAATTTTGCCGATTTTATCCGAAATTTTCCCATAATAAGGTATACTTATCCATTGCTTTTCTTCTAAATTTACATCTTCCCTAGCCAGATTGGAAACTTTTTCCCTACTCTTTTTCCTAAGAACATTATCCCATATGGTATCAACGAGATCTCCTCCATATCCGTTACTAGCCGCTATGCTTTTGATAATGGATTTTTCTTTTGATAAATTTTGTTCACTCATTGGAATAGACAGTGCTCGGTTAATCATACTATGGAAGGCTGCATGCTTATGGACTAAAGGGTGATTTGAAGTACTATGGATGGTTATATCGCTATATGTATCTTTTCTATAAATTGAAAAATCATGCTTTTCGTTTACCAAAGAAATGGATAGATCTAAAAAATTGAGTTTATTTCCGCCGAATTCGAGGGTAAATTTGATAAAGGGATCTAATTTATTGATTTTTTCGTGAAAAGAATTTAGTTGTCTTTCTGTGCCCTTCCATAGAATGACGATATCATCGACATATCTATACCAATAGAGAAGATCATTTGTGCTACAAGTTGTAAATATTTGTTGCTCAAGATAATCCATGTAAATATCTGCAAGCAGAGGAGATAACGGAGAACCCATAGCAACCCCTGGCTGTGTATAACATTTCCCCTCAAATAAAAAATAATTTTGATCCATACAAATAGACATCAAATTAAACAATTCGTCCTTTTCGAAAATATTAAGTTTAGAGGCGTGAATCAGCCTGCACACCACATCTTTGCATCTAGTTACATCGATATTGGTGAACAGACTAACCACGTCAAAAGATGCAAGTTTAGCATTTGGAGGCATCCGAATGTCCTTAATTTTAGAGACCAAATCATAGGAATTTAGTACAGTATGTTGAGGTCGAAAGTTGATTTTGTTTCTAAATAAAATATTGAGTTTTTTAGCCAATTTGTAAGCGGGAGCTCCGATATAAGACACCACTGGTCTCATCGGCACTCCTTCCTTATGAATTTTAGGGAGACAAGATAACCTAGGCGCATGAGGGTTCATTTCTACAAAACTTGGAATGTACATATTTTTTAGTAAACTATCTTCTGATTGGTGAACTACTTTTCGAATTAATCTTTGAAATTTTGAAGTTGGGTCAGATGAAAGATTTGAACAATTATTATCTTCTAGAAATTTTACAGTCTTCGAAACATAATCTTGCTTATTTAAGATGACAGTTGTATTACCTTTATCTGCTTTGAGGGCCACAATATTTTTCTGGGAAAACTTCTTCTTTAGACCAGCTGCAACTGTTTCCTCCTTCCCGGGTGGTGGTCCTGGTGATCTCGATGAGGACTGGATCTCTTCTGCACATAGGGTCTTGGTGACAGATGGTCCATTCGTAGCCTCGACGGAAAATGCTAAGTCCCGAGTCGCAGGATTTCCAAGGGAGAAACATGGGTTATGCTTCAACCCTTTCTCAAGAAGGGATACTTCTGCCGGGGAAAATACAACATCAGACAGGTTCTCCACTTTCTTGAAGAATGGGTGAGACCTTGTTAGTGGAGCTGGAGTCTTAGGGACTGGCTTTTTAGTCTTCAAAAGTTGTTGTAATTTACCTTGCAGAATCTTCTTTTTTGCCGATCCTTTCTTCCATGCGGCTTCAACTGCATACTGCTCGATAAGTTCCCATTCAGCGGAAGTGTAGCGGGCGGTGAGTTCTTGAAACATATAGTACAGTTTCTCCCGGGCAATATCACGAACACTATACCAACGATGGAGTTCACTTCTCACAAGCTTGATTTGTGCCTCATTAATAATTCGGCAGTAAGCACCCTTCAGGTTACCCGGGAGAAACTGTACTATATGTTTCAAGAACTCACCGCCCGCTACACTTCCGCTGAATGGGAACTTATCGAGCAGTATGCAGTTGAAGCCGCATGGAAGAAAGGATCGGCAAAAAAGAAGATTCTGCAAGGTAAATTACAACAACTTTTGAAGACTAAAAAGCCAGTCCCTAAGACTCCAGCTCCACTAACAAGGTCTCACCCATTCTTCAAGAAAGTGGAGAACCTGTCTGATGTTGTATTTTCCCCGGCAGAAGTATCCCTTCTTGAGAAAGGGTTGAAGCATAACCCATGTTTCTCCCTTGGAAATCCTGCGACTCGGGACTTAGCATTTTCCGTCGAGGCTACGAATGGACCATCTGTCACCAAGACCCTATGTGCAGAAGAGATCCAGTCCTCATCGAGATCACCAGGACCACCACCCGGGAAGGAGGAAACAGTTGCAGCTGGTCTAAAGAAGAAGTTTTCCCAGAAAAATATTGTGGCCCTCAAAGCAGATAAAGGTAATACAACTGTCATCTTAAATAAGCAAGATTATGTTTCGAAGACTGTAAAATTTCTAGAAGATAATAATTGTTCAAATCTTTCATCTGACCCAACTTCAAAATTTCAAAGATTAATTCGAAAAGTAGTTCACCAATCAGAAGATAGTTTACTAAAAAATATGTACATTCCAAGTTTTGTAGAAATGAACCCTCATGCGCCTAGGTTATCTTGTCTCCCTAAAATTCATAAGGAAGGAGTGCCGATGAGACCAGTGGTGTCTTATATCGGAGCTCCCGCTTACAAATTGGCTAAAAAACTCAATATTTTATTTAGAAACAAAATCAACTTTCGACCTCAACATACTGTACTAAATTCCTATGATTTGGTCTCTAAAATTAAGGACATTCGGATGCCTCCAAATGCTAAACTTGCATCTTTTGACGTGGTTAGTCTGTTCACCAATATCGATGTAACTAGATGCAAAGATGTGGTGTGCAGGCTGATTCACGCCTCTAAACTTAATATTTTCGAAAAGGACGAATTGTTTAATTTGATGTCTATTTGTATGGATCAAAATTATTTTTTATTTGAGGGGAAATGTTATACACAGCCAGGGGTTGCTATGGGTTCTCCGTTATCTCCTCTGCTTGCAGATATTTACATGGATTATCTTGAGCAACAAATATTTACAACTTGTAGCACAAATGATCTTCTCTATTGGTATAGATATGTCGATGATATCGTCATTCTATGGAAGGGCACAGAAAGACAACTAAATTCTTTTCACGAAAAAATCAATAAATTAGATCCCTTTATCAAATTTACCCTCGAATTCGGCGGAAATAAACTCAATTTTTTAGATCTATCCATTTCTTTGGTAAACGAAAAGCATGATTTTTCAATTTATAGAAAAGATACATATAGCGATATAACCATCCATAGTACTTCAAATCACCCTTTAGTCCATAAGCATGCAGCCTTCCATAGTATGATTAACCGAGCACTGTCTATTCCAATGAGTGAACAAAATTTATCAAAAGAAAAATCCATTATCAAAAGCATAGCGGCTAGTAACGGATATGGAGGAGATCTCGTTGATACCATATGGGATAATGTTCTTAGGAAAAAGAGTAGGGAAAAAGTTTCCAATCTGGCTAGGGAAGATGTAAATTTAGAAGAAAAGCAATGGATAAGTATACCTTATTATGGGAAAATTTCGGATAAAATCGGCAAAATTCTATCATCGAGAGGTTACAAAGTAGGTTTTAGAACTAAAAACAGTCTTAAAGCATTACTAGGATCCGTTAAGGACAAAATCAATGTTCAGGATAAAAGTGGGGTTTATAAACTAAAATGTTCTTGTGGCTACGAATATTGCGGTCAAACTGGTAGGAAATTCAGGGAAAGAATAGACGAGCATCAGGAGGATTTCAGGGAAAATAAGGGTAAGTCTACATTTGCAAAACATCTTAAGGAATCCAATCATAGTTACAATTTTGATTTGACAGATAGACAGTTTGTAGAATTTCTTCATTTTTGTCCGAAGGGAGGTATGTTGAATGTACTTGAAAAATTCGAAATTATCAAAAGTGACAGATCTGGTAAATGTTTAAATGAGGATATACCTCAATATATTTCACCACTAATAGGTCCATTTTTATAAAGCTTGGAATTATCCCTTCACAATGTTGAAACCATATTCAGTTATTTCCCCCTTTCACTTCATCTAATTAGCTATAATCCCCCGTCACCTTGTTCGCACTTCATTGGTTGTACCTCTTGCCCCTTTCCTTTCTCTTGACCAATGGGATTCAATCTCCCTTCACCTGTTACTATAAAAGCTGTGTCCTTTCTAATGTATCTTCAGTTATTGTTTGTTACTGATGATGGCCTAACCGTCGAAATCGATTTAACAGTGTAACTCTTTATTTTTCGTGGAAATAGACAACGTTTTTCACTAACTTCCGTTTTTAAATGGGTTTCCACAACTTCGTCGCGAGTGATTTAGTTCGTAAAGGCTATAAGGTAGTATTTTCAAGAGATGGCTGTAGAATAATGGATTCCCAGATTAGAGTCAAAGGAAAAGTTCTCATACAGGCCGTATATGATTCGGGAGTGTTTAAAATTGTTCCGAAGAACCGTGAACAAGTTAATGCGAGTACTATCACCTCTGATAATTCACAAATGCTTTGGCACAAGAGGTTGGGACATTTAAACTTGAGATCCATGAACCTTTTGAGGAAACATATGGCTCGTGGAGTGAAATTTGCCTCAGCTGGATTTCAACCTTGCGAAGCGTGCGTGAAAGGGAAAATGACAAGACAAAGTTTCCCCATAAGCAAATCAAAATCCAAAAATATGTTGGAATTGATTCATTCGGACGTTTGTGGACCAATGCCAGTGGAAAGTTGGGGAGGAAAGAGATATGCCCTAACATTCACTGATGATTTTTCTAAGAAAACTTTTGTGTACATGATTAAAAACAAGAGCGAGGTAAAGAATGTGTTTCAAGAGTTCAAACAACTAGTGGAAAATCAAACAAACAAGAAGATAAAAGTTCTAAGGACCGACAATGGCTCTGAGTACGTCAACAACGCATTGACAGACTTTCTAAAGCAACATGGAATAAGGCATCAAACAACAGTACCTTATACTCCAGAACAGCTAGGAGTCGCAGAGAGAGTTAATAGAACTCTAGTAGAAAAGGCAAGATGCATGCTGCAAGAAGCAGGGCTCAGTGAAAGATACTGTGCAGAAGCATTAAGCACTGCAACCTATTTAAAGAATAGCACTGAAGAAGAAAACTCCTGAAGAAGTCTGGACAGGAAGAAAAGTTGCGTTGTTTCATCTTCGTGTGTTTGGCTGCCGAGCTTTTGTTCATGTTCCAAAACAGAAAAGAAAGAAATGGGACCCTAAAAGCAAAGAATACATCTTCGTGGGATACTGTGAAGACACGAAAGGGTATCGATTAAGTGATCCCACTATCGTAACGAAAGCGAGGGATGTGATATTCTTTCAGGCCGAAACTTTAAAAACAAAAACCGACGAAAATCGTCATAATTCAACCACTGAAACAACTTCCACAGAAAACGTAGTGATCATAACAAATCAAGAACGATCTGAGCAACCGATAGAACATCCCATTATAGAAATCAGGTAACGATATTGAAGGTTACTTTGATGCGGATAGGGCAATTATCCAAAATGACCGAAATTCCTACGCAGGGTACATGTTCAGCTTTGCAAGTGCTGCTATTTCATGGGAATTGATAAAGCAGAGAACTATAGCTCTTTCAAGTTGTCAAGCTGAATGGCTCTTACTGAATCCTGCAAAGAAGGAATGTTCTTGAAATGGTTCGCAAAAGAACTTGGAGTAAAGCAAGGTCCTTTGAAGCTAAACAGTGATAACCAGGGTGCTATATCGCTATCAGAAAACCCAGTTCACCCCCGAAGAACCAAGCACATTGGTATTAGACACCATTTCATCAGAGAAGTCGTTGATCAAGGTGAAGTCAGTGTGCACTATCTCGAATCGGAAAGTATGGTTGCTGATGGATTGACCAAGCCGCTGCCTGTCCTGAAGTTCGAGAAATTTCGTAGTCTCTTGGACGTAGTATCCACTTAAGGGGGAGAATTGAAGTTTAAGTAGGATACTACACTCAGTTAATAATGTTGTAGGTTCCCTACTTTCCATATGTTCAATATTGAATAAAGTTCATTCTGTGTGTGTTCAAGAAAATGTAAAAAGTGTATTCTTCAAAAATAAAATTAAGTACTAGAACACAGATCAACTGTAACACTAGGTACATTTAACACAATTCCACTGTTCGTACTTCATCTGCTTCAACTATAACTCCATTAATTTGCTGTGCAAATTCAATTTTGAGGATACCGTTGGAAAGAGCATTAAATTTCGTATCGGATCTCAGACCTTTTTCTAGAACTAAGGTTTAAGACATGAAAAAGCCCATTGATTAGCAAATTTCACCTTATTTGGGAAACCTCCACTTATTTCAATTGGAAATTGAACTTTGAGAACCAATATTTTTTCAACATGCAAGAACGGTAAAAATTGCGCCGAGACCTCACGTTTCCAAAGGTGAGCTCAATTAGGTGTACTTTTACTTTCCTAGTTAGGGGAGAAAACTATGTTTTAATGCTGAAAAACATTGTTTTCTCAATGAAATCGAGGGTTTTCTTGAAAAATTACCTTCTATGAAAATACGAGTTTGGGGTCGGTTTCTATGTATTTTTGTACGCTGAATCAAATGACACTTGCAGACCTCCCGAACCCCGTTACAACCGATTTTTACACTAGCTAACTAATTTTACTCCTAAAAACACATGAAATTTATCATACCAAATGAACTCAACATTTTGATTCAAAGTATAAAACTTGGTTATAACGGAGTACACGTAGATTCCAAAAATCGAATTTAAAAAAAAAGTTCGCCGATAAATCCGCACCCATTCCCCCCCGGTGAAAGTTATAAACCAATCTTGTTGTGTACGTTGTTGTTATGTTCGCACGCGTCCTTTCGTTACTTAAAAAGTTTATAACAAGGGGGTGAAAACCGCAGCCAAAACCTAGATTATTTTTGTTATTATTGAAGTATTTCGTCATAACGTAACGTTGAGAGATGCATTTTTTCAAATATCACCTAGGGGTCTAAAGTAAAAATTATTTTCAAACATAAATTTCAGCTTTTCCATTACGTTTTTCATTACGCTTTGGCTGATGAAAATTGTAATGATTTCCCACCGAGGGGTGCCATAGCAAAGACATAAAAATGTAAAAAAATGAGTCCTTCCGTCCGAAGTCAGAACCTTTTTTCCGAAACAACTAGGACTGAATTTGTGAAATTTGGCTCTAAAATCAGACATGGGGATGTTTCAGTAACATCGGCATCAATTTTTCTCAGCCCTAAAGAGCTGACGTATTAAACAATTGAGCTCTCAGAAACTCCCAAGGTAACAGTAATGTTTTTGGTTGTCATTTATAAATATTATCCAAAAGAATCGAGTGAAACCACCAGGAACGCTGTACGTTAATCAGTTCGCTCTCTCTAAGGGCTTTCGGCAGGAAAAAATAACTTCAACACGAGTGTGAAAACTGCCGTACCTATAAACTTCGGCAATATAATCAGATGATAATTTCGATAATTCTCTTTTCAGGGAATCAAGTTGGGCAACAAACTTGAAATAAGGATTTGTCATTGAGAAAGGGCTGGAGCGTATAAAAGCCGACCTTTTTATGCGCTGTCAAACCTGCAATTTTAACCTATTTTCGTGATTCTGTTTTGTTCAATCCCAATTGTAGTCTATTTGTCCAACGATGAAAGTTTTGGATTTGCCATTGGGAGGAGGGTGGGTAGGGTAGCCGATTCTGGTTGATTTTCCATTGTGAGGAACTCATTCCAGTCATGCAACAAACCTTGAGAGTTCCAAATTCATTTATTATTACTTATTATTTACCGGTGGGAAGGGGGGGGGGGGGGGGGGTCAGAAGGGGTAATTCCGATAAATCCTAATATTTTCATTTTTCATTCCATTTTTATATTTTGGATTATCTGAACGAAAAAATGAGATTTCATTTCTCACGAAAATTTTCGTCATCGAAATCCGTTTTGAGGCATTCTGAAACGATTACCTACTGAAGTTTGCGCTTTTTCATATGTATATATATATATATATATATATATATATATAGATATATATATATGTGTGTGTGTGTGTGTGTGTGTGTGTGTGTGTATGATATATATATATATATGTCATTCCAGACGATAACTCTCCTTAGGATTGAGATAAAAATACCGTTCTATCGGCAAAAAATCAAGAATTCCAAACGAAAGGATGAGTTCGTTGGCCAACAATTTTTGAGCACATTAAATTGGTAAAATGTTGAAAAATGTACTTAAAACTCACTAAAAATGGCTAAAAACGGCGAAAAATCGTAAAATTTATATTTTTTAGCAGAATTGTAGTCAAAACTAAATTTTCAACGATTAACTAAGAAATTAAAAAAAAAAAAAAAATCGCTCAAAATTATGCTGAAAATGCACTTAAATTTCATTAATATTCGCTACAAATATATAAAAGTTTAGTCATGCAGCATGACCCCATGAGCGAATTTTTGAAGAAATCTTCGACATTTCAGTCGCTATTTACAGCTAGCGAACGGCATTATTTCGATTTTTGACTGATTTTTCAACTTTGAAATTTTTGAAAACTTGATACATATTCTTATAGGAAATTTTACGCTGATTCCGAATATACCACATGTTAGTATGCTGAAAAAATTATTTCGCACAAAAATCGCAAAAAACAGGCTATTTTGAAATTTTTGACTACATTTTTGAAAATTTCAACCCGAAGATGTAATCCGATCATGCTGGCCAACGAACTTGAACTTTCGTTTTGTGTCCTTAACATTTTAAAATTTGTTTGAAGTTTCTAGCACAATTCTACGGACAGTTATCGTCTGGAATGACACATACATACATACATACATATATACATATATACATATATACATACATACATACATACATACATACATACATACATAAAAAAATGCGTTAAACTTCAGAATATGATTCAGAATAGCCTGAAACGGATTTCTGCATAAAATGTTTTCAAAAATTCACATTCTACAAATTTTGAGGCGAGAGCAATAGCTTAATTTTCTTCAAAAATTCGCTAAAACTGCAAAAAATCGAAAAATCAAAAATCTTCTTTGAATCGCCGAATTTTATTTAGTATGAGTTTTTTTGCCATAAAATTGGTTGTTAACAATTTCTTTCAACTGAAATTGCTCAAATTTACATACAATTCAACATACTCGTATTATAATACGATTGGTTGTTTATGAAAATTCGCTCATACAATCATGCTGCATGACTGGAACTTTATATTACTTTTCGCTCCAAAGTATTTTGGTCT
Source organism: Adelphocoris suturalis (assembly GCA_030762985.1). Lineage (NCBI taxonomy): Eukaryota > Metazoa > Arthropoda > Insecta > Hemiptera > Miridae > Adelphocoris > Adelphocoris suturalis. The sequence continues at coordinate 39,542,083 of CM061046.1, read as the reverse complement.
CGTCGTGGATCCATTCTCAGTAAATTAAAATTTCATAATGATTTGCGGGTAGGAGGGAGGGGGGGATACCGATATATCATTATATTTTCAACCTATTTCTGTGAATCTCTCTTTGTTCGACTTCACAAATTAAAAGCAAATCCAGTACTTTAATATGGTTGTGAAGAGGAGGGGGAGGGTTGGTTGTAGCACATTCCTGTAAAATGGAGGGGGAATAAACAATAAAATCATGATTTATTTACCATTCTCACCAAAATTAAATCCAACCGATACATGGGGACGACCTGTAATACATGCTCAATTTCCAATATGTTTACTAATCAGACTTCATAATATAATTTCCTATATTGGCATACTTCATGTCTTTAGGATGGACCGTGATTTGAATTTTCGCAGGACCGCGAGACGATCAAACGTAGTCAAGGTAGTCACTTGTGGGTAGTTAACATGTGGTACTAGATACTGTCAAATAATTACCCTATAATTGTAGGTAAATGATGAATGATGGGCTCTTTCCAGACCAACTGAGTGAGGTAATTTCTATGCTCACATTTTGTCATGGTAGTTATTAACATGTGGGTAGCTAATAACATGTGAAGGAGAGTCTATCAAATAATTACCTTATTTGAAATAATTGAAGTTTCCATTATCATCTGAGTGAGTCCCGGAGAGAATTCCATTGCTATTAAGCCTATGAAGCTGAAATTTGACAAGCATGAGACAAGATCCGTTTTTATTTTAATTTTATTATTATTATTTTTTAAATCTGAATCACAAATTTTCATCTTATCTACCACTGATTGTTTCACTAAAAGGATTAATTTAGGATTTAAAGAAAAACTTTATTTTTTTTTCATTTTTGAGATATGAGCATAAGAGTTTTAAAATCTCCAATCGTTGGCATCCAACTCATACGATGAAGGAAATATCGAGTCAAATTTCAAATTATTTTGCGTTATCCTTCCACCATTGCAACATGAACATATCCAATTACGACTACGTAATGGAGTTTATCCTTACACACATATTACGAGTAGAGAAAAATTTGAAGAGACTCAATTGCCGGAAATTGTGAATTTTACGACCTCAGAAAATTCGAAAATTTGAATGAACACAACCAAAATGAATGAAAATCGTTTTATTTTCTAAATCGACTGTTCACAAATGAAATAAGTGTTGGCCACTAAAGTAGTAGATGCCTACCTACTAATGAAAATTTCGTCAACATACGCATTATGATTCAATGATAAATTCTTACCAATGAGGCCAAAGATTGCTTTGCCGGCTTATAGCATTTCCAGACCAAATTAAACTTTATCCAAACCAAATTAAACAATTAAACTTGTTAAAACCGAAAAAAACCTTGTGTACCGTTGTACAAAGATTGCCATTTTCGGGATAGTTGATTTCACTATCTCGAACCGAGATAATTGGACAAATACCCTTAATTCACTGAAGACAAAAGTTAGGTACCTACCTTATTATGGAAGCTTGTCATTTCAGGGTTTTTCCCTTCTTTTTTTCAAGTCTACATACGTCCAGAACAAAACATTTCCAGTTTATATTCATGCTGGTCATTTTGAGTTTTTAGTAATTGAAAAAAAAAAGTTTAATTTGGTTAGGAAAAAGTTTTTTGGTCGGAAAAAGATTGTATTTGGTTTGGGAATGCTATAACGTGATGTGCCGCTCAAGACATTGTATGTTGGTTGTCGGTGAAGATCCAGATTTATTTACATGCATTCGCCCTTATACTGTAAGGGGGGAGGGGGGTAAATTATGGTTCTTATCACACGATTTACAATTCAGAATCATATTGTAGCGCAATTTCTCGTAAGGACGACGAAAAATAATAAGAAACCCTTGTAAGCTCCTCGTTCTCCAAAAAAGATTGATTTAGGATTTTAAATGTTTTTTTTTGTTTTTTTTTCGAGATGTGAGCCAATCGTTAGCATCTAACTCATACGATGAAATCGAGTCAAATTTCAAATTGTTCTACGATATCCTTCCACCATCACAACATCCGGCCATCCAATTGCTAAGACGTAAAGGGAGTTTATCCGTACACTTATATGACGAAATAGAGAAAAATTCGAAGAGACTCAATTGCCGGAAATTGTGAATTTTACAATGACCTCACAAAATGCGACATTTCGAATGAAGATAATGAACATGCTCAAAATGTATTGAGATCGTTTGATTTTCTAAATCGACTGCCTGCCTACGAATGAAATAAGTGTCGGACGCTAAAGAAGTAGACAGTCGAATCAGACACATTATCCTTGGAAATGATATCTTAACTCCAGATGATATTTTCAAGATGGTTCATGCCAATCTTCTCCGGTTTGCTAAAGTGTGGGGAGAAAAGGTTTCTGAAAAACCTTTTGACATGGATTTCCGTGACGCGAAATTGATGTCACAATTTCAGTGTTTTTCACGTACAACCCAGCCGTTGCTAGGGGAATGGAACTTCCGCAGTTTTCATCGCACAAAAATCGTTCGCCACTCGTTGGAAAGCGCTTGATTTATGTGATAAATGTTCACATCTCAAGCTACCAATTTCCCCCTCCTTACGTACCTGGCTACATCCTAAACTAAGTTGATTGGACTATAAACAAATTTAATAAGCCGGTTACAATATTCTTAACGTAAAGCAATAGCATCATTTACTCCACTCCATAGGAAACATTTTCATCCCCTGACAACAGTCGACTGTTAACAACAACTCATTGCGTCTGTATTGGAGAAATAACTTTAATTTATAGTATGCTTTTTGTGCCTCCAAAAATGATAAAATAAATTCTTTATCCTACATTTCGTCGCCTACAGTCCAAAGTTAAAGGATTTGTTTACAACTCTCGAGGACGACCGTTATGAAATTCCCAATCGAAGACATATCCATGTAACATGGTATCTGCTTGTAAAGCAGATAGTGGAACTCGTTTACGAGTTTCGGTACTTTACTATGCAATTTTTGCCATAAAATTGGTCGTTAACAATTTTCATTAGGCTAATGCAGTCTGAGGGCAATCCGTAATAGATCCTCTGGGTTGCAGTGGAGGGTTACTGATTGAGTACCCAAAGTCCCTCTACCATCAATATATTTAAAAAAAAAGTAGTAGATTAATTTATTATTATACCTATTAATGAACATTTTTTCAACATATGCATTATGATTCAATAATAAATTCTTATTACTGGGGTCAAAGATTGATCTGCCGGTTTAACATAATGTTCCTCTTAAGACATCGTGTGTTGGCTGTCGGTGTTCATCCAGATTTATTTACATTCATTCGCCCTTATGCTGGAAAGAGATAGAGGGAGAGGGGGGGGGGGGGATTATGGTTCTTATCGCATGATTTACAATTCAGAATCATAATGTAGCGCCATTTCTCGTACGGGCGACGAAAAATAATGGGAAACCCTTGTAAGCTCCTCGTTCTCAATTTTATTCCTGTCGAGCGTGGAAAACCCCGCTGAACGCTGTACCGGGGAAAAGCGAAGTGTCAAAGCTCCGTCGACTGTTGCCAAGCCAACGTCCCCCCCCCCCCTCCACCAACATCCTCCTACTCGCCGCCCCCGTCAACCACCCGTGGCCCCAGTCCGCCCTCTCACCACCCCTTTGCCGCCTCCGGTATCCTCCCCCCTGCCGCCCCTCCGTCCAATTTCCCCTTCCCCCTTTTCACCTTATCCCGTCTCTTCCCCCTTTCACCCGTTTCGCCGCTCCATCGCGATCCCAACGTTGTCAATACCAAGGAAGAAACTCCCACTTACCGTCCTGTCTGTGGAAGAACCCCCTCGACCCTACCATCACTACCTTACCGACCTCTGTTGAAGAAGCTCCCTTCTCATCTCATCACGCCACAACGCGATCAACCCCCCCCCCCGTCCTTACTCCACCCTTCCATCATATGGCTGAGGGCTTAACTTCTGTGGGTTGAGCCCTCTCCCAAGTAGCTCGGAAATCTTCAAAGGAGGCCGTGAAACTTCATTTTAGACCTCGTTAATTCTTGATGTTCCCAATATTCAAAGAATCTGAATATATTGAAGGGAATCGAATAATTTCAACTCGGAATAGCGAGAGTAATTTCCCTGATCTTATTCCATACAGATATAAGCAGCTTACACGTCATTTATACTCGATACAAATTGTAATACTTCCAGCTAGGACGCAGGTTGAATTAGAAGGCAGTACAGTTGCTTGATTGAATGATGTATTTAGTGGCCACTCCTGGCTCTTTTATACAGGTCAACCTGAAGGGGGGGGTCAGACCGAGTTAACAAGAATACAGTCCACGGATCAGGTGTGTTTACTTTACAACTTCTTTCATTAACTAATGTTTCCCATAAAATTCACTCTTAGGTGAAAACAGAGTTAATAAGAAAATATTAAACAAAAAAAAAAAAAAAAAAAAAAAAAACACTGCCAAGGAAATGGCACATGGGCTTCCTCGTGACCTTTACAGTACGTCACCATTAAATTCCAGAAAACTAGAAACGATCGGTTCTGGCATCAGGGAATTAAAAAATTAATTCCCGGCCGGGAATATTCCCTGCAAATAAATTCCCGGCATGATGGGCACAATCACTGGTAGTACCGTACGATTCGTATGGCACCTCAAGGGACTCTACAGGGATCATGTCTGAAAATTTGAACAAAATCAGATAAAATTAACTAAGCTGTGACCGTAATAAAAACATCACTTTCGCGCATGCGCCTAGCGTACCGATGCTGATGATCGCGAAGAATGTGATACGGGACCTCAAGAAACGTTGCCCGCATCATCCCTGAAAATCTGACCGAAATCCGTTCACAATTGCCTGAGTTATGACCGAAACAAGAAAATTTTGTTTGCGCCTGCGCAGAGGCTACCGTTGATTCGATCATGACGGAACTGATAGGGGACCATGTAGAGCTATACCCGCACGATCCCTAAAAATTTGAAGAAAATCGCATCAAAATTGTGGAAATTATGGCTGTTGCAAGGACCGTAACAAGAATATTTCGTTCACGCATGCGCAGAGTGTACCGCTAATGCAATTATGATGATTGTCTTATGGGACCTCAAGGGACCTTACCCACATCATCAATGAAAATCTGACCGAAATCCGTTCAACATTGACCGAGTTATGACCGTCACAAGGAATTCACGTTAGCGCCTGCGCAGAAGCTACCGTTGATTCGATCATGAAGCTACCGTTGATTCGATCATGAAGCTACCGTTGATAGGGGACCATCTAGAGCTTAACCCGCACGATACCTGAAAATTTGGTTAAAATGGGATCAAAATTGTGGAAGTTATGGCTGTTACAAGGAAATGTGGACGGACAGACAGACAGACATGGAACCAAATTTGTTCAGGAGGCTTTGAAACGCAAAATGCGAGTGGAAATTTTGATTTTGGAGCAACAATTTTTTTTTCATTTCGAAAGTGAAAACAAAGCTTCCGCTGCCTTGCAGTCTCGGAAGCAAAAGTCAACTCGGGCCCTGTTCAGTTACTTTAGTAAAGAAGTAAAGTCTGCAGAAATTATCAAGTGATGACGCTTTATAACTGGACCCCAAATTTTGGATTTCTAGGTGGCAAACCTCTGCCTCCTCCACAACACATACCTATTTATAGCATTTTCAAATTAAATTCGCCCTTTTACGAAATGAATTCGTCCTATTTCAAAAGTCCAGTCATGCAGCATGACCCCATGAGCGAATTTTTGAAGTTCAATCTGAATTTGGACAATGTTTCATTCAAATATTCCCGATTTTTACAACTAGCGAACGGCATTATTTCGATTTTTGACTGATTTTTCAACTTTGAAATTTTTGAAAACTTGATACATATTCTTATAGGAAATTTTACGCTGATTCCGAATATACCACATGTTAGTATGCTGAAAAAATTATTTCGCACAACAAATCGCAAAAAACAGGCTATTTTGAAATTTTCGACTACATTTTTGAAAATTTCAACCCGAAGATGTAATCCGATCATGCTGGCCAACAAACTTGAACTTTCGTTTTGTGTCCTTAACATTTTAAAATTTGTTTGAAGTTTCTAGCACGAAGCGAAGTTTTTATCTCAATTCTATCGAGAGTTATCGTCTGGAATGACATATACATACATACATACATACATATATACATACATTAAAAAAATGCGTTAAACTTCAGAATATGATTCAGAATAGCCTGAAACAGATTTCTGCATAAAATATTTTCAAAAATTCACATTCTACAAATTTTGAGGCGAGAGCAATAGCTTAACTTTCTTCAAAAATTCGCTAAAAATGAATTCGTCCTTCATAAAGAAAACGGTGGCGGTCAGAATGCAGTCTTTAAGGTGCGTCTGCACGGGGACACTTTTCTCCATAGAGCTAAAACTGGATTTTTTTTTTTAAATTATTTTTTATTTTATTTTTTTATTTATTATTTTTTTTTTTTTTTAGTCCTCAACTAAAGAAGTTGCAATGGCCTAGTGGGCAACAAATCGGTTATAGGTGAAAATCTTTCGTAATTAATAATTATATTCATAGGTACTCGAACTTTTCGAGTATTCGAACTCCTCTTATAATTTCTGCGATTCATGTGGGGCTCAACCCATCCTACCCCTCCTCAAATTACGCCACTGATAACGAAGTGTATGTCAATATTACCCTACAGTCTACGTTCTACATGTTTACCTTCTATTTATTTTAGTGTTATCAAATATGTTTCCTAGAAATTTCAATCTATCAACGGGCTGGGATATGAAATGCACTTGGGCTTTCTGAGGTTTAGGATCTATCTCTCCCGTTTAACGACTGAGGCAGTCGTAGCCCTGGATGAGATTAATTATCTCGTATTTAGGTAGAAGAAATGATACAATATAATTGATTGAAATTGAGAAAACATGGAGCCCCGTGCCTCGCCACCCTGACGGCTAAACACAAACACGGCTTCCTACTGAATTTCAACATTCTATGGTGAAAAGCAGGGATTAGAACTTACTAAGCTGATCATGATGGGGCCAGTCGTTACATTCGACTCTTGTTGTCCCAGAGAGGATTCCTGTCAAATTTGATTTTCCTCGGGTAAAGAGGAGAGAATTTAGCTCACTCAGATGATCAGAAAGAGCTCATCATTTTATTCGTATTTTGGTGTCCCAGAGAGGCCCCCTATCAAATTCCAAATTCCTAGGTAGCTCTTTCAGCTGCTCAGAATGGAACACATCAATTCATTAATGAGGGGAGAGGGACTCTTATTGTCCGAGAGAGACTCTTCGATTTCAAGTTCTTAAAGTGAAAAGTAGAGAATTCAGCTCACTCAGCTGATCAAGAAAGAGCACATCGACTCTTGATGTTACAGAGAGGCTTTTATTTTCGAAGAGATTTAGGCAGCTCTGTTTTTTGTTACCTGCTTTCGTGATAAATTTTCGTCTCGCAAAATAGTCTCGGTTTGTAGGTACAATAGATCCCAGTAAAAGCGTGTTCCACGCTAATATTAATTTTTAGCAAATATATGTAAATGGCCAGTGTAGGCCGTTGATTGTAATCAGTGTAGGCAATTGAGAGTAATTAAAAAATATTGTATCGGGGCTTAATTGATTTATTGACATTTTATGTCTTTGCTCTGGCACATAACTCGAAAACCGTTACCAAATTTGTTACCAAATATTTTTGATGATTTCCGCTTACAACCGAGTCGTTGCAAGGGAAATGGTACTTCGTCAGTTTTCATCCCACAAAATTCGTTGCTCATTCGTTCGAAAGCTCTCGATTTATCCAACCATATTATGTTAACTACTGCGAAGTGCGTGGCCAACAAGCTGAGTTATGAGCATGGTTATTTGAATAATTGTTTACACACAGGTGATCATTCTCAATAATTGATTTTTTGAACATGATTGCAACCACTTGTTAATTTCTGATGATCTCATTGAGCTGGTGTTTCGATGATTTGATTCAAACCAGGTGATCTGAATATTACGATAACGGTTTGATTTGTGAAGCGGTGGTTAAATTTTTTTAAGTTTTTAAATTTTTTCTATACTTTACATTCTAGGAAGCTGTACTTTCGTATGTAGCCTCTTTCGGACATTTACGTGACGATGCCCAGGGCCCGGATCAGATGAGTGGCTCTTGAAGCTAATTTCTATGCTCTACACCCTAGGAAGCTGTAATTTCGTATGTAAAATCTTTAGGACATTTACTTGACGATGCCCAGGTCCGGATCAGATGAGTGGCACTTAGAGCTAATTTCTATGCTTTACATTATAGGAAGCTGTAATTTCGTATGTAGCCTCTTTAGGACATTACTTGACGATGCCCAGGGTCCGGATCAGCTGAGTGGCTCTTAGAGCTTGCATCTGAGTCTGCAACACGTACGAGTCTGCAACTAAAGACAAAATGTTCAAATGTGTTGCAGACTCGTATGCAAGCGTTTCTTTAATATGATTTGGGCCGTAACAAACGATGTTCCCTATAAATAAGCCCTTTACCATTTGGAAAGCATTAGAGACTGTTGCTCCGTTTTTTGTTTTGGTTCATGGTTTGATAGGTAGGTAATGTTCTATTTCAAAATGTTATGTGGTATGAATATCGCGCGAGGATAGACGATGCAAAGGCTCAGAGAGCGGGGCTGGTAAATAAATTAAACTGTGCGGGTGAACCTTGACATCATTCCTTCGCAATTAATCGTGTCTTCGATATCAACGGGGGTCGCTCAGACGTCTTGTTATAGCTGTCCCGGCTCCCGTGTTCCTCACATCGTAGTGCTCCCCACAATATTCATCTCCGCGGCATTTAGGCCCCCTGATCACCTATTTGGCATCCGATTTTAGAAAAAGATGTAGATTATGATATTCCGGTTTCCTGCAGAGTTGTAAAGAGGCCTACACCAAAGGCAAAAAAAAATTTCAATAATTCATACGCGAATAAATGCGCAACACGCCCAAAAATTGGTATTTAACAAAGCAAAGGTAAAATTTGAAAGACAAAAAAATTTAAAATTTAAAAACTCCTCCGTAGGAGTAAAGTTTTGTACTAATCACGATGATCTTGCCCTCTCTTTTGAACCGTCGATCTGGAAAAACCTTCATATAGGTTAGCAGAAGATCAAAAGTTCCAATCATGCAGCTTGATCGAATGAGCGAACTTTTATAATTCTTCATTTTACATATATTTTAATTTGTTTCATCATTTAAGCATTTTGTGTGCTAAGAAATTGTTAATTTCAAATTTCATGGCAAGAACACTGTTTCTAAATAGTATTTCAGCTTTACGACAATTTTCATTTTTTACCTTTTTTACAGTTTTTATCGATTTGTTAGTAAGTACATTTTGATGAAATTCAAGTACATATTTCAACATAAGTTAGGGCTTCAACTGTCGAATGTTCTTGTTCAGCATTAATAAACTTTTATGAGTAATATTCTGCTAAAAACTTTGTATTTAACCATCCTTTCTTTTGGAATGCTGTATTAAATATAGGGTGTCCCAAAAGTTTCTTCTTCCCAACCATTCCCATAATTTTTGAGATTAATACCTTTTAGAAAAAATAATGTTTTTGGACTAGCCAAAGGGGGAGGGAGAGAGAGAGAGAGAGAGAGAGAGAGAGAGAGAGAGAGAGAGAGAGAGAGAGAGAGAGAGAGAGAGAGAGAGAGAGAGAGAGAGAGAGAGAGAGAGAGAGAGAGATTAATATTACAAATAATATACAATAATAAGTAAAAATAATAAGTAGTAAGTTGTTGCTAGGTTGTAGGTTGTTGCTGTGTTGTGGGGTATTGAGTATTTGACTTTTTTTCTCACTACTGACTTTTCTACTGACTATCTGACTTTTTTACCAAGCTACAGACGATGGTGAAGCCAGAATTGCTTATTCCATTTTCAGCGTGAAGCTGATGAACCATGATATGTAATTTTTAGAAAAAATGAAAAAAAACACGCATCTTCAGGAGGACTTCATTGCACATATCATTAGTCCACGCTCATTGTTCCACAAGACAAATACGGATCGGACGAAATCAATAAATAATCTATTGAAAACATGTAAATATTCAGTCAAATAACTCAGTACCTAAATAATTCAATCAAATAGGTAATTTTTTTTTGGAATGCGTGAAGTCACGATGATTTAGTTATGCATTCTTTAAATTCGTTTTAAGTAAAGTATTATTGAACAAATAAAAAAACATAACCCGGGAACTGGCATATAGCGAACAAAATTTCCTTACTCTGATGCTCTATCTAAAAAACAAAATCTAAATCAATGCTGGTCACTTCGTGGTACCTAACCAACTTTTTTAATATCTGAAACGTTTTTTCTCGTATAACTAAGAATCAATAATTGAACATAAACTGGTATTTCTACAATTATTAGCTGCGACGTTTTTTATGAAGTTACAAATTTTCCATGCTTGCCTTTAGGTAAGGAACCCATGAGGAATACCTAAAATCACAACGATACTGGAAAATAAGCTGGAATGAACTGAAATTATTCATGTGTATTTCCTTTCTTCGAGTTCAGATTCCAACGTTGAACAGGAAGAGATTTGCCTAGAGATGTTTGAAGGCGCTAATACCTATTTCGCACGGTGGGAGTGGTTTGAAGTACCTAACACCAATGAATGAGAAGGGTAATGGGTCACTTTTAATTTTTTCGAGTTTTGACCAGGTATTTTGCAATTTTCATGACACCTCCAGTGAATTAAAGTGAAATACGAAACACATCGTAGCAGACCCACACCCTTCCAAACGACTCATCGCTTTGGCTGTCCTCAACGTGAGCACATATGATTTCCTTTTTAAATGACGAAACCAGTTGGTCGAAAACAGCTAAATTATATTGATCTGTAAGAAGAGTAAAAGCGTGAATGTGTAGTTTTCCATTCTGAGGTAGTTTTTATTATCATCCTCATCAATGATACTTAGCAACTTTGTGTCACAGTAGTTCACTCGATCTTGAAACAATTTCTTCTCCCAACACTTTTTTTCTTTTTTTTTTTTAAGTGATGCGGCCAAAACGCACAATGCTACGATTTTCCGTTTTCTGGAATTAAGCGTGGGCTGCACCCATTACATTTTTTGGTTCAAAACGACGCGGCTGTACGGAACCAGAACGAGGACTGAAGTTGGATCGCTAGGAGGAAAACAAGTCGGGGCGTGAGAGGTGAAAACGATCCGACTAGTAGTCCTACAAAGTTGGACAATAAACCGGACCGTGAATGGCCCGCTTAAGTTTACTAAAACGAAGCGTCGGGTATATTATATACCTATTACCTATTTATCATATGGATAAACTGCAATATTCCTTAGAACTAGAACATCCTGTCCACCCTCGTACGGATAAGAAACAACCTGAGTGACTTTCCACGCCTCGGTGATACCCATGACTACGAAACCAGACACAGGGATATGTTGAGCGTTCAGCGCCTCCGTCTGACTCTGGTTCAATGTCGGAGTCCTGACTTTGTGGGGGTTGGGTTCTTCAATCGACTTCCTGAACATCCCTCCCACCAAAGAAATTTGCGAACAAGATTAAAGAAATTCTGCTGAACATCGCTCCGTATGCAGTGGAAGAAATGACTACGGAGGTGTGGAGCTCGGATGTGAGTGATATTGTTAGGTAGTGAGCAGTTTTTGTGGCCATATTCCTGATCTTGTTCCCAGAGCCGTGTCTACCTACTTGGATGCCCACGGGTTGTGTATGTCGCGTCTTATCACTCGTTACCACATGTTATTTCTGTATGTTATTCCAGTATGTTATATTTTTACTTTATTTGTTTTCGTATTTGTAGTGCTCGCTTGAAGTTTGTTATATACATGCTTGTATGTTGACAATAAATGACTATTGACTATTGACATTTAGCAATTTGTGTAGGTACTAAATTGAGTTGAAAAATGTACCTACACAAATTTCATTAAAATTTGTTTAACAAAGTTTATAACAACTTTTAAAAATTTTTAAACACTAGAAATAGGTTTGTGTTCTAAAATATTATTTAGAAAAAGTTTGTTTGTTTTCAATTTCATAGTCAACATATCATAACACAAAGTAGAATTTAAGGAAATTGAATAAACGCATCGTAATCGGATTTTATTTGTTCTCTTTTTTAATTTTAATTAATTCATTCATTTTTATGTTTTAAATCCCCTCATCTTGAAATGAAACCTTCATACATATTTTGGTGAATGGGGCGATGTTTGTCTCTATATACATTTTTTCATTTCGGCGCATCAACAAATTTCTGCAGGAGTACGTAAATTCCCTAGATTCGGTATATCTAGTAAGAAAGCGAGAAAGCAAAACCCCACAAGTACCCGTGACAGTTAGATACATGTTGGGAAAGTAGCGCAAAGCCTCGCACCAGATGTTTTTCTCCGCCAGAATAATTCGGGCGGGGGAGTAAACTTGTTCGTAAACGACGGGATTTCCAACGAGAGACGAAACGGAGAGGAAAAACGAGTGGGACCCGGGGCCACAAAACCCTTGGGAGCCCTATGTTTCGGAAAGTTTGAAGGGCGAAGGACTCCGGGAAACTGCTATTATGGAAATGTCGGATCCTCTCCAGCCCTTCTGAGGCCTATTTGAATGTTAATTGAGATTTCCGCGCGATTCCTTTTGTCTTGCCGAGTTCGGCCGGAGTCTTCCCTAGGTAGGTGCGGCTCGACGAGATGGAGGAGCGGCAATGGGCGAGAAGTGTTCGAGTGGAACTCACTAAGTCGAAAATGGTGCTATTTATTACACAAAGTGCCTATAACTTTCATCGTAATGATATAAAGCCGTACGGGCTAGGCATCGCAATTAACCGCTTCTCATGCGATTAGCAGGATCAGAAATCCAAACGATTTCCTTAATAGGATTTTTAATACTCGTGTTTCTTGTATTTGAGCACCACTGTAATTGAAATTTATAGCATACAAACTTTTCCTATATGATAGATATTTTGATAGGCATTCTTTAATAAAAATAAATTTTAAGATTTTATCTATTTTTTGCCCCTCTGAGTAACTTTTTAGACCATTTTATTAACATTTGAATAACTATTCATTTTAAAGTTCACATTTATGATCAACAAAATGTTTCAAAAACCATATAATGGGCGTTTTTCTGTCTCCCAACTTTGAAACCCGCCATTCACTCGCTGAATCACAGGTAAATATTTAATCCGTTGATAAATAAAAATATACAAATTAAAAAACATCTGCCATGTTGGCTGTGGCACATAGTTTCCTCGTATACCTATCATGAATATATAGATCATTGAAAAGTTCTAAATGATCTAGGAAATGTTCATAGGAAAAGAGTAAATCAAGAAGTAGCGTGAAACGTCAAAATTGGTCAATTAAGATACGAAAAAATGATACTCAATGTAATTTACGTTAGGGCAAGCGCAGAATGAACTGGTGAGTTGAGAACAATGAAATGGGTACAGGACCATCTGCAACCTAAACCGCGCATTCACTGACAATTTCATCAAAATCGGATGAAAACTATGGGAATTAAGGTCGTTACAAGTATTTCACATTGGCGCATATGCAGTAGCTATTAATGACACAATCATGTTGAAAATGATATGGGGTAATCAAGTCCTCGTCTTACAACTATCATCCAAATTTAAGCGAAATCAAACGGCTAAAGTGTGAAAAAATAGAGCATAATGGAATTTACGTTAGCGCATGCGCAGAGTGAAGTATTGATTTGGCAACAATGAAACTTATAGGGGCCGTCTACACCCTGGCCCGCACATTCCTTGAAAATGTCATCCAGATCGGATGAAAAATGTGGAAAATAAGCTTGTTACAAGGATTTCATATTGGCGCATGCTCAGTAGCTATTAACGATACAATCATGTTGAAATTGATATGAAATAATCAAATCGTCATCCCCTACCTATCATTCAAATTTGAGCGAGATGGGACGACTAAGGCGTAATAAAATGCTGCTTGGTAGAATTTACGTTTGCGCATGCGTAGAGTGAAGTGGGTCAAGAACGATGAAACTGATGGGGTACCGTCTACCCTTAGGCTGCGCAATTCCTGAACATTTCATCCAAATCGAATGAAAACTGTGGAAAATAACCTTGTCACAAAAATTTGCGGAGACACGACAGACACACACACACACTGACAAGGAACCAAAGTTGGTCAGAATGGTCTAAAACGTAAAATGCGAGTGGAAATTTTGATTTTGGAGAACAAAATTTTACTTCTCCCGAATGTGAAGACAATGCTTCCGCTACCTGAAGGTAGCAATAGGCAGGTAAAGAAAGTTACAACAAAATGAAGAGCACATTTTCTCCACTTCGTTGAAAAACTCTGAATCATAGTTTTCGTGCAATGATTTACTTGGCAGCATTCCAATGGTTTTGCTTGAAGTGGAGAAATGTGTAGGTATGAATGTTTATGGGAAGTGAACTACCTACCTAATTAATTTATCACTTTCTTTCTTCCGACATTGTCAAAAACAGCAAGGTGAGTCGATGTGATCTCAACAGTCACTCTTTTTTCTTTTCCCAAACAATACTGATTTGTTCATAAAATATAGTGCAAACGTTCCGAGTTTTTCAGGAGAGCTGACACCAAGGTTAATTAAATCTGTGTGCTGTGAAGTATGCTTCCAGTTAGTCAAGCAACAAACAACAAACTGATCCCAAATTGCTGGATGGATCGGGGTCAAATTGCAATTGACAATAATCCGCGCCATCTCCCTCAGACTCCGCAGCTCCAGAAGACCACTGCTTAGCTGGACAAATCGGTTGGACTCCGAAACGACGGACATGGGCCTAGAGGATGGTGCTCCATTGCCTCTACCCAGGAACTGAACAACATCCTTTTTTTATATTTCCGAAACTTAAAAAAAAGCCAATCCCACTCTCTCAAGGTATTGCCCTACTTACTCAATTCGCCCCTACCCAATTACCCGCTTGACTAGTAATTTTAAAAAATTAATTAAGATTATTGTCTTATTAGAAAAAGAAAACAAAACTAACATAGCAACCAAGTAGGCAGTATCCTCAGTTATCCAAATCGTGCAACATTTTTTACGTTACACAAATTCTCAACATTCCCTATTCAAAACACATTCATGTTCAACGTGGACGAGCAGGGGACCACCATATTTAGTAGTTGTAATGTAGCAGTACTAAAGAGGCTGCTCTTCAGCTTCGAAGTTGGAGTAAGTAACAAATTATCTTCATACCACTTTCAACTGATTATAGGTCCTCCATAAGTCCTTGC
The DNA here is from genome assembly GCA_030762985.1 of Adelphocoris suturalis. Lineage (NCBI taxonomy): Eukaryota > Metazoa > Arthropoda > Insecta > Hemiptera > Miridae > Adelphocoris > Adelphocoris suturalis. The sequence goes on along the minus strand of CM061046.1, from coordinate 39,526,876 downwards.
AAACATTTTTGTCGGGCCCCCTGTTCAAAACCACATCCATTCCTACCTAGGGAATCTGGAGGACACCATATTTTTCATTATACTCGTAATTCGCCATTACTTCAGAGGCTGGTTTTCAGCTTTGTAGATTGAGAAGGTAACGAAATTAGCCTCACAGCTCATTCGGCTGATCAGAGGTCCTCCGTACCATATATCCCACGCGTCCAAAAGAACTCTCATAGCATATTTCTAAATTTAATTTCCCAAAAAGAAGCGTCATCCATTTCCTCCCCTCACACCAGTTCCAGAATGACCCCTATAGCACAGAAATATATCAATGTGGAAAAAGCTCGACGCTCGCTCCTCGTCGAGGGGTGGTCTCCTGAACCCCTCTTTGCTACCACTTACATCCTGACGCTTAAAGTATAAACCACAGAATAGATATACTTTAGCCATCTGCTTTTTCTGAATATCAAACGATTGGACTCATTCATCCTATTAGGATGGAGCCAGTCATTTCATTTTTTATCTGTTAACCTAGCGAGGCGCCCTGTCAAATTTCAACTTTCTAGGGTGAACGGGTCAGACTCTCAACTAATCAGGATGGATCCCGTCATTTCATTAGTCACTTGTCCCACAGTTGCTTAATATCAAATTTCAATTTTGTAGGGTAATTTTGGGGGGCAGGAGAGAATTTAGCTCCTGCTGAATTCATACCTACTGATCTCATAACACGATTAAGTAAAATTTTCCGGTAGATAGGTTTAGTTAAGAATTTTAAATTTTACCACACATTGGGTGGTATGCATAAAAACGAAGTACTTGCTTGCAGTAGAAGGTAAAAGCAGATGCTAACCCCCATGCTCAGAGTAGAAGAGAAGCATTGGCTTCAAATGTTCATGTAAAAACTGAAAGGCTTTGCTTCTAAGGGAGTAGCAACTGCTATACCATTTGCTTATTATGCATAGGAAACGAAGCATGCTTCACAATTCGAAGTAAAAGCTTTTGCTTCGCCTTCATGCATACTACCCAATAATTCTTAAAAACTCTTAAGCGGAAGTAGGTATTGAATGTTGAACTGGGACACTCTGAAATTTAGTTTAATTTTCTACGAAAATTTGCAAAGAGGTCATTAACACGACTGTGATTTGCGAAACAGGGAGGATCTATTTCAACGGTACTCATTTAGATGCTATTTAAATCGTTGCTACGTCTAATCACATTACTGATGCTCCTACTAGTGCCGCTAATGACCCTTCTGGTTGAGGTGCAGCTGAGTCATTAAATAAAAATAAATAAAAATAAATAAATACTCTACAAATCTTTCTTGAAAATCTAGTTTGAATTTTAAATCTTGAATGAATGAATGAAAGTATGCTTCTATTATGAAAATAATTTTAACATACGTACCTAATACTTATAGACACGCCTAATCATAGTCATAGATGACTGCCTGATGATGAGTTTGCCTTACTCTTATAAATGGATTTAAACAAAATCAAAATACATTGTCAAGGCAAAAATAATTATGGCTATGAAACAAATAATAATTGTGAACCAACATTACACACAACAGAACTACAAACATTCCCCAAATCAGTTAGTAATTAGTAATAATAATGCTTCTAACTCTAAGTATAAAAGATCGGCAATCGGGCTCTAAAAAAGGGCGAAAAAGCTCATGATTATTAAATTAAGCTAGTCTATTAAATCCACATTCATTTATGGCTTTGAACCGCAGTAGCCATGCAGCAGAATTGAATCTAAACAAATTTCTATTATCGGACCCGATCAACGCCAAATACGCCTCCCAACCCAGTTCTCCAATACCCAAGTCTCACATCACCCAATGCCGTATATCTCCCGATAAAATTATATGCATTTTGCACTTCCTGACTGCTACACAATTCACAAGTCTGTGCATTGGTTCCATGTGGCCTGTATTTGAGAGTCAAAAGATCGCCCCTAATTTTAATAGCCCATCTGCTTAATTTATTTTGGTCACCATTTAACTATGGATCTGGATAGTTATTAATAAGAATGAAACTCCGTCTGTTTGTCTGTCTGTTTGTCTGTCTGTCGTGTCTATGCACAGCCAAACGGCTGAGTGGGGGGGAGTGTACGAGTGGGGGGATCTTCTTGAGATTTTCCGAAAGGTGGAACGAGCTATTGTCTAATCCCACCCGAACCATTAGGGCGGGAGGGGGGTCGAATCCGGTTAATGTGCGCTTTTTGGACTTCCCCGTTTCCCCTACCCCTCACGGCCGTCGAAAATTCCGGAAAAATACCGGTTTCGTGGGTTTTTGAACGAGAAAGACGACGGCGCGATTGGATCGTGAAAAAAAAAAAAAAAAGTATCGGGAAATGCGTCAAATGCGAGAGTACGGACCCGTTTTCTTGAAAAGTCCGACGAAAAACTTGGTTTTTGCCAATTAAAATATACCCCATAAAGGTACGTTTTTCGGAACGGTTTTCGCGAGCGACATACATTATGGTATACCTTGCGAGCGAAGCGAGCAACATCCCCGAATAAACTTTTCGTGGTTCCACGTAGTTTTATAAGATGTAAATTGTTTGTAATAATTTCCAACTGAAAAAAAACGTCTGCCAAGTTGGGTGGGTATAACTTCCTCAAGCGAGCGAAGCGAGCAGCATCCCCCAGAAGTTAAACCTACCCTTAGAGATCTACCGTTTGCGAGCGAAGCGAGCAGCATCCCCTACAGAAGTTAAACCTACCCTTAGAGATCTAACAGACTTTGCGATGGCAATATTCCCTACATGCCACACGTTGCGAGCGAAGCGAGCAACTTAATGGGGGGTCCGGGGGGCTTGCCCCCCGGCTACGTGGAGGCGAGCGTAGCGAGCCGGAGCGGCTAGTTAGTAATAATAATGCTTCTAACTCTAAGTATAAAAGATCGACAATCGGGCTCTAAAAAAGGGCGAAAAAGCTCATGATTATTAAATTAAGCTAGTCTATTTTTTTTTTTTTTTTTTTTTTTCTTTTCAGTACTCTTGAGTGTCGAAACCCAACTCCATTAGAGGAATAATATTTTGCCGTTCCTGGGGGAAGGAGTAGGATAAAAACTGCAGAAATTTTTAACTGTTACAACAATTTTTAGTGTGTCCTTGCGGGGAGGCTACCATGAATCCGGCAGCAATGAAGTTATGGTATAGGTACCATCCCAGAAACTGTCATCCGCATCATAGTGTATGCTAGTTCAGTTTTCGAGCTATATTACATAGATATATTTGAAGAGAGATATATAACTGTGGCTATGTGCATTTTCTGTTGGTTGTACTTTTTTCCGGAGCTGTTCAATATTTTGGTTCAATAGTTTCATTCTGAAACGATTGAAAAGTCATACATCATCCTGGTTAGGATGATTTAAAAGTTGTTGTACTGAGGAATTCGTCAACATTGTCGGTATTTGAAAACCTACTTTGTACTGGTGAAAGAAGAATAATATACCCACTTATCAATTCCAATCCATTAATTTATTGAATTATAAAAAATGAATTGATGTGCACAACATACCAATACCACATTCCATTTAACTACTTCCGCATACCAATTAATAGTTACTTCATAAAAATCTATCATTTATTACCGGATTCATTCGGTCTTAAGAAAATAAGTCTTTAATATAGGATGCATCTTTTCCTATGCTATGAAATGATCATTTGTATTCACAAAACAAAAACAAATTTGTAAAATATAGGGATTAATTTATTAGAATAATCCAATTTTATTATTTAAACATTAATTGTTTATACATTTATATGATTATATGTATATCCCAAGTAAAACAGATTAGATATATATATCCCAAGTTACGAAGAAATAGAGTTTTTCTCTTTTGAGTTTTTCAAGAACGTGTAGGTGTGCGTATTCTTCATAAATATGTTGTAGGATCTGGTTCGCGAGTTGGTTCAGAAATACCAACTGCGGTTGGTCTACGTAGTGCTGCCTATTTAATTATAATTTTAAAATATTGTGTAAATGCTATCAGTTTCCAACCTGACATTGGACTCGAATTCGGCAGCGGTTCCCACTGAAAACCTCGCATGAAACCGCCTTTGTTTAGGAGGAAAATGATTAAATGAATGAGCGTAATAATCTGCAACGATTCAGTCAATCCTATACACAATAAACGTAGAATTTATTGGGGAATTAGAGAAATATTTAATACTCTACAACTCCTAAACCTTATTCGTGTCAGGAATCTGGTGTGGGGTGAACTCTTGCTCTTAATGATGTAGTTCACAAAACTGTCGTTACGCTGCAGCACCGTCTTGGGAGCTACAGCTGCCTTTGAATGGCTGAATGACGTCCCTAGAGGATAAGATAAGAGTGATAACCCCGGCTTCCAACGTCTTGAATATGATAAATACAAATTATTCAATTGTTGTTATGTCATTGTTTGCAAGTTCATTTGGAAGTTAAACATGGTCGTGAACAGAATCCTCCAACCGTCGTGGCTGAGAACTATATCTTGCAGCAGTCTTCGTCACCAACTGCTTTCGAAGGTAGAGAAATAGCAATTGATATGATGCAAAAACTTAATATTTGTTTATATATTAATATTAACCAAGGTTGGTAGTTGGGTACCTACCAACCTTCGAGTACCTCGTAGGTACCTCGTAACTACCTACCTACTGACTTTTGTGTTCCTACCATCAAGTGTAAGCAGCTAGTATCAAGGCTATGTAGGCTACCTCTATAGTTTATAAAAGCAAATATGAAACGTCTGTTATATTTATTAAATGATGGATGGTTTCCCCAGAAGTTCACAGTAGGCACCTATGAAATAGATTAGGTAGGTAAATAACTACCTTCAGAGTAGGTAGGTAATCTGTAAAACTGCAGGGAGCGATTTGTGTTAGTTTGCTTGTGTTTTATCCTTGTTTTTCTGTGAAGTGCCACGAGATTGGGATTTCTTTATACAAAAAGTTTTGTAGCTACTTCCAGATCCCAAATGATGATCAGGAAAGAGGTGGAGCGTATTGGACATTAGTTTACATACTCAATGAAAGTTATAATCCCGAAGTTTAAACCGAAAGTCATCTTTTGGCCGTCTTATTTGATAGAATTGATTTCAATGAATATCAATTGAGACTTCACTAACTTCATCCCAAATTTGTACAAACTTTTTCTGATGTAGAAGTTCTCAGATTTTGTAACACCACATCTAACTTTCAAGCTGAAAAAAATGTAGGTACCTACAATACAAAATCAACGACAAGTTTTGGAGTTTTTTGGGGATATCTGCGCATAGGCGAAGGTGAAATATCGTCCGAATCTATTCGACAGAATTTTGATGAAAATGACAAACTTTTATGAGTCAGAATTATCAGTTTTTTAATCTAAGAGGGATTGTGAAACGGAATTTTTTGTTTATTAATCTAAGAGGGTTCGACGCCCATGAAAACTCCGGCTTCAATATTTTAGCTCAAAACTACATCATATGGTTTGGAAACAAAGTTCCAGTCATGCAGCATGATCTTATGAGCGAATTTTTGAAGATTATCGGGGTTGACTCGGTATTCTGTCACCAAATGCGGTGGGGGGCTGTTTCCGTTATCGTCCCGGCTAGTACAACTTATCCGAATTTTCATGATGAGATGTTTTGTATTTTTGAGATGCGAGCGTAGCAATCATTGAGACCATTGATTTGTGTGAACTAGTCAAAACAAGTATGCTCGTCTACAACAGAGTCGATTACCATAAATTATATCATGTTACATTGTTTTGAAATTTGAGCAGTTTGAGTGTAAAGAAATTGTTTACTAGCAACTTTATGGCAAAAAACTATTCTAATTAGGTACTACTCTGCCTATTTTGAGCTTGGTTTTTTACGCAAGAACGGAATTTTATCTAAATCCTAAGGAAATTTATCTTCGATTCGTACACTTTTTTTAAATACAAAATTCTCCTCAATGGCGGAAAGGGGAGGAAAGGAAGGACGGAGAGGGACAATTGCTCGGAGGAAAACGTATAGACCGATGGGCCTGTTAATGAGGAGGGTCAGTTGGTTGGAGGAAAAAGTATAGACAGATGGGCCTGTTAACGCGTTCCCCGTTGAGGCCGAGGACCTCCACCTTGAAGGGGGACCTGCACCCCAACAAGCTCTATCTTTCTAGCCGCCACCCCCTGATAGGGACAGGGGAGAACTACAAGGGCGTGAAACCTACTACCCCCGTGAAACTATCCTCAAATGAGTGGTTAGACCAGCTTCCCAGCCCAGCGAGACGCCGGAAGAGCTGAAAGCCTAGGGCCCACTCGCCCGCGGTACCATTATGGGTAATTTCTGTCATACTTATTTATCTTAGCCCGCCAGATCTGCTCCATGTCCATGCTGCCACTGACAACCTGGACATCCAGGATTACAGCAGACCCATTGGACTTGATGGCAGTGATAACCGGCTTCTTGCCCTGGTCACTCAGCATGTGACATAGTCTCTCCCTTTCGACATCCCAACTACTGAGTGACAGAGCACCTGCTATCAACTTGCCAACGTCATCATGACGTAGAATGTGACCACCGTGAGTCCGAGGACACTGCTGAACCATACAGGTTCCCATTTTTTACCCCCACCAAAGCACGGCAAGGGGTATCCACTGTCCCCCAACAACACCTTGAACATCTCACTGAGGTGGACAGCATATCCACTGGATCAGGGTGAAAATGGTGATTGTCACGGGCCCCAATGCTCTCTGAAGCCCATTCTACCCACTGGGAAGAAAAGGGGGATTCGGAGCACTGTCGGAGTTCTTTACCATCAGCAGCAAACTCAGCAGATGAACTGGGTTCGAGAGCAGTTGTTGTTGCTTGGTGGCACCACAACAACTACCGCCTGACGAGGTCAAGATCAGCAGGAGTGCAGGCGAGCTACCAGCTCGAGCCCCTGAGGGTAAGCAAGCGCTGCCCAAAAGAGAGACAATACCGAACCCACCCGCCTAGACTGATGCGTGGATGTAGGCACTTGGAACACCAGGTGGGAAGTCTAGCCAAAAGTGCACAGCAGAGGTAATTTCACGACCTAACTCAAGCAGCCTCCCCACAGTAAGCCTGGCAAAGACTAACCCATAGAATATCTTTTGAAGTAAGTACGTGCAAAGGAGGCGCAGCTTATACTTTGGCTTCAATGGAGTCTTGGTAACACGAGCTAATGCTCTACCAAGGTCCACATGGCTTGTGGCTATAATGGCCACACCCATGAAGTCGACACCAAGGTACCACCAGAGCTCCAACACGGATTGGGCACGGATCGGTGTCTGTCTTAAGACAAAGCACTCCTGATCCACCACCTTCACATTACACTGGCGGTGTGATGGGACCAAGTAGTTTGAATAGTTGACCATTAAACCACACCTGGCTAGCTACTTAGCAAAGGCATTGAGGGCAATCTGCAAGACCTCACGGGTTTCTGCGAGTAGGATGGCATCACCAGCAGAAGCCAATGCACCTAATCGCACCCCAGGGACGAGATTGAACCCTATTTCATCTGGCAGCTTACCCAAGGCTCTATCCACGATCAGGTTGAAGAGGACTGGCCATAGAGGATTCTCCTGGCGTACTCCGTGCCCAATGACAACATCCCCTGAAATCGTCTCCTCCCTCGAGGGCCGTCAGGCCTTTGCGGTACAGACAGACAACATACTCTAATAAACGAGCAGGTGCCCCAACACCACGAAGGCAGTCGGTCAGAGCAAAATGGCTTGTACTGTCAATGTCCAGAGCGGCAGATGGAACTGCCGTTTCTTGATGTGGGCTAGTGACATGACAGTTTAGAGAAAGTTAGTTCCCTGCTGTGCCATCTGTCTCGAATCTATACATATGGTTAGTTTCCTCTTCACATTTTCTTGGATGTCGATTTCAAACTCAACTTCAAATATTCGTTCACGATCCACAACTAGTATGTGTATGTGTGTGTGTGTGTGTGTGTGCCCAATGACGACATCCCCAGACACCGCCTCCTGATACACAGAGAAAGACACAGAATAAAAGTTGTTCAGAAATTTCCCCACCGTAAAAAAACAACAGCTGTTTTATTTTAGTGGAGACTACTACTTTTAAATCTCTCGAAAGTGAAAACAATGCTTCCGCCATTTATAGGTTGACTTGGGAGCAATTTGAGAGCTGGAATTTAGCATTTAGGTATACCAATACTTCATTAGTAGGTACATCCGCACTGAAAATAGTTGATAAACTCGATTTTGCAACGTTAGACTAAAATTCATTGGAAATATATCACCTGATAATTCCGTTATTGGCATTATATCAGCTGATATTTACAAGGCAATTTTTATGTATTCCAGTATCACTATCTCGCGATCAGTATATTCGCTAGCAGTGCATTAGAAATCGCGCTTAAAAATTCGAAGGTGTTTTTCGATGTTCGAGCCCTTAGGGAAAACGAACCGTTTAACGTACAGCGTTGCGGATGGTTTTACTCGATTTTTAGGATCATATTCATCATTGACAAGCAAAGAATCATTACTGTTACCTTGAAAGTTTTTTAGATCTCGATTTTTGAATGTTTAGCCCTTTAATGCTACCCTTTAGGGCTGACGCAAATTGATGCCGAGCTTCTAGGACCATCTAGACCCCAAATGCGACTTTTGAGTTTCATGAAGTTTGGTCTATTCATTTTTGAGAAAAGCCGCGGACGGCGGAGGCTATCTCGTGATTTTTTTTCTTGAAGTCGACATCATGGCCAACGCCTCGCAAGGTTGGTTGAATTTTTAGTGTTTTAATAAATAAACAAGAAATATTTAAATTTTACTATGCTAATTTTTGATTTCGAAAAGTAATTAGTAGCGTGTTCCGCTGGGGACCGCGACGAATTTGGTGCCTAATGGTTCTCAAATATGTGTAGAATGAGATTTAATAACAATTGCCTGCTACTAATTGTTACCCAGAGGTTCTGATCATTAAATACCTTGAGGTTTGTAAGGCAACATTTTAAGAAAAAATCGATTCTAGGTGGACAAAATAATTTTGTAGAAGTTAAAAGAATTTTGAAAAGTTGTAGAGGAAGATGTTTTGCGTCGAATGAGATCACCGCCAGATCTCTAACTCTTTTCCTCGATTTTTGGAGATTTTTCAAAGTTCTTGTGACCTATATACACCACCCACTTCTATGGAAATCCTCAACAAGTGAGAGGTAGATCACAAAAACTTCGAAAAATCGCCAAAAATTGAAGAAACGAGTTATAGAGCTGGCGGTGGTCTCATTCGATGCAAAAGTTTTTCCTCTACAACTTTTTTTTAGTACAAAAAAATTTAGGTCATTTCCACAGGACAAAAAGTGAGAAAAATTGTCAAAAATCTATTTCTTGAGTTGAAGAAGCCATTTTTGGTATAGGGACATGGGGTATATTCGGAATCAGCTCATAAATTTCTATAAGAGTAGCTAATAAAATAATATTGTACACCTAGAATCGGTTTCTGGCCCACTGAAGACCCCGAACTCATATTTTCATAGAAGTTCATTTTTCAAGAAAACCCTCGATTTCAGTGAAATAACGATGTTATTCAACATTAAAACTTAGTTTCCTCCCCTAATTAGCAAAGTAAACGTAAAATCGACTACGCCGCTGAAAAGGTGAGATTTTGGCGCAGTTTGTACCGTCCTTGTGCCTTGAAAAAATATCGGATCTCATAATTCCCGATTGAAAAAACTCGAGGTTTCCCGAACTAAGTAAAATTTGCTTTTCAGGGTGCTTTTTCATGTCTCAAACCTTAATTCTTAAAAAAAACTTAAATTTAATGTTCTTTCCGACGGTATCCTCAGATTTGAATTTACACAGCAAATTATGGGAATTAAGATCGTTTTTGTAAAAAAAAGGTCGAAAACACGAAAAAAAAAAATCTTAAAAATTAAAATAGGCACAATAAGTAAGCGTAAAAAAAAAAAAAAAAAAAAAAAAAAAAAAAAAAATTGATCAGAAATGAGCTCTAGAATCGATCCCTGAAGGTGGCCAATCGACCACCTTATGTGCCACACTCTGTATAATGAATTTTGCATTGATGTTACTGAAGTATTCATTGACGGCTGTTAGATGATTATTGTAATCAAAGGTTGTACGATTGATTGGTTGAAACAGTTTACTTCCTTACCAATATTGCTCGTAAGGTTTTGCTGTAAGTGGTCATTAAGGGGAGGCGAGGTATGCAAATCGCTGCAAAAAAAAAAAAATTCAACTTCGCCCGGAGGTCGCTCAGAATTCCCGAACGACGAGACGGACGCCTCACCTGGAGAGGGGGAGACTCTTCCCGTTCGGACCGCCAACGTCAGTCTCAGTCTTTCCATTGAAACGCGAGAAACGGTTTAGGACTCCAGCGAGTCAGTGCCGTTCGTTCCCTATTTCTCTAGTAATACATCGCAAATTTCGGTTCGTCCCGTTGTTACCATCTGTATAGCATTATCTCAGTCCACCTGAATCTCTTCCTTTTCAAAATGATCGACGTTTTGTACAAGACAGCCGCCGAAATCTTGCCGACGCTAAAAGCTGACATAACCGTCACCAAGGTGAATTTTTACTAATTGTATTTATTTGGTACTAGTTTACACTTTACAGCCATGCACGCTTGACAGCTGATTCATCATACACATTATCCCATATTACATGGTATGGAGATTCTTCAAAATGAAAGTATACATAATATAACATATCTGCCAATCTTTATATTGAATTCAAACATTAATCTCTGCATTACAAAATTCATTCCATTTACTTATAAAGTTCTATACAATTTCTAGTAAGGATACATTTGCGGTTTACGGGCCATTCTTAATTCTGCATTCAAGTTGCTTTGTTCAAGAGAATTTTTCTGGTAATTTGGATGCGGTTTCATTCAAATATCAGATGGCTGAATGTTCCATTTTCTATTCCAATTCGACTCATGGCCGCTTCTCAACCTATACATTGTACATTAAAATTTATTGCCCTTTAACTTCCATCATTGCACGATGGTTGCCGCCATATTCATCGATAGGGTTGTCGATAGTAGTCCTGCGTGATGAGTCGATGAATTATTGTTTTTCTGTTTTTTATAGTTTTCTCAAGCTGTTTGAAATTCAGTAAGAAAGTAGAATTAGTATTGTCAAAAAATCATGTAGATATCAAAGAAAATGAGTAGGCAGATGGGCACACGGAAGAAGCAACGAACATAGAGGAAATTAGAAACAGGAAAATAAAAATACCACGGAGCATTGATCAACCGATTTCTCGCAATAGTACGTGCATAGTGGGTAGTGAATGTATCACATGGCGATTCAAACCACACGAAACGATGGCTGCAGATCACTGTGTTTAGTTATTACAAAACCACAGAATTAATTTCATTAATTTTGCCTAAAAACTCAGGTTTTCCTCATTCAGACCGCTCTGGGGTCGATCTCTATCTCGACACCGGTTCGAGCAACGCTTTCTGCCACCACCCTGACCGCAAAGCACTAGTAGGATTGTACAAATACGAAGACGCTACAAATTATAAAGCAAAGGATTAGTATTTCCGAATAGGGTAAGCTTTCTGTGCTTCTATATACATTAACTTAAGATACTGTCATTAACAATTTCACTTTTTTAAAACCTTTTTTACCAACACAAATTTTATAATTGTACATAAATCTGTACACGGTCAATTACGGGAAAGTAACTTGGAGATGTGAGGAATTATATTGACACGTTCCAATGAGTGTGGTATTAGATGAGGTTTTAAAGGAAAGGATTAGTTACAAAGGAAAGGTGGAATATATAAATTTTTTTGACGGACGTTGAGCTCTGCTAATGACTTTCTAAACTCTTTTTCAGGTATTCAACCGAATTATTGCATCCTAAATAAAGTCCATATTGTCTTCAGTTTACTTTGAATACTCCATTTCCTTGGAGTTCATTATCAACTGTTTAAGAGTGAAACTTGTTGCTCCATAAGTGTATACCTGTTTCTGAACTTTAGTTTTATACAAAAGTATCAAAATATTTCCACACAGCTTCCAAATGTACCTATATGGGGGGCCACCTTCGGCTGTCTTGAAAACCAAATTTTTCCAATTCATAATGTCCTTGTTGTAGATTGTGCGAGGGTCAAAATGGTCCCCATTGAAATTCATTGCCATTGGATCAAAGCTATCATAGGAAGCCTCTATGTAAGTGCATGAAGCCTATCCTTTCAAAATTTCCACAATTAGTATCCGATTTCAAAGAAAACCCCTGAGGTTGTTGGGGTTGTCAACATAATCCTCCTTGAATTACTTCTGCGCATGCGCGATTCCAGTAACATGTTCTCATCTGGTTTCGACGGAATTTTCAAGGATTGAGGTCGAAGTGACACTCTGAATTTCAATATTTCCCGACAAACGTAAAATCGTTAAACCCTTTTTTACTTCTAAGATGATTACTAAATTCTTACTTTAATGTTACTAAAAATCATCTTTGACAATTTCTTCCTGGTATGCTCCTGCATAACAATATATACGTTAATGAATTCTAAATCTTTCTTATTAACAAATTTCAGCGATTTATGCACGCACTTTACTGAAACGAGGAAGTCCTGTGGCGCACCCAACTTGACAGTCAACTTGAGTTCAACTGACTTGAATAATTATTTTTTAATAATGGATAATATTGTGGACAGCATTACTTACCTTTTTCTCAGCATCATAAGGGCAATCCGTCATTAGAGGTAATTTGTAGAAGGCAATGGAGTTCCTATGCATAACCTCTATATTGTAGTTGTTCCGCCATACCGATAGGTACGTTTCCAAAGGGGTTCGATACACGCCGACGAGGTGAACGAACCAAGGACGGAGAGTCCATTAAGAAGATCTCTTCCTCCGCAGCAACCTTCAGAACGAAAATATTCTGATAAAACATCCAAATAGTCGCGCTGATTCGGCTTACCGAGTGAAGTGTATGTAACTTCTCCCTCTAAATACACCTGGGTGTATATATACTTGGGATGGGAACTGGCAGATTGCAACTATGTGTGGTGATTTTGAGATACAATTGAATTTTGGGAGAAATTGTTGAGAATGAGTAGTATGAGATATCCGAGGATACTATGATCAATGAATATCCAGAATCAATCGAGCGGTTAGGAAGCGCAGATTAAATTCATTTTTAAGGGGGTTAGGCTTCTTTATATGATGAGAAAACCAGAACCCAAAAGAAGTAAACATATTCGGTCTATAGAGCTCATAGATGTGGCAAAGATACCTACCAGATATCCTTATGTCCCCAGTTTTCTTCTGTTTGATTCATACAGAGCGTTGAACCATCCAACACGTACATCATTCCTACACGATATATATCGCTTTATGTTTTCTTATAACCCAACATCAGTAAGGCAAATAGGCCAACACTCTCCCCAAAAATATGCGTCCAGCTTCTCCTGTGTAAGAAGCTGCTCTGGAATAACTAAAATTTGAAGCATAATTAAATCTAAATTTAATCCGAAGTTAATAGCTAATCTATAGCATAACTGACGGTATCAAGGTGCTAATATCGAGGATGCTCTTAAAAAATAAAATATGAAAATAATTGTGTTTTATCAAATTTTAAACCATAATGATTGTTCTAAGGGCCATTTTCAGCGTTATAGTCATACGAGTCCAGGCAGAGTAAAAGGAACGTAAGCTGTCTTCATGTTTTCCTACTCGTTACTATAGTGTGATTTATTTTTGTAGAGCTGAAAAAAATTGAATTTGAGCGTGTGACCCACGTACAATTTATGTTCGTTGTTTGAAAGAAGTTTCCCCAGATTTTCTATGTAGGTACGGTTCGGACAAACATAAATAAAATAATAATTAAAAATTGCATATAATAGTGCATTTATCACGCCATTACGGGTTGACAAAATGCAGAGGAGTAAAAAAATTTCGTAAAACGATGAGAGGTAGAGGAGAAGGGGGTTCATCGTGCCATTCTGAAGAGAAATATTTTCTCACCTGATCATCTTTCTATTATCTTTAGCTACAGTAATCGTAGTGATGAGGTGATATGACGTAATATGAAGTGCCCATTAACAATTTCTTCTGAGAACCTTTCAAGAAACCTGGTGAGAATGGCCAAGGTTGCTGTAATTTATTATTACAGAGAATCAAGTCAGAGAGCTGTACTTAAGAACAGCGTAGATACGTATTTGAGATAAGCGAGGGTAATGTTGGTGATCTAATGAGTCGGCCGGGAAGATTGCAAATTGAAAACCATTGCAGACTAGTGCATGCCATTCACGAACTATTACACGAAAACCATTTTAGTGATTATATTGTAGTCACCAAATATTAAGAAAACGTAAAACAGTGGGGGGGGGGGGGGGGGGGGGGGGGGAGCTCCAGTCTTGCGGCATGATCGTATGAGCGAATTTTCGTATATTATCGTATTGTAATTTGTTACATTGTTCTGAAATTTGAGCACTTTGAGTGCAAAGAAATAGCTAAATACCAAAATTTGTACTAAATAATATTCTTCAATTTAAAAAAGATTTGGAAATTTTAGATTTTTTAGGCAGTTTTTATCGTTTTTATCAAATATTAATGCAATTTGAGTACATTTTTCTGCAAAGTTTTTTGCATAATTTTTTAAATGTTCTAGTTCGTTGTTGATAAACTTTTTGTGACTAAAATTTTGCTAAAGAATATAAATTTAACGATTTCTAGCCATTTTTTGTGATTTTTTAGTACACTTTTTGATATTTGACCAATTTAATATACTCAAAAAGTGTTGGCCAAAAAACTCATCCTTTCGTTTGGAAAGCATGATTTTTCGGCGCAAGAACGGAATTGTTATCTCTATCCTAAGGAGAGTTATCGTCTGGAATGACACATAATTATAATATACATATATACTTATATACATATGAAAAAGCGTTAAACTCTGGGATTCGTTTCAGAATACCTCAAAACGGATTTCAATTGAAACAATTTTCAAAAATTTTGATTTTAAAATTTTTGGAGCCATTGCAATAGCTTCAATTCCTACGAAAATTTGCTAAAAGTTTTTTATAGAAATTCCACAATATATCCCCTTGCCCCTTCCAAGATTAATTAAGACATAAAGTTGAGAGGTTACTAAAAACTTGTATTTTTCATGAGCCTATTTGTTTAATTAAACTTATTTTCAGTTTCTGTTCTTATTCCGCTTAGATTATTATTATCATCGAAGTTATGGCGGTGGTGTATACAACGTCCATTTCCAATGATTTGGGCCAGAGGGAATAATAGTGATGAACATTGATGACAAGGTTCAGGCTATGTTTATGGCACTTGAGTTGAAGCAGCTGGCTGTTAGCGTTTAACTCTTAGATTACTAATAGTGCAGCTGACACTAAAGAATGTTATCGACTGCCGAAGGGGAATAGACGAACTCTTCTGTTGGGGTAATGAAGTTGCTCTTCACTGTATGTCGTCCCATGTTGGGATAGATGGAAATGAGCGGGCTGATACGTTCTCCGAGTAGGAAGCGACAATGGATCAGACCCCGATTTCATGTGGTTCAAAGCACTTAACCAAGCAGTTGACGTTAAAAATGAGGAACTCTTTGGAGGAACGAGTCCAGGGACGTAATTAGGAGACTAATCCATCCTGAAGGCCCGTTGTAGTGCCGTGTTTCAGAAACGCAACGGTCATGATAATCTGCAAAAGCACCAAAAGGCAGGAGCTGCTTCGTGACTCTAGATAAGAAATGACTGCTCTTCAACTTAACACGGATACTACTCCAGAAGACACTGCAAGGCGTCATCAAAACTGAATCAGGGTGGAACTCCTGGCTGCTTCATAATTATTGGGTAGCACGAGAGAGCGCATGGCTATCCTGCCAGAAAGTTCCAGGACAGAAATTAATAAAATTCTACCAAGTTGGGTGGGCAGTATAGCTTCCTCAAATATTGTAACATGGAGGTATAAAATTAGTTGAAGAACAAAGGACTAGTCGAGATGATTGAATACAAAATATAACAGTAGATCTATACTATTAATAAGAATGAAACTCCGTCCGTTTGTCTGTTTGTCCGTTTCTCGTGTCTATGCACGGCCAAACGGCTGAGTGGGCCGGATCTACGAGTGGGGGGATCTTCTTGGGATTTTCCGATAGGGTGTATAAGCGAATTTAAAATTTTCTAATCCCACCCGAACCATGGGCCGTAGGGCGGGAGGGGGGTCGAAGTAAGAATTAATGTGCGCTTTTTGGACTTCCCCGCTTCCCCTACCCCTCTAAACGGCCGTTGACAATTCCGGAAAAATACGGGTTTCGTAGGTTTTTGAACGAGGAAGACGACGGCGCAATCGGATCGCGAAAAAAGTATCGGGAAATGCGTTAAAAAAATGCGAGAGTACGGACCCGTTTTCTCGAAAAGTCCGCCGAAAAACTTGGTTTTTTCCGATTAAAATATACCCCATAAAGGTACGTTTTTCGGAACGGTTTTCGCGGGCGAAATACAGCTTTGGGTCCGCCGAATCTGAATCCGAAATCGGATATCAAAAAAAGTGACGAGAACTCGGTCAAATTGCGAGCAGAAGCGAGCAAAGCGATTAAAATGATTCTGCCGTGGACGAGAGAAGGCTCAAGAATTGACGTGAAGGGTTCGATGTCACAACGTTGCGAGGCGAGCAGGTATGCCTACATAGGTACCTACCTTGCGAGCGAAGCGAGAGCCATTTCAAATAGTAAATACGGACTTTGTCCTACACATATACAGGTATACCTTGCGAGCGAAGCGAGCAACATCCCCGAATAAACTTTTCGTGGTTCCACGTAGTTTTATAAGATTTAAATTGTTTGTAATAATTCCCAACTGAAAAAAACGTCTGCCAAGTTGGGTGGGCAGTATAACTTCCTCAAGCGAGCGAAGCGAGCAGCATCCCCTACAGAAGTTAAACCTACCCTGTTAGAGATCTACCGTTTGCGAGCGAAGCGAGCAGCATCCCCTACAGAAGTTAAACCTACCCTTAGAGATCTACCGTTTGCGAGCGAACTGAGCAACATATCCTACATGCCAGACTTTGCGAGCGAAGCGAGCAATATTCCCTACATGCCACACGTTGCGAGAAACTCCGTCCGTTTGTCCGTCTGTCTGTCTGTCGTGTCTATGCACGGCCAAACGGCTGAGTGGGCCGGATCTACGAGTGGGGGGATCTTTTTGGGATTTTCCGATAGGGTGTATAAGCGAATTTAAAATTTTCTAATCCCACCCGAACCATGGGCCGTAGGGCGGGAGGGGGGTCGAAGTAATAATTAATGTGCGCTTTTTGGACTTCCCCGCTTCCCCTACCCCTCTAAACGGCCGTTGACAATTCCGGAAAAATACGGGTTTCGTAGGTTTTTGAACGAGGAAGACGACGGCGCAATCGGATCGCGAAAAAAGTATCGGGAAATGCGTTAAAAAAATGCGAGAGTACGGACCCGTTTTCTCGAAAAGTCCGCCGAAAAACTTGGTTTTTTCCGATTAAAATATACCCCATAAAGGTACGTTTTTCGGAACGGTTTTCGCGGGCGAAATACAGCTTTGGGTCCGCCGAATCTGAATCCGAAATCGGATATCAAAAAAAGTGACGAGAACTCGGTCAAATTGCGAGCAGAAGCGAGCAAAGCGATTAAAATGATTCTGCCGTGGACGAGAGAAGGCTCAAGAATTGACGTGAAGGGTTCGATGTCACAACGTTGCGAGGCGAGCAGGTATGCCTACATAGGTACCTACCTTGCGAGCGAAGCGAGAGCCATTTCAAATAGTAAATACGGACTTTGTCCTACACATATACAGGTATACCTTGCGAGCGAAGCGAGCAACATCCCCGAATAAACTTTTCGTGGTTCCACGTAGTTTCTAAGATTTAATTTGTTTGTAAGAATTCCCAACTGAAAAAAACGTCTGCCAAGTTGGGTGGGCAGTACAACATTCCCTAATAAACTTTTCGTGGTTCCACGTAGTTTTATAAGAATTAATTTGTTTGTAAGAATTTCCAACAGAAAAAAACGTCTGCCAAGTTGGGTGGGCAGTATAACTTCTTCAAGCGAGCGAAGCGAGCAGCATCCCCTACAGAATAAATACGGACTTGCGAGCGAAGCGAGCAACATCCCCTAATAACCTTTCGTGGTTCCACGTAGTTTTATAAGATTTAATTTGTAAGTAAGAATTCCCCAACAGAAAAAAACGTCTGCCAAGTTGGGTGGGCAGTATAACTTCCTCAAGCGAGCGTAGCGAGCAGCATCCCCTACAGGAGTTAAACCTACCCTTAGGGATCTACCGTTTGCGAGCAAAGCGAGTAAAATTCCCAAAATGCCATACTTTGCGAGCGAAGCGAGCAACATTTTCTACATGCCAGACTTTGCGAGCGAAGCGAGCAACATATCCTACATGCCAGACTTTGCGAGCGAAGCGAGCAATATTCCCTACACGCCACACGTTGCGAGCGAAGCGAGCAACTTAATGGGGGGTCCGGGGGGCTTGCCCCCCGGCTGGACGTGGAGGCGAGCGTAGCGAGCCGGAGCGGCTAGTATCTAATACATTTGTATACATGCTTGAATGCAAAATATGGCTATAATTCATGTACGCATGTGCGGAAATTGTCTAAAGGTTAACCCACACAATAATTGACAATTCCATCGAAATCGATCCATTATTCTATTTGATTATATTATTCATCAAATGTTAGATATGCGTATGCGCAATAGTTACCTATCATTCAAGCAAATATTATACGAAGGGCGTCATACTGCACCCAACAATCTCTCGAGTTACAGCTAAATCGGACTAATAGATTCTAAGAAATCAAAGTTACAAGAAATTAACGTTTGCGCTAGACTACTAATGATCCAACGGCAATGAAATTTATGGGGGACCTTCTAGGTTCTAAGCCGCACAACCCCTGAATATTTCATAAACATCGGTCCATTAGTCTCGGAGTTTTTTCTATGTCAATCAATTTTAGTTTTGTGCATTCGCTATAGTTATTACTCCACCAAACACGACTTGTACCCAACTACCTATCGAGGTTGAACGGAATCGGACCAACAGATGATGAGAAATCGACGTGATAAGAAATTCACGTTTGTGCATGCGTACAAACTACTATTGATTCGACGGCATTGAAAATTATAGAGGACTGTCTAGCGGTCTAGGAGCTACTCCGAACAAACCCCGAAATCGGACTAAAACTTGTTATAGTTTTTGGCGTGGCGAAGATTTACAACAGACAGACAGACATGGAACCAGAATTGATCGGCAAGCTCTGATACGCAAAAAGCAAGTGGAAATTTTGATTTTGGAGGACAACAATTGTTTCGACTTCTTTCACGAACACAACCAAGCTTCCCTACCTACGGTAGTGAGAAAAAATGGAAATAATATAAAAAAATAATAATGATTAAAAGTGAAAATAAATCAATATCTCAATATCGTCTGCTTATCACAGTATTTTCCAGACCATGGGCACTCGTTATTATATTTTAATCAAAAAGTGAATAACCCCTGTAAATTCTTCTTAAGAGCCATTTCAATAAAAAGAACCTATTTTACGTGGGAAAATTTCCATTACAATTATAAAAGAAAAACAACCTCAGCATTATATATGGCAGCACCCCCTCCCCTTCCCTCAGCAAAGGTTTTAATGTGGCTTGAGACAGGGTACGATGATAACCTCAAATAGTGGGGGCCCATTGTTATACGACCCTTAAAAAATTTACTGCCTATAAAAAATGATAGTTTAAGAAAACGACATTTTACGTTTACTTTCTTTCTAACAAATAATAAAGTATGGTAGGTACCAAGTTGCAGTAACCCCATTAGGTTGTACAAAATACCTCTGAGAAAACCCGAAATATCTAATAATTGGTTATTCATCGAAGCCAGCGGTGTTTGTAAACACTCTCAAGGCCAACAGGATATTTTGACGATGGCTTTGATTACACGTGCAGCATACAAAATAATCTTTTTGGAATCAAAATTAATTCCTGTTTTCCATTCATTCGTTTTGTATTACGTGGGATTGTTTATTTTGTAACCAAACTAGTTATGTAGTCCCTGCAGTATTCGGGCAGGGGTTCGGGGGGATTAAAAACAAATATACGAGAGACAACTATTCGAATTGCATACAGGATGTCTACAGTAATGGAACAAACTCAAGGAATCGATTCTAGAGCTTAATTCTGATCGAAAGGTAGAGATTTCTTTTTAAACGCTTTGTTTTCAAGATATTCCATTTTTAAGATTTTTTTTCTCATGTTTTGTACCTTATGACATTAAAACGGCCATAACTTTCCTTAGAATCAAAGTACACTCAAAACGAAGAACATCTTTGGAAAGAGCGTTAAATTTCCTATAACCCTGATATAAATTAAAGCTTTTAGTTAGTTTTAATTGGTTAAAAAAAACCAATATAAAAATTAGAAAAAATATTTAAAACCGACGTTTTTCCTCCCGTTTTTCTGCTATCGGTTTGTGAATTATTCGGCGTGCACTCTTCAGAAAAAACTTCCTCAGACAGTCAGCTTTTGAACGGTATAGTCTATATTACTTTTGCTTTGCTAATTAGATGAGAAAAGTACGTCTGCCTAATGTTTCGGTTGCCTTGTGATCTTCGTATCAAATTTCATTGATATTAAACCAACATATAAAGCTAAAATTTGAAATGGAAGTTGAAAAACATATTCTACGCTCATCACTCATTAGCCCTTAGGCGCAAGGTGCTTTTTTAATTCAATTTATTTATTTATTTATTTTTTTTGCGACTCAGACGGATGCCAGATTTCCAGCTTCCAAAATCGAATTTTGTTGAATTTTCACAGTTTTATATATCTGAGTTTTTCCGTGAAATTAAAAAGGTACTTTGATTTAAAACTGCCAATAACTGAACAACAGAAGTACCCTCAAAACTGACCCATCGCTTGACAGATATAATATTGAATGTTATTACTCAATGGTCTATTCAAGGATAACAAACGTATAAGATATGCCTTAATATATGCGTTGCCATACTGGAAAGGTTCCATAACCAGCTTTGTGGGTAGTGCACGAAAGAAATGTGTCTCACAGCTAATTGCCGCTCATTTCGACGTTGTTTTTTTTTTTACACAAGGACCACGTAGGGAGTGAATAGATTTGAGAATTACATGCCAAGTCACTTCAAACACGGCCTTATGTATCAGAAGCCCAAAAAGGACCTTGAAGCTGGAATGTTATTGGTCACTCGTGCGTGAATAATGCTTTTTCAAAGCAGGAGCAGAGAAATTCAAGATGAATGTTTTACATCCATACTAATCTTTACCATCCATACATCCATACAATACTAAGCTTTCTTTGGACCAATATTCTTTCATGTCCATGCTCTTTAAAACTATCTTCATACGTTTCATCTAGCAATATGTTCAACATTATTCCCAGAAACTTTCTTAAACACTATTGATTTTCTTTCATTTCAGTCTTTCTTAGTTTGACTTTCTAGGTTACCAATACTACCTATGCAGTTTTTACAGTGTGCAAAAGGAAATAATCTCCAAGCTCAAAATGTTTGGCTTCATCAAATAATTATCTAATATATTGCTAAGAGCAAGTAACGATTTCGCGTAGTGAAAGAATTCAATTTTTTGTGAGAGTGAGATATGATGATAGGTAATTATTTTCATAATCGGTCAACAATGCTAAAATTTCGAACGAAGCACCTCTAGGACACTTAGAATAAATTACAACTTGCGGAACCGTCCAGATCATCTGAATGAGCTCTACAGTCAATTTCTCTTTTGATCGCTCTACGATTCTGAAATTCGCAACTTAGTTTCTATAGGATACGTAGATTAAAATTACAACTGCTAAACGACCCAGATCAGATGAGTGTTCCGTGAGGCTAACTTCTTTCTCTCTTAATCGAGCTAAAATACTGACATTTGAAACGGCGCCTCCCTAGAGGATATCTAGAATAGAGTAGGTAGAACGTGAGAAATCATCCCGATCATCTTAGTGAGCTGAGGTTAATTCCTTATCACCCAATGATGCTGGAATTCGGAACAGAGTTTCTCTACAACATGTAGAATAGAATTACAACGCGAAGAACCACCCTGATCAGCTGAGTGATTTGAAAAATACGCAATGTACCTGTTTCATGAATGGATTGGATACGGTTGGTCTTAGCCTGAGTAAGCTGCTTCAATTATATAGTCGCACCCATCTTCTGTTTAAAATTGATAGATTAAATTGGAGATACCTAAGTAATCTCATGCAAACGGTAAAATATAACTTTCATTCGACCCTTCGTGGAATTACGAATGTACTAAATAAACGAATTATATGTTTGTATATAATACATTTCCGACTTATTATGTATTTATTGTTTGGAAAGATATTTCATGTTAGTCGGAATAATAGCATAAAATAGAGACTCATGCTCGAGAAAGCTGAAGTATAGCACTAGGCATCTAGTAAGTGTATAAAATCAAAAAAATTTGGCTCACGTTCTCGTTGGTTTCATGATTTTCAGCAAGACGCATGCACAAGAAATTGGCCGAACTTCGTCAAAGTGGTGGAAGTGGGACCAAGGGACGGTCTCCAAAACGAGCCTAAGAACGTGCCGACGAATATCAAAGTCGACCTTATCAATCGACTTGTCGATGCTGGAGTCAAGGACGTCGAAACAACCAGGTACGGCGCTTTCCTATGTACTGTCCCTAATTATCGACAGTTGAAATAAAATAAATAAATTCAGAAATTATACCTGACGAAGTGGGTTGGCCTTACAATGTTTTCAAATGTTGTAACACGAGCGTATATAGAGTTCTTTGATGAACATCTTAGTTATCAGTCATGGTGATAATTACCGAATATTTGAGCATGGTATTTCGTCCTGACAGTGAATTTCAAGTTCGAACGTGGCGTTCAGGTGTTAAGATGCTGATAATGATTTATTGTTATCAAATGATTATGAACTTTACGAACGAAAAACGGTGAAAAACTCGTAAAAATAACGCATGGTTAAATGCGGTGAAAACTTGTAAGGTTGGATTTCAGATGAAAGGGTAGTGGAGGGGGGGAGAAGAGCTACGGTGCTTAAATTTAAAATGGAGCTCTTTAGGGATACATAGAGTTGAATCGTAAGGTACAGAGCTGCACTGATCGACCTGCAGAGCTGGAATTTAAAATAGAGCTCTTTTGTTGGTACTTTTCCGTTATACCCCCCCCCCCCCCCCCAGTCAATTTGTCTTCAACACGCCCGCCTTCCCGATGTTTCTAGGCATTACTTCTTACTTAGATTATGTAATGTAATGTTATGTATTTTTGAGATTCGAGCATACAGACCGCCAAAGTATACACATCATTCTGACCTACATGTCCAACTAATATGTATTTTTACTAAGGGATTGACTACTTGATGTTATGTAATTTTGAGATGCGAGCTTGGGAGCATCCAGACCACCAACCTATACCCAGCATTCTGATCTATTTGTACGAATTCATGTGCATTCTACTTGTGCGAATTCATGTGGAGGCAATCAAACCACAACCACGCCAATTTGTTCCAACAAATGCTCACCGACATCGGCAACTTCTGAAAACACGGTAGTTCTGTTTTTACTTTTTTTTAAATAATATAATTTCTTCCCACAGCTTGAAATTGTCACCAATTCTACGTAAATATGTAATCTAAGTAAGAAGGAATGCCTAGAAACATCGGGCGGGCGTGTTGAAGACAAATTGACTGGGGGGGATAACGGAAAAGTACCCTTTTGTTATATATGTTATGGTCGATGTATGAAAACGGCCAGTAAATGCATCTAATTGGAGATATTTCATACTTTGACTAGTCATTCTGTACAATATAGAATAAAGCGGTTTGATCAATGCGTGAAAAGTCATTCCACTTTCCTCTGAATTCGTCAAAACTAGTTTTAGCTAGTCATAACAAGATACTAACCTTATGCCCAATATTAATCAAAATTGTTACTAAGGGATTGACTACTTGATGTTATGTGTTTTTGAGGTGGGAGCGTAGCGAGAATCCACACCACTGATCTAAGTAAAAATACTGATCTGTGTAAAATCTCTCTAAGAGTTGTTGTGGACGAGCTTACACTAAGCTATGTGGGAATAAGATTGGGAAAACAAGACAGAAACCATTACTATAATTTCATTTCATACATTGCCCAAACTATCTGAGCCATTGTACAAAATGCTTAGACCTTATATCCAATGCCTAGGCAATGTGTTTAAGAAGTGAAAAATAAAAAAATTATACACATTGACTAAAACAGCCAGTCATTGACTATTATAAAATTGAATTATGAGAAGTTACGGAGGCGCACACTGATGAAATTTGAAAGCCGACAGAATTCCTCAGTTTCGGTCCGGCATGGATCCTACGGTCTTAAAATTAAAAAAAAAAAAATGAATAAATAAATTATATAAACGTAGAATCAAGGCTTACCCACCCATCTTATTGTTTCTGAGTCTACCTACAGGTAGCGGAAGTAATAATAATCTTTATTTATCCATAGGAACATTCATGTTCCCACCTCGCGGATAATCAAAACTTCTTACCTTAAATAAATCAAAGGTTGAGAAAAAAAATGTATGGAAAATACAATAAAAATAAGAGAAATAAATGAAGAAGAAAATAAATTAATGAAACAAGAGTGAGAAATAGGCAGGAGAGAGAGAGAGAGAGAGAGAGACGAAATACATATCTGACACAAACATTAAAGAGGGTTTGCAAACGCCTAACACTGATAGAATACAAGGACCAAATGTATAATGGGCAGCAGTAAATAAAATGGGGAAGAAGAAGTGTTTTGAATAGTTTCAGCCTAACGTGGAATGGAGTGCAGTAAGCCAGCTTACGAAGAGATTGGAGTGAAGAAAATATGGCTCTGGACATTTTGGTAATGTGATCACTCCACGTGAGGGTAGAATTAAAAACAACTCCCAGATTTTTGACAGACTTACTAAATGCAATAGGGTTTCCACAGATGAGCAAAGGAGGTAATGGACCCACAACTTCCTTCCTAAATATCACAATTGCTTGAGTTTTTGCAGGGTTAAGGATTAATCCGTTGGCAACACACCAGTTATTGACAGCCTCCAGATCTCTGTTCATTTCCCCTATGGATGCTGATAATGAAGTGATATCAGGCAGACTTTGTTTATAAATTTGGCAGTCATCAGCATATAAATGGTAAAAACTGTACTTGATCACGTTTGGCATATCATTAATAAATAGTGAGAACATGAACGGTCCCAGCACGCTGCCCTGAGGCACCCCAGCCATAATTGGAAGTTCCTTGGAATGAACCTGGTTTAAAAAACTCTCTCACTTTTGGGAGATGAACAATTTTGTTCTCCAAAACCTAAATTTCCACTCGCATTTTAAATGTTAGACCATTCTGAACAACTCAAGTTCTACGTCCGTCTTTGTGTCAGTCCGTCTACATTTTTCATCAGATTTTGATAATTTTGATCTATCAAGCATCATTTTCTCGTTGCCTAATTGACCAATTTTGTTTTTCGCTACATCTTGATTTACTACATACCTCAACGATAGGAACCCGACTGTTTAATACATTTAATTCAGCTATACTTTCATGTCGGATACGAAAAAGCTATGTCCCACACCCAATTTGGAAGACGTTTTTAATTAGTTTCCATACCATTTATGTTATGTACGTACGTTATGGATGTGTATATTTATATATAGATACACAATAACTACCGATTTGTTCCACAATAGTGGCACAGCGTAGTAATCTGTTATCAGTCGCTCCTCATGTGATTTCCAATTAACTACAGTCCAGCGCTAGCTCTCTTCTTATTGTTATTTTAATTTCTCCGATGGCCTAGACTCATTTGCAACTCAGTTGAACACATTCTTCGTGGTGGGTTTGTGGGAATTCCAATAATTCCAATATGAACTGTTGCCAGTACTGAATAGGAAAGTCGATGGAATATAAATGTGTCGATATGAATAGAGACTAAA
Source organism: Adelphocoris suturalis (assembly GCA_030762985.1). Classification (NCBI taxonomy): domain Eukaryota; kingdom Metazoa; phylum Arthropoda; class Insecta; order Hemiptera; family Miridae; genus Adelphocoris; species Adelphocoris suturalis. Next base: position 39,500,938 of record CM061046.1, on the reverse strand, counting down.
CGGGCGAAAATCACACCCAATGATTTAACTTCAAGACTAAATTATCACGATTTCGTACTGTGGTTAGTTTAATTTTTTCAAATTCTTGACTCAACCTTTCCAATATATCATCAAACTTCGAACAGAAAAATAAGTAGTAACAAATTTAGTTGATAAGGTTGTTGTGGAATACACTATTTGGAACGAACTATAAAAATGATGGACTTACTAAGACATTTAAAATAAAGTTATTGCCTAAAATAGGTAATTAAGCAGTCAGGTAGGAATAAAATAGTACATAAATACACTACTATATAAATATTGATCTAGATGCATAATTGGTGGCAAAATATAAAAAACCTTTTAAAAAGGTATATTTCGTGCTGTTACATAGCACTAGCGAGGTTTCAACATACAATCCTCCTTCTGTGTGCTAAAATATTGCTTTGATTTGTCATTAGATACCTACTGATCATATTCAGCATTCTATCTTACACTTTATGCCGGTTCCTAAACATGAAACTTTTCCTTGTAAAATAACGTTTCAATCAGATTTTCTGTTGACTCGATCAATACATTTCCAAAATTTATTTGAATCTCTTAATGGCCCAGTAGCCTCTAAATACTACGAAGTCTTCCTTTGAGGAATTCATTCATCGGGTACTGAAAGTTTGGCGGGTATTTTATTTCTGTTCTACATCAACGAGTGGAAAAACGTAGAATAGGATTAAGAGAGATACGAATTTTGTAACAGGAAACGTGCGTAGTGAGTTTTTGTTTAGTCAACAAAGTAGACGCTGTAGTGTTTATGCTGGGAAAGTAGATAATTTATTTACAATCTGATCTTCTGTTTGATTTGAAAACTTCCCGGGTTGTTCATCTTGCTTGACGGGCCACGTTTCATTTTTCAATATGATACAATCTAAACCCTTTTTACAAGCTGAAAAATATTTGTTTAAATTACTTCTGGAACTGTAAAAAAATGTAGAACCACGCGAGTTCCAGGTAGTTCTTACGTCTACCATTGTTCTTTTTCGTATTCATTCAAATATATACCTTATCAGACAGCATTCATTGCCCCGTGAAATTCACCGTCACCTCAGTTCAGCAAACGTGAACCAGATTGTTATCGTCAGTCTACTGTCTCCAGCAAAGCTCACCATCAGTTACGTAACATATTGTTATCAATGTCTAGGATCTACACTCGTCAACCTCGCAATTATTCCGCAGTTGAAATTAATTAAGAGTAGGAACATATGTAGATAGCCACGTTATGTTTCAAATGTCATCCTTTCCTACACAAAATTTCACTCCCCACAACAGTAGAGAATTTACCAACACAATTGTTTGAACTTGGAATAGTCAGATTAATGCGTAGAGCCAAGACGTTTCCAATAAATCACTGATGAGGCCCAACCGATGAAACTGGTCAGTTAACCGTTGAATAAAACGCAAAGGTTTATAATTTCCGTATTAGAAAACCCTTCCACACAGATCAATGGTCTATCACTATTAAACTCAATATTACTATACTAAGGTCCTGTTCCACCATATCGAGTTTATCTAGATTCAGGAGTTATCCCTCAAAAACGGCAGTGAGAAACTAGATTGACTTTGGATTAATTCGTGATCCTCCGTAGCGGAACATTGAGCCTTGCAAAAGGGCCCCTCACAGCGCCATTTACGTTCTTTTAGGACGCCCCTCTTAAATACAGGCAAGGCTTTGTATATAAGAGGGACGACCTATAGGAATTGATTTATGGGGGGGTCAAACAAAGCTTGATAAAAAACATAACCGAATACAAATCCTTTTCAGACCATTCTGAGACCGAATCCGTGAGAAAAACCCATAGGTGTCTGAGCGTGTGTATGTATATGGGTGGGGGGGTGTTACATATTTTTTGGTCGATTAACCAACAAGCCAATATTTTTAGGTAGCCGCCTCTTATTTAGTTAGACATATGACTGAGCTAGTGGTGCTGCATTTGATGGTATTTCGATAGTGTGCGCCATCTACCAAGGTCCGTGTTCTACTGTCAGCCCATCTGTGTTGTACCGAGCTTTTAGATCGAGTTGTTATATTTCTGTCCTTTCTAAGATACAGAATAGAATTGTTAATATTATTATTAGTGTCGATAAAGGTATGTGTACGACCCTAGTTATCAATGATGATACATGTGTAGGGTTTTTACGCTTGCTTAACCTCACATAATCGGAGAACTGTAATAATGAGAATGATTGTTAAAAATGCAACGCAGGATAGAAAAGGTGGATGGAGGTAGGGGAGAGTTGACACCGATTTTAAGATGTCACTATTTTGTTGCCCAGAAAATTTTTTCTCATATATTGCTGCCAGTAGGTCATTAGAAATTAACGAATTTTTCCAGAGAAACTCTGTTGATCCCCTACAAAAGCGATCAAGCAATCTTGACTCGATGCTAAAGTGAATATTTTGAAGATCAAGTAAGTACCATAATCTCCAGTTCTACCTTGATGAATATCGCACTGGGAGGACTTTTCTGACGTACTCGTGTGTACTTTACGCTTACTAGACATAAAAGGTAAAAATTTTCAAATTAATTTTTGTTGGTTTCTTGTGGAATCCAGTCGGTAATGGATCGATGATAACTTTATGGGATGTTTGAATTGTAGCTGGCACGTCAATATTATTCACCCGTTGCAAACAAGTGACTGGCATGGGGTTCGGATTGAAGACTACCAGAAGTTATTGGAAATTGCGTAAGGAACGCCTTCGACAGTGGTCTCAAGGTCTTATTCCAGATACTCTTAACCGTCTGTAACGCCCATTCCTTCTTGTTTTACTTTGTTCCAATTGTTTTGACCTTTTGCGAGCTCGTGTTAATTCCTTCCCATTGAGTAGATCAAGAACGTGGAACGATGACCGTGGCCTCACCTGCGGTTGTCCACCCCGATTTTACAATCATTCTATAACCGTTCTACTGGTTCCGCTTCAGCCTTTGTTCGTTTGTCCACGAACCGCCAAGAGATACTATTCTCAGTTGATATTGTGAAATTGGCTTATTTTTGGACGAGGTCTGATAGTTGTTTTAGTTCATTAACACAACAATGGACTTGTTGTTGTATTGTGCCTCGATTGATTAGCTTGTCAATTGTCAATTCATTTTATACTTATAAATATTGAAGAATCGTTTAATAGAATAATATACCACAAATCGTATGTACATTATGCCGTAAAGTTTTATCCATTGAATTTTGTTACCGATAGTCTGTCAGTTTCCCCATAAACCGGTTAAGATGTTATTGAATCTATTAGCTTATCGTTTATTCCCTATCGAAGGAAGGAAAGTCTTATGATCGCAAAGAAGGTCGAAAAAATGTATGCCCTTTAAAATTAAAATGTCCATTTGTTTTTTGCTTTTCACATCTTTTTGGACAATTTTGATTTCATGTCTATAGTTATATAGTTATTCCTTGACCCGTAATTATGATGAAATCATCAGAAATTGTGAGGAGTCCTGGAAGGTCCCTCATAGATTTGAACATATCCAAATCCTAGCCAAAACCTACCTTCCAATCTTTAACTGCCTTCCAATCAAAATCGAAAGGTAGGTAGTTGAATATTAATGTCATGGTGAGTCCTCATATATTCCATAGTGATTAGAACTACTCTGATCACTGCGCATTCACTGGCTCACAGAAAACTAGCATTCTATGTCAGAATCCAAACTATACGTCCAATTTTTAAGGTGTTATCAGGAAATGAGTGGTTAGCTCTTATGAGTCGTGCTTTAGTATTCATCTCCGGCGAATCATCATTACATTACGAAGGGGCTCCCAAAAATCTGGAGAGAGTCCTGGGGTTCTGGGGTCTTGTCGGAGGGCACTTCCTGTGTCTGAATGCTTAGTACCTTCGCTATGAGTTTGGGAGTAGTGGTTCTTGTCCAAGGGGAACGCGTGGTGTTAACGTTTTTTTTTCTTTTGAGGAATCGGTCTCAAAAAGCTCGGGTCTACGACTGATTATCAAGGTTTAAAAAAGCGAAAGTTCAACTAACAACTAACCTTGTTCAGAGGGTTCCTCAACGTCGAATAAAATCAACATTGAACAAATGGGGTAAGAGGTAGGTATTCATTTCTGGTTTCTGACACCTTGTAGGTTAGAGCCTGACGGGACCCGCCATGGTGGATTGTGTCCAAGCTCGGCTGTGTATTTCCAGGACGGGCCATACGGTGGCCATACTTGTTGTAATACTGTATATTAAATTCCTTTTTTTCTTCCGTGCTCTCCACAGCTGTCATATCCCTTTCCTTCTTCTCTAGAGTAGTTACATATTGGAGCCCCACCACTGTTCACGGCATCGATAATCGCACCTGAGGGTCACAGAAGTGAAACAAATGAGTGTAGTGTAATGTATTGGGGGTGATGATGCACCTTTACCGCGATGATATGACTGCACCCTCGCGGTTGACCATCGCTGCTTTCGGGAATGTCAAATTATTTTAGTTTATTCGCGGTTAGAATAGAGGCAACGATGTGGGCTCATTCGTGGTTGGTGGAGACCTTCCTCCCCTCACCTTTTGCGTTTCAGTGTGAATCACATTTTAAGGCGTCTCTTTAACCCTCAATTTGTTTTTATCACTTGACGCGTTCATTTCCGATAGTGAATGAAGAGGAGCTTATTGATTCAATGCTAGCTGTTCAGCTGATTCGGGACTAGAGACATGGCAAACATCACAATAAATATGTGCTTGCCAAGAAATATAAAAAAAAAAATCAGTAGGGGCTCAACTTTGGCGAGTATTCACTCAAGAGTCTCACTTGATAACCTCATGTCGTTGTAAAACCTCTCTTCATCTTCCTTTAATTGAGGAACTAAATTAATAATGATATTTTCCCAGTTCGACCCTCACCTGATGTACTGGATGAATCCTGAGCCTACTGTGTGGTTGAGAATTTGTTGTTAATAACTTGTCAATGTCAATCAATCACTTGTTTATATTTACTTCAATTTGAATTTACTCGTATCTATTTTATATTGTTGTACTTGGTTGTTTTCTATGCACCCATGTGTTTTGTGGCGAATCAATACAACACCATCACAAGAGTAGATCAAATTATTTACTTTTACCTCAATAATAATGCCGTGAAGTTCAGTTCAAAAAGTTTTGACTTACATATATCAGGAAGAAAAGGGTGGATCTGTGGTGTACTGGGCATCGGTTCTTTCACCATGACAACGTACCTGCTCACACCCTTTATTCAGTGAAGCAGTTTTTGGCCAAAAACGGAATGACACCAGTTCACGTGCCCTATTCATCTAACCTAGTTCCCTGGCATTTAAATTCGTTTCCACAGACTAGGGATGAGCATGAGAGGAAAAGTTTCGAACTGTGAATGAAGTGAAAAAAGTAAGGTCTAAAGGACTTCCAATCAAGTGAATATTCAAGTTGCCATGAACAATTTTATAATTTTTGGACAAATGCATATTTGTCAGTGGTGAGTAGGTACTTTGAAGATAGACAATTTTTGGCTTGAAACTCTTGAAAAACAAAAATGTTTTAAAGAAAATTCGTTACTTTGAACTATAATAGAGCAAACTACATACTATCATATACTAGTAATATAGATTATTTCCAATAATTTCGTCCGATCATTTTCAACTAACCAATTCTAGGTTGCATAATTGAGTAAATAGTGTTTCTTGGGTAGGAGGTTGGTAGGTACATATGAAAATATAGTCCCCAACCCGCTTCATAATTTTCATTTTTCTTTTAGAACACCCTAACATATAGTTGTGTAAATGAATACATCCAATAACTCAATCTATTTGTTCATGTTGGGTTTGAGTAAAGCCATATGGCCCCCAAATTGTTGATTACATGCTGTTTCTCTGACGGCGCGGACTGTGGGAAAAGTATAAATGAATAAAACTCTAAAATTAGTATTTAATAAAGTTATAATTAATCAATTTAGCAACGAATTATACATGGTATACACCAGCTATGGCTATATTTTCCTGAATGAGTATCTCTTAGACATCTGATTCGATAGCAATGAATGACGCCTGGTACGGTAATAGCATGCTAGATAATGGATCAACAGAAATAAATCAAAGAAGTATAAAATGAAAAAAGAAGATTTCAACCAGTCGTTGTAAGATTGTACATTTTTTTTCACAATTGATTAAACTAATGCTGACACCTCATGACACCAGATTAAAATAATCTCCTCTTGGTGAAACATCTTCAAGTTTCACAAATTGAATTCAAACAATGAAAAGAAAAAATAAATAAGTAAATAAAGTAAATAAAAATGATCCTTTGAAATCCCTCGTAGAGAAGTTTTCAATTTGCCCAAAATTCGTTTGTATGTAAACAGGTCTTTGAATAATGTAGTACGTAAGTTACTGAAGAACGCGATAATAATAATCTTCACATCTTGTATAATTTGCTCTCATCATTATTTCATCATTATTACTAGCTAATTAACCGGCCGTTGCCCGGACCGGGGTGTATAGATTATTTTACCTACTCCGAACCTCGTCGGGGATAGACCCAGGGACCGGAAGAATTTAGCCACTCATCTGATCAGGATGGAGATTTATCTTAGGATCTAGGAGATTTAGCTTAGGACCTTGGTTAGCTTCATTCAACATGATAGCTTTGCATGAGCGTTGTGAAACAACTTCGTTAATTACGGTTGTGGTGCAGCAACAACTGGGAGAGCTTAAACAAATTCTCTAATTACAGAGTTGTTTACTCGGACGACGTTGTTAGGCTTGCAACTGGGGATTTAGAGGATTTTAATACGGTCATAAAAATCATATTAAAAACTTGCTGATAATTTTGCAAAAATTCATTGAAATCGTTAAGCCGGTTGAGCGTGGTCGTTTCTGCCTTCTACAGTATACATACACACAGAAAAACACCGATCAATAGTAGTATAGATAATTTTATTACTAGGACTCACTCAGCTGATCAGGGTAGTTCCGCTCGTTGTACCTGCACTTAAAAAAAAAGTTTTATTGTTGTTATGATCAGCTGATTAGGGTAATTCCGTATGTTTCAATTATAATCCTTGTCCTGAGAGGCTCCGTTTCAAATTTTAGCAACATAGGCAGATTAATATAAAAATTAACTTGAGGTATCACTCAGCTAATCAGGGTAGTTTCGCACGTGGTAACTATATTTCACACGTCCCAAAGAGGCTCCGTTTAAAATTTCAGCATCATAGGTCAATTAGGAAATAATCAGGGCTCACTCAGTTGATCAGAGTGGTCAGCTGAAATAGTCGTAGTCAGGGTTTCGTAGCTATAAATATAGTACATCTGCAAAGTTTCAACAAAATCGGATCAAAAATGTGGATTTATGTAAAGAGCAAACATACAAACATTCATTTTTATAGATATAGATTATAATTTGTGTGTGTGTCATTATATAAATGTAACATATAACCAGCTAGTTACCTTTATAGTAAATTTATTAAACAATGCATGAGAAATAACTGAAATACACATAACTGAAATAAAGCCTAATAGACCATTTATAGACTAAATAATGGATTATAAAAACCTATAAGGTGCCGACTGACATTGACACGCCCTTGCTAAAAACGCATTCTAATTTTATCTGAACTACATCTCTTGGAAGAAGTTGAATCAGCAACATTTTCGTTCTTCTCTGCGCACGCTTTATAATAGTGATATAGCTTTATCCCAAGAGTAACTACTCTCGTATCACAGCTGCTATTCTTCAATTGCGAATAGTTTGATTCAATATAGTGCTTCTGGATAGGAGACAGAGGCTCGACTCGTATATAATCTTTAGAAGTTACCAATTTGGCAGCATGATCTGCACGATTGCTCCCATCTACATTGATATGTTCAGGAATCCATTGATTGAATAATCGTTCTTCTTTCCCAGAGGTTAGAAGGGTTGTTAAACCATCATACTCGTAAGCCCTGTAATTAGACATTTTTATGATGAGGGATTCGAGAGGGCTTGCGTGACTTTGCAACTTGTGGGCCAGTTAGGATAACTGCTGGCCGAGCAGGTTTTATGCGAATTATAATTTTTACGAGTAACACAATTGACAACTGCCCTGCATCACTGGTTCGAAACTATGACGGTTAGTGGTAGGATATTGGTTGCATGGTTTTAGCATAAAAAATTTACGTACCAACTTCTTTATGTATCTGCATCTGCTCTCTCCTCTCCCAAACAAGCCACCCAGTGTCTGGAAACAGTGTCCTTTACAGAACATGCCTACTATTTGTTAGGTAACATATTATGTTTTATATATTCAAAGACGTATACCATTTCCGTATGTTTTCGTTTTCTCACTTTTTGGGCATGTATTAATATAATAGAGTAAAAACTATCAATCTACAAATTATTGACGATCCTGAATACGAATACTCGAAAAAAAAAAAAATTCTAAAAATGTCCAAACAACAAAACAAATGGAAACGCTTGCATACGAGTCTGCAACACATCGGGGCATTTTATGTCTTTAGTTGCAGACTCGTATCATCAGATTTAACAAGCGTTTGCAATTATGTTAACAATATCAATTATTGAGAATGATCACCTGAGTGTTCACAATCATTCAAATAACCATGCTCATAACTCAGCTTGTTGGCCACGCACTTCGCAGTAGTCAACATAAGATGGTTGGATAAATCGAGAGCTTTCGAACGAATGGTCAACGAATTTTGTGGGATGAAAAACGATGAAGTACTATTTCCCTAGCAACGACTAGGTTGTAAGCGGAAATCATCAGAATATTTTCGTGAGCAATTTCCGTGACGTTTTTTCTAGTTTATGCGCCATAGTAAAGACATCAAATGTCAAAAATCGAAATACCATCTGCTAAAAGTATTTGAGTACAGTTATGTGTGTGTCAATTTCATTAAACCAGTAAAACACTCAATCCAGTGGTTTGAATTCATCCTAATTTTTATGGCCATTTGAATCTTGCCGTGAGGGGAACACGAGAAAATAAAAACATTGAACATCTATCACTCTCGATCCGTTGGTTTGAAATCGCCATACACACTAAGGAAGTAAGAGCATTATAGGAGCATTGACAGAGTTTTATTTTGTTTCTATTCGATTCACATCAGTGTTTGATTCGGTTTCAATTAAAATAAAAGTCCTTGTCTCGATTTATCAAGGAAGACCAGGTCAGTGGTCTTATTGTTTTCATATGGTAATCTACTTTTCAACCCGGGGCTGAAAAAAATGTAAACAGCCTTATCTCAAAAGTGATTAAGGAATGAAATGAGCTGCCTAGTGTTTATAGGATCGTTAATGCAAACGGTGTGCGTCATTTAATTTTATGTAACTCAGAGAACGAAATCATCTATTCAGTGCGACATTGCTTACAATTGAGGTAATTAGTTCCGGTACCTTTATAAAATACTTATTGGTTTATTTATTTCAAATTACGGGCAAGCCCAATTACACAGAATTACAAAATTTATGTCAGTGAATAATGATACCTGTGTATATATGGCACGAAAATAATATGGCACTTCAATAACCAAGCTAAAAATGACGATTAAGATTTTAAAAAAAAGACAAATAAAAGCTGATTTCACAGAAACTAATTGAACAATTAAGAACAGGAGGCAATAAACGATTTAAGCTTAGTAAGGGAATCGGTGAAAAAGTCAAAACCGGGGTTCACATTAAAATATCAAATATCTATGCGCTGATCTAGTTTGATTAATTACATTTATTTAAATTTGTTCATGTATTTATTTATTGTTCCTTCTCATTAGTTTATAAAATATTCCATGTGGGTGGGCAGTGTAGTCATTCATGGCCAGCATAAATTGGCACGTTTGAAATTGATACAGGTTTTGCAGGATTTGGCCTTAGTGCATGCAGACTTCTAATATTATATCATTGGAAGTAATATTGATTGGATGCCATCTAGGAGTTAAATAATAATAGCGGAAAATATCATTGGAATTCGATGAACATTTGTGGAATGAAAGGTAGTACACAACTTTTATTTTTCTCTAAGTGATGGCATAGCGAGGGTTTATACACACAAAGAAATTCCAAAGACCAAAGTAAAACCTGAATACCACAATCCTTAAAACAATTCTGCAAATGATTATATGAGGCTTCATTATTTCTGTATTAGATAACCCTTGTGCTCAAATCAGTGGTCTCCCTTCATTGACACTCATCCTTCATCCCTATCCTAGAAACGCAGTACGATTCAGGTGTAGATTGAGCGTGTAATAGCTTACGGTAGTGGTTGCAATTCATTCAAACCAGTGCCACAGCTATATCGGAACATCAAGAAATTCCAGTAAAATCATTGATTGATATATGTATGCGCAGAATAGTTTTATTACGTTACCAAGCTGGTAACGTGTATTTCTCAGGAGCGTTTGACTAGAATTCCTGGCAGCATGAACTGTATTGTGATGTTCAATCAATCAACCCACATCTTTAAACTACAAATGGTGGACGGTTTTTGAGAAGCAAAATATTTAAAAGGTCCATTTCATTAGCAACGAGTGGTTGGACTTCTCCCGTGATGCAAAACGTGTTCATGGTTGAAAATCCAAGTTTCTATTGACCACAAAGATTGTATTAGAACATACCAAGTAAACTTCGCTTCGTTTTCTGTAGTAAAGAGAATCAAGTCAAATGTAAGAGATCGCTGAATTTTGCAAATTGTACGACTTGCTAGCTCACCGTAACAAATTGTGATAGTTTATTACGGAAAGAACATGTTCTGATTAATGGTCGCATTGTAACATGGTCTTATGAGCGTAACTACCAACAGTTACGAGTATAAACAATCTCTTACTCAGGACTTTATTTTACAGTTTCGTTTCGGCAAAATGGGTGCCTCAGATGGGTGACAACAAAGAGGTGATGCGGAGCCTGCAGAGGATTCCCGATGTCAACTACGTAGCTCTCGTTCCCAATGTCAAAGGACTGGAATCCGCTGTAAGTCTTTATCCTAATTCACCATTATTAGCCGTTCTACTATCTTGTTTGCTGTTTGACATTGAAAATTACTCCTAATTTGTCAAAGTGACGGGCTGTTTTACATATTCCTGTACGTAGTTGCTTCCTTGCTGGATTTCATCTTATATAATAATTAACTACCCTTTTACAGGTCTTTCAATATATCTCAAGATTATTATACAGATATAAACTACTTTTAGAACCATAAAATACACCTATTAACATTCGATGGATTGACCCTCATTTCCTGCGTTATGTCAAATAATGGTGATTCGAAATCGGATGAAAGTTGTAGAAATTATGAGTCTGGGGTCTTCAAAGATACAGAAGGGCAGGACGGGAAGCCCAAAACGTTGAAATTAGGATTTTTGTGATATTAAATTCCTCACCTCACAAAAGTTAACAAAATCCTTCCGCTACCTTGGTAGACTCACAGTCAATACCTGAGGGTATGAAGGGCTTCATTGATCTCTTAGGAAACAGCTCCTTGTGAATTTTTTTCAACTTTTCGATGATTATCGAGGTTTGCTGCATCTATGACAAGGTCTAAGAAAGGTGCAGTGAGCGTTGAAAAATCGTATAGAAACAAGCAATTAATGTTGCAAACTGCGGTTGGTGTTTAGAATGACAGAATGTACAATATATACATTATTTAGTGATTACTATCATTATAGGCAATAAAACAGTAATAATCATAGAATATCGTTAAATACATTTTATAAAAGCGATAAAATAGTATATAGTTTGTAGATAGGAATTAATTTGGCGCTAACATTACGAGCTTATGATAGAAATCAAGTCGTGCGCAGTGCTATTGACGACTCATAGACTTTATATGCTGATCAAACCTGTTTCGATAATTTAGGAGCATGGTGTCCAAGGTTAATTGTATCAATGAATCTCGTCACATTGAAACTCCATTTGGCTGTCCTTGTCCAAATTACGTCAAACTTTCGGCCATTCTCACTCATTAGAGGTAAACGATTTTTGACAACTCATCCCACGGTGATGAACGGCCGATTCCTCGGAGCCACACTATCAGACGGGTCAACTTCATCAGCAGAGCCTTGAACTTTCTGGTGACGCCCACTGTTGAAGGATTTAATTGAATAAGCTACTCAGCAACTTGGGGCATCGGTACGGGTCTATAATCGAGTTTTGTTAGAAAGACGAAATCTAGCAATTGAAATCGTAAAAATAGTTTACCAAACTTTTTCAATGCATTCAAAGGCTAAGGGGCATGAAAAAAAGTCCCCTTGGATCCCTAGATCTTTTTGCTCAGAGCCTACGGCTCAAATTCATAAAACATGGAACATGCGTATGACGCTTAAACAGGCGTCTACCGAAATTATTGTACAAACTCGAGGAATCGATTCTAGTGCTCATTTCAAATCGAAAGTTGCTGTTAGATATTTATTTTTAAACGCTTTGTTTTCAGGTTATTCAATTTCTAAGATTTTTTCGTGTTTTGTATCTTATGACATTAAAACGGCTATAACTCCCTTCAGAATCACAGCAATTTCAAAACTAATAACACCTTTGGAAAGACTGTTCAATTTCCTATAAACCTGATATAATATAAAGTAAAGTTGTTTTAGTTAGTTTTAATTGGTTAGAAAAAGGCCAAAGTACGGAATTAGGAAAAAAAATTTAAAATCGACGTTTTTCCTCCCGTTTTTCTGCTACCGGTTTGGGGATTTTTCGGCGTGCACTCTTCGGAAAAAACTTCCTCAAACTGTCAGCTTTTGAACGGTATAGTCAATTTTACTTTTACTTTGCTAATTGGGGGAGAAAAGTATGTTCGTATGTTGAAAAACATGGTTTTTTTCTACGAAATCGAGGGTTTTAGTGAAAAATGACCCTCTATGAAAATGCGAGTTTGGGGCCGGTTTCTACGTATTTCATTACGCTGAATCGAATGGTAACACTCGCAAATCTCCCCAACTCCGTTATATTCGAGTTTTACATTTTAACAATCTAGTGTTACCCTTAAAAACACATGAAATTGAGCTTGAAAAACTAACTAAAAATTTGTGAGTTGAAGAGTAAGACTTGGTTATAACAGAGTTGGGGAGATTTGCAAGTGTTACCATTCGATTCAGCGCTATACAATTCGTAGAAAACGGCCCCAAAATCACATTTTTCACTACCTGTAAACCTTCTTTACCTGAAAACAAAGCGTTGAAAAATAAATTTCTAACAGCAACTTTCGATTTGAAATGAGCACTAGAATCGATTCCTCGAGTGTGTCCCATAATTTCTGTAGACACCCTGTATACCAATGATTATGTAAAGCAGGACTCGGGTCCTCACAGAAGTTTATTGCAGAAAATAGAATAGAATAGAATAGATTTTTATTTGTTGTGGCTTTCAGTTAGGCAATACAAACGTCGTTCAGTAATTATTAATACAAGTAGGTAATGGATAAAACAGACAACAGATTACAAAAAATAAGTCACGTACGTCCAATAAACACAAATATCAATAATAAGTTGATTAAACTTTCCGGTAATCCTCTTTACACGCCACAAATATCACTAAATGCCTCAACGGAATACATTTCATTTCGAATAAGATGAGCCTTGATGGTCCTTGAGAATGAGTTTCCTTTCAATTCACGAATGCAGTCAGGTAAGGCGTTAAACAATCTCGACCCAACTCGGTACTGACGGCATCAACGAGATGTGTTGACCTCAAAAATAATAGATGAACCTTAGAGGCAAAAAATAAAAAAACGAATAAAAAATTTAAAAAAAATAGATGAATAAATCAACTCTGTTATTATTATTTTTTTGTGTGTGTTAATTATGTTCACTCATGTTTTTTGATTAGGTACATATTATTTTCGTTATTAGTTTGTTGTGATTTTCAAAACGTCTTTTTCCTATTCATATTTACAAGTTCCTTCGCACTTTATTGTTATTAGTTGCACATGTTCAATTTGTTTACTGTTTTTTCCAGAATTAAATCATGTATTTACTAAATTTCCGTCATTTTCCAATTTGAAATTGAAAACCTTCAATTTGATATGTAAAACCTCCAATTTGATATGTAATACCTCCAATTCGGCGTGGGAATCCTCCAATTTGACGTGTAAATGCTATAAATGCAAGTTACGAGATACGTTGTACGATACGAGGAGGCTATGTGCCACACACAACTTTTTTTCTTTCTTCTGCTTCTCCAGGAAGCTGTGGAAGCTGAGACGATCGCCCTTTTCCTGGCAGCCTCTGAGTCTTTTAGCAAGAAGAACACGAACTGCTCGATAGACGAGAGCATGGAGAGGGCCAGCGCCGTCCTCGAGCGCGCCCGCGGCGCCGGCATCCGCGTCAGGGGTTATGTCTCCTGCGTCTGCGGATGCCCCTACGAGGGAAAGATAGACCCCCAGAAAGTAGCCCAGGTACCTAAACACCACTTTCTACTTTCTTCGTCCTATCTTTCGGTTGACAAAAGTGAATGTTATAGATAAAAGTTCCAGTCATGCAGCATGATCGAATGAGAATTTTTTTAAAAATAATTGTATTATATTTATGTTTAATTGTTTCGAAATTTGAGCACTTTGAGCTCAAAGAATTGCTCAACTATCAATTTTATAACAAAAAAAAACTTGTTCTCACTAATAGATAATCTGCACTTCAACGAATGTTTTTTTGCATTTTTAATCTTTTTTCTTTTTTAAGTCTATTCTCATGAAATTCAAGTACGTATTTCAATAATTTTGTACATAAATGTTTTAATGCACTAATCGTAGTTGATAAACTTATTTTGTGTAATATTATGCTAACAATTATAAATGTAATGATTCTTATCTTAGCCGTTGCCGATGCCAATTTTTGGAAATTTGACCAGTTTATTGTGCTCGAAAAGTGCTTATCGTCCAACCCATCCTTTCTTTCGGAATGCTTCATTTTTTGACGGAAGAACGGGTTATTAATCTCAACCCTAAGTTTAAATTGTAGAATTTAATTTTAAACCTAAGATAAAATTAAGATCAAATTATCATCTATAATGACATAATATATATTCAGTATATTAGTGCAAACTTAATGAATCGTCAAAACCGATTTGCACGAAGATAACTTGAAAAAAATTTAATTAAAAATTTTTTTAAACTCATTGCATTAGATTCATTTTCTAGGAAAATTCGCTAACAGTTTAATGTTGCGAGTTAGTTTTGCTTCCACACAGCCAAGTGCGATTCGTGCAAGAAGTTACAAAAAATAGAGCAAATCATTTACCAAAAGGTTTAGGTATTGCATTATCATTGGATAGGTAGTCTTTGTTTGCAGATCACCGGGATATATATCAACTTGAGATAACAGGTGCATTTCACAATCATGTTTTGATTTCAGCTAACGTAGTCTGGCATCACACATAACAAAAACGAGAAACCTAAGAAGATCAATCAAAACCATTTAAAACTTTTAAAAAAATTATACTATGTGCGTCCTATTTTTCAAATAGATCACGAAGTTCCTGTACGACGGGGGTTGCTACGAGGTATCATTGGGTGATACAATTGGCGTCGGGACTCCTGGCTCCATCGCTACTGTTTTGGCAGAAGTCACCAAATTGGTTCCCGCAGACCGAATAGCGCTCCACTGTCACAACACCTACGGTCAAGCGCTCCCCAACATACTAGTCGGTCTTCAGGTACCTATCTACTCGTTCCCATTTAAATTCTTTATACCAATAGTATCGAATCTGACGGATGAAGATGAATCAGATTTTATTTGTATAATTTTATTTATAAAACAAAATTATCGCAAGATTTATTTTCTAAATGTTTTGAAACATTACAATACCTTCATTTTCTGTTTTAAAAAATCGCTAAGGCAGTTTAAATTCCAATGCTAATGAAATTTATAGTGTACTGTCTAGGAGCTAACCCGCACAATCCCTGAAATTGACATCGAAATCGGACTTAAACTTTGTTCAGTTATGGGCGTGACAAGGAATTGGTACTGACAGACAGACATCAGACAGACACGGAACCACAATTAATCAGCAAACTTAAAATCGCAAAAACCAATATTGCTGTAATGGTGCCCCCTTTCATCATGAAATTTGAAACTTCTGATACAATTTCCAAAACTAGATCAAATTCTTAGATGAACAAAAAAAGAATCACGAAAATCGAATGAGAATAGTTAAAACGTCATGATTTGTCAATATTACCCCCTCCATTTACCACTCTCTTGGTGGGAAAATCCTGACATATACTTTCCAAAACTACGAGTATATCGAATTTATCATGGAAAAAAATAAGAATCAAGAAAATCGGTCGAGATTGCAGCGCTTGAAAAAATCTATTATTACCCCTCCATCCCCCCACCTTGATAGCAAATTCGAAATTCCCAAGGTTTGTTGCACAACTACACTGAAATTGAAATTCAACAAAATAAGAATCACGAATATCGGTTGTGAATTGTAGCCTGGGTGGCGTCGACAAAATTCGTCGAAAAAAATACGTTTTTCGCCTTTACACCTTTCATTCCCCCTTTTCCATTTTGATATTCAAAATTTCCGAGGTTTGCTGCACAACCAGACTAAAATGGGGATCGAACAAAGAATCTCGAAAATTGGTTGAGAATTGTGGCCTGGGCAGCGTTGACAATATTTATCACATGCACACAGACATAAACCAATGGATTTTTTCACGGATTCGGCCTCAGAATGGTCTGGAACGGATTTTTTTCTCGTGCTTGGGTTGCCCCCCACCACCTGAATCAATTCCAATAGGTCACCCCTCGCCGAACAAAGCCTAGCTTTAGAGGCACGCCCATTAAAAACTTATCTATGAGAGTTTTATATTTCATTGAAAAGCTAAGTTACCTTACTATGAAAACGGATTTTCCTTTTTTTTCATGTTTACACACTGCATCCCAATCTACATCAACCGCTGGTTCGGGAAATCCAAAACATCGAGTGGTTTGTAGCAGATGTACTAGGTAAAAGTATAGTCATTCACACCTGATCAAACAAATCTGTAGAACGCAGTTCTTCAATATTCATCTATTACGTTTCTTTCTCTCCAAAAAGCAGTTCCTTATGCAGTCCATCATTATACCTTACCCCTGGTGTCTTTTTTACGGGTCGAAACTTGTGGAAGTTTTCTGATCACTTTCGGAAAAATATTTCTGCCAAGTTTGATGGGCAGTATAGCAGCTTCCTCTTTTCTTGTGACATGAACACACAGAATTTGTAGTTGACGAAAATGAGACAGAACTATTGCAAGTGATCTATATCACACACAAATCACCATATTGCCGTTACTTTAGTGCTAAGTGCTACTAATTCCGGAGCCGAAGGGTTCATTTTAGGAGAAGCTTTGATATTATATTTTGAAAATTTAGAGAAAAAACTCTCTCTACCCGAGAGAACAAATCTTTGTCTGCTCATCCCATCACATGTAACTTCTTCATTTTCATTGGGTTATAATCTATCGTTCTTGTTAACAAATCTCTTCGTTTATTTATGCTCTACAACTTTAGTAAGAATTCCAATTTCTGTAGAACACAGGGTTTGGAAATTATCGGAGAAAAACTTTGAAATTTGAAATATTAGCCTACTTGGTGAGGCCACCATTTTGTATACAGGCATACAGAGATTTTCAAACGCAGAAGGGGTTCAATTTAGGTACGTAGTGCTTTTAGAAAAAAATCAGTTTTTTTTGGTTCATCAGCTCTAATCCGAGAGCCACACTCCTTCCGAGCCTGATACAATATAGGCGTTTTCCAGATCCTCCCGACAGACGCACGAAATGTCCACTGTCGTAACATGAATGTGTATTTTCCTTAAGTTACCTAATTATTTTCAATTTCAATAAACATGCTTTTTCTTCTTTCTTCTTCTTCCAATCCGAGAACGGAAAAATATATCGCAATTCTGATTTACTTATCGTGTTCTGCACAAAAAACTCATTAAAATGAGGTGTCACACGGGAAAAAACAGAACTTCGAAATACCTAGGTACCTACCTAATATCCCCCCACCCCCAACCCCTTTGGGTTATCCAAAAACGTTTGGATTTTTTTTCCGATTGTTATTTGCTTAAAACTTATTATCAGACACCCCGAAAACGCTCCCATAGTTTCAATTCGATATCTCAAAAATTGTGGAAATGGTTCGTTAAGGGGGGGGGGGGGGTACACCCTGTATGTATGTTCCATTCAAGATTATACCTATGTACCTAACTCTCCTCAAGATTGAGATTAAAAATCCGTTCTTTTGCCAAAAAATCAAGCATTCCAAAATAAAGGATGAGCTGATTGGCCATTATAATTCCGAGTACAGTAAATTGGTCAAATTTCATGCGCTATAAAAATCGCCTAAAATGGCATAAACGGCTAAAAATCGTGAAATTTCTAAATTCTAACAGAATATTACTTAGACAATGTTAATTAACTATGAAGTAGAAGATTAAGAAATGTTCGCTTTAAATGTGCTAGTTAGTGATAAACCACAAATTGTTCAAAATCCTAAAATTATTTACAAAGAGTATTTTTGTCGTATTTGATATTTCTTAAATTCTGGCCACACAATCTGCTCAAGCTTCATTACAATTTAACAGAATACCTATAAAGAAACACTTAAAAAACGTTCGCTCATAAGGTTATGTTATTTGCTTCAGATGGGTGTGCGAGTGTTCGACTCTTCAGTCGGTGGTCTGGGAGGCTGCCCTTACGCCAAAGGAGCTTCAGGCAATGTAGCCACGGAAGACCTCGTCTACATGCTGCACGGGATGGGAATTCAGACCGGGATCGATTTGAACAAAATCGTCACCACAGCGCATTTCATTTGTTCCATTCTGGGGAAAGAGCCACAATCGAACGTATCCCGGGCGCTGCCTAGGCTTTAGCACTGAGCGTAGGTACCTACACAACGCCATCGTCTTTACAATAACTGAATGCTGAAATGAAATATCGTTTTGAACCCAGTATTTTGTTTTGACGTGATGATAATGATGAATTCTTTCTTTGGATTCTTTGGCTACTTCTCGAGTCGGAAAAATTAAACCGTGCACTCAAAGGATTGAGTTGGATGAAGTATGCTTTCAGAACTAGCTTTCATTGACCTAACCTTTGTTCATTCTAAACGGGTTCTGATGAGGTTGCCTTTAGTGTACGAAGATGTGGTCATATTCCGAAAGAGGAATACGGAAAAGTATGATCTGTATGTCGATGAAAAGCGGTTGCTTTTCGAATCGTTCATTTATTTTATTTGTATATTGCGAGCAGTTATAAATTACGAAGCAGCTTACATACGAATGACTTCACGGAATGTTAATGGTCGAGGTACCTTCTCGTCTTATCGATGCTAATTTAATTTCCTATATTTAATACCAATTTTCAAAATTGACAATAGATACGTTTCATACTAGTTGATATGCAGTATCTGCTACAATGAAATGCCTTGTAAGTATGGCGAATACTCAATGAGATTTACGATTTCGGAATCATGTTTCAGAAATAACGATGCGTGTAATTGGAAACCTGCACACTTTAATTGATATTTATTTATAAATGAAAAATAACTACTTACACCTACTTATGTACCAAAGGACATTTTAATATTGCATGCAAACATACGTAACTACCATTTATATGTTCATACGTTCACCTGATTATGGTGCGGTACGTGATCTTCTAGTATCAGAGAATTTACTTCAAATACCTCATTTAAAAAGATATTTATAAAATGAATATTTTTTCAATTTTACTATGACAATTTTGTAAGAGCTATTTATCACATAGCGAGATTAATTCATGCTGGCATGATTGATCCATTGTTATTGTTGTAATAATAAATCTGTCTTTTTCATTAGTAATGGTATTATATGTTTTTGTGTCTTATAACACCCGTCCATTTTTATAGCGTTTATTGGAATTATATCGGAAACTATATGGTGAGGGGGATGGGAGAGGAATCTGTTTGTTTTGAATATACCTATAGAGATACTGTCGTGAACAACGTTTCTTATTCACGAAATAAATTTGACCGCGTTGAATTTGAATAAAATTTTGGAATGGTATTAAGAATTTTTCTGAGTTACCTATCTCAGTCTTCCCATAATTAAGGATTTTAACCGGTGGTCTCAACCATCCTTCAAGTCTTTCATTTTCCTCTCATGACTTGCTGCATGAACTGAAAGTGTTAGAATTCATCTTATGACATTGAAGTACATGAACCAGTGTGTTGTATGATTAAGATGATAATGAGTAATACCTTCTCTGTAGGAGGGTGAACCATAAGCTCCGTTGTATTTTATATCTGAACGCTTTGTTCTGTACGAGATACAACTAATGAGTAACTATTGAGTAACTATTGGTGGGTGATTGAACTTGAACCACTAGCTCTGATCTATCCAAGATGTCAACGCTTACACCTGCATGAGATCCCACCTATGAGAAGCTCCTTCCCTGTGAACGGTTGCACCATGAGCTCTGATCTATCCAAGATGACAACGCTAACATCTGCATGAGATCCTATGAGTAAATCCTTTCCTATGTAAGGATGAACAACGCGTTGTGATCTATTGGATATCATAATGCTATGATATGCTTGAATTCCTAAAATGTGATAGGACGTTTATGAGAGGGCGTAATAGAAAGTTTACGAATCTACAATCAATTGAGTTTTGTACATACTGTATAAATTACTTAATTCGTACAATATGTAATTTTGAGTTCTCAATTGGTATAAATTTACTACAGTTTTAAATCACACAATCCCTAGAAGAGTATAATACCTAGAAGATATTATATATAAAATAAAAGAAGATAGGTGCATATATTATGTGGTCTGCGTTTCCGCGATTCCTCCAACTGCTATCTAATTTTGCTAGTATTCTACGGGATTGAGCAACTTTGGTTCTGAATAACTATTGTTACCTACAAATACTATTGTATTTGGGTAGCTCTTGCACAAACATAAAATCCGTTTCACATACTTAATTTTCACAATAAATATCTGATTTCGACGACAATTGGTATATTATTATGCGAGTGGATGGCTTGTGGATTTAATAGCATTTGAATCAGTATTCACCTCTACTCATGCGCAATATATAGCATTTTATCGTTTTGTTCCAGAGTTTGATGCAATTTTCAGGGATTTCTAGGGCCCATTGTTCAAACCTGAGAGTGGTTGCCACAAAAAATATTCGATTTCTTTTCTCATGAATACATTTAATGAACCAAGTGAGGCAAATTATTTAGCTATATATCTTTGACAATGTAAAACCATAATTTCTGGAACGTGACAGTATCACAGCTTCATACTTTTTTCAATCGTTTGACGCACTAAGATTTACATGAGCACATCAAACCAATCACAGATCAGGCTTGAGAACTTATTCAATATCTGGATCCGGGCGCCACGTTTAAAACTGTACAACATGACCTTACGGGAAGATTTTTCCTTTGGGGAGCACGTTTAGCTCAACTTTTTGCCTGAATACAAAGCTTTCCAACATTCACAGTGGAAAAAGCAACATATCGATTGTGTTCCTGTGTTCTTATCGATTTGAAATTTGTTTTTGCCTCGAAGTGAGACCTATAGTGCATACATATTTTAATAACTAATAATATTTTTGCGAATTTAGAATATTGTTGAACTATAAAATAGATTGCTAGGTACTACATTTTTGGTTTCCTCAAATCTCCAATTTTCAAATGTGATAGGAATTTATAAACACTCTGGAGCAAGATTGAACTATGTTGGTTAAACGAATGGTATTGATACGAATTAAAAGGCACAAGTTATTGAAGGGATATCTTCCAGTGTCAATATAGTCAAGCAACAAGTTGCTCAATACATCAACTGAGCGTTTGACAAGCAGCTAGCTATCTTCCCACATTCATATAAAAATATCTTGTGCCCTTGGCCCTTCCCATTGGCCTTCGTGGCGAGAAATAGCCAGAAAAAACCTATTGTACGTAAATCTATTACATAACTCTTCTCAAATTCAACGAAGCATATCTAAGATTATACTTAGCAAAGTCCTTCGCTTAGAGACGGAAACCCTTCAAACGTTTTGCGCTTACTCAGATCGCCCGCTCGAGTGGAGTCATCTCGCGGCGGTCTTTTTAAACCTCACTTGGCGCCCGGCCACCAAACCTTTAGTCTCTATAGGAACACCCCGTTCCCAGCATTCTCTTCATTTTCTCTAGTAAATCGTCCTTGCATTAAAAAGCAGGTGTTACTAACAAGGTGTCCCGAGGTTCCGAAATAGTCATTTGTCCGTAGTTCTCGTGACGAGCGGATCTAGGTATCCACTACTTAGTTTCAATAGAAATTGCAAGAAATCGCGTGTGATTGTGCTTCAGTGAAGACTTTTGCTTTCGTATTCATATAGTTTCTCAAGACCTCATACAGGGGATTCATTAAAAATGGTGAAAGGGAAGCTGATTCTGTATCTATTCACCCGCTGATGACCACAAAAAGTAAGTAACAGATTTCTTCCCCTGCAGTTTCCGCTGATCAGAACCGTCTGTGACAAGAATAACGCACGAGCACGGCATAGTTCTAATTTTAAACACTGGGAAGTGGTTGTATTCGCTACTGTATTCCCTCCCACCTCTCTCCCAAGAAGAAATATTTCAAGCCCGGTTACTCCGTAAATGCACAAAAATAATGCACCGTATCCAACGGAGAAGTCCCGCCCATAGAAATTTAATGCTTGCCTCGTGGGACCTCCCAATCTATTTCCCGCTGACTGTGCCAAATTTCGGCCTCTCTCCATGAAGGTTGCCCGTGCTAAGGGTCTCCCGGGGTTTCGAATTGTGGGTGATTTCAAGAGTTCTAAAGACCCGTGAAAATGTTTATCTGGGGGTCCCTTAGGTAGGAATCAATCTGGGGATCCCTGAAGGGGTAAAGTGATGCCAATAATAGAAACGGCTACGTCCTGTTTTCGGACGGGCTGGTGAAATGCTTTCTGTCGTTCTTCTTTTGTATCCAGATCTAATTAGGTCTGAAATAGTTTTATTTATTTCGCCTTCGACGAAAGGCTCGACTACTGACGGTTGTGGGGCAACTCTAGGAACCCTTCCCTTCATTATTCATGCTCATCTGTATGAAACATGAGTAAGAGAATCCTGCTATAAATGTGTTTCAGATATATTTAGCGAAATAACAAAAATTTTCTTTAACAGTAAAACTGTTAAAAATTGGTTGGTACTTCCAACCTATCCAGAGGTTTTGGTTCACCCAGTTACTTTCATCAAGGTGCGCAAATTCACCTACCTATTGCATCTACTATTAGAATAAATCCCAATTTATAATCTACAAATCGCCTACTGCAGTCCATGTACTATTGTTGCCAGAACATTAAAACGATTGAATAAATAGAATACCGAATCCTCTTCCAGAAATTGGACCGTTTTTTGTTCTTGATCTTGATCTTGAGGATTTCCGACTTGCATAAAATTGGAGGTGGATTCAATCGATCGAAATCTGATTAATTTCGTTTAGATCTTACTCACATCATGTTCATGATAATATAAAAATACTTTCTCGTACTTACATTTACATAAAAAATTTAAAAAAAAGGAAAAAAATTAACTAGACTCCCTGTTTAGTTCTGAACTTTGGTAGAAAGTCTTGGTTTTCTAGAATCTAGTCTCGTTAGCTTTTTGTTGGCACTGTGCTTTTTAGTCACAAAGGTGAATGGATGAATCATATGTACCGACTGCGTGAGACAAGACAGCTGTTTCTTGCTGTTCCAAATTAAGGCGGTACGATCCTCCAAGTGATCGAACACCACTATATTCAGCAAAAAAAAAGTGTTAATTAGAGTGTGATGATTAAAAAGCATCATATCAAAAATTTACATTAAAAAGCACAACTAAATTGATATAGATATAGTATTTTTGCTGTACTTTCCAACTTTTAAAACATTCTGAATTTTCTTCAGCAATATTTATTTATTTTTCTGCAATCTAAATGGGGTCTCACTAAATTCTATGATAATCAATACAATATCATAATCAGTATCCAAACACATGTAAAAATAAAATTACAAATAATAATTTATTCATTCAGATTGAAGATGAGTATGTTGAAGAATTGGGCTGTTGAGTGTTGTTTCAAGACCAAGACTTTCCCTTTTAAAAGGTCGACGTTCGATAATAATAACATATCTGATTAGCTCAGTAAGCTAAAAATATTTAAGAATATTTTCTTTGACAAAACAGCTGTGTCCCTAAGACACAGTTATACTTGCAAATTTGTTTTTCTAATCTTAATTTCACCCTTGAACGTTGACTCAAAATAGTCTCTACGAAATAAGAACGGAAAAGGAAGTAAGAAGAATGGGAAGGTTCAAGGGAGAAAAATTTTGGGCTTTATAATCCAAGAAACGGTCAAGCATTCTAAAGCAATCACTGGAAAACCTGTAGAGCCATGAAATGATGACAAGCAGGTAACTTGGTGTATGTACCACACATGACACTAAAGCTTGAGTTATTCTATATTTCTAAGAAGAGCAGAAACTCTCATCACTTGATGTTACGACTGATAGTATATTAGTCTTCAACAATGATCTAAGAAATTTAAGGAAGATACCTACCTATTTGACCACCTTATGAAGCGGCATTCCCATCGTTTTCTCTATCGTGCCGTAGCGGCGCCTATGTTGACCCGCCTTTCCAATTATTGACCGATCCGGGAATCGATGGCGTTATCATAGCCAATTTGCCTACTTCAACATTCATCAACTTTACTTGTGCGTCGAGGGACCCGCTGTCCCTTCGCCTTCTTGTAGCTCTTCTTGGACGGGCTATTTGAGATATTAGGATACCCCCGCGTGACACAGCCTGTCCGGTCTATCTCGGGATCGAGAGCACTTTGTGAAATGACTTGACAAACTGTGTACCTAACTGACCAACCACCATTAAGTCATACACTATTCCTCAATGTGCGACAGAAGCGTCAAACTTGTCACAAATTCAATCAAATAAATGATAGAGCACCCCTATATTGACACCTACGCTTCCCCCTAAACAAAATGTGATAAGAAACTTGCTGTCGAAGTAGGTAATGCGTGCTCTACAGGGACATCCCAAAACCCAAACTGTTTTCCTGATATGAAAAACGTACGATATATGATTCAATTTTTTAGATCTATCCATCTCTTTGGTAAACGAAAAGCATGATTTTTCAATTTATAGAAAAGATACATATAGCGATATAACAATCCATAGTATTTCAAATCACCCTTTAGTCCATAAGCATGCAGCCTTCCATAGTATCATTAACCGAGCACTGTCTATTCCAATGAGTGATCAAAATTTATCAAAAGGAAAATCCATTATCAAAAGCATAGCGGCTAGTAACGGATATGGAGGAGATCTCGTTGATACCATATGGGATAATGTTCTTGGGAAAAAGAGTAGGGAAAAAGTTTCCAATCTGGCCAGGGAAGATGTAAATTTAGAAGAAAAGCAATGGATAAGAGTTTATGGGAAAATTTCGGATAAAATCGGCAAAATTCTATCATCGAGAGGTTACAAAGTAGGTTTTAGAACTAAAAATAGTCTTAAAGCATTACTAGGATCCGTTAAGGACAAAATCAATGTTCAGGATAAAAGTGGGGTTTATAAACTAAAATGTTTTTGTGGCTACGAATATTGCGGTCAAACTGATAGGAAATTCAGGGAAAGAATAGACGAGCATCAGGAGGATTTCATGGAAAATAAGGATAAGTCTACATTTGCGAAACATCTTAAGGAATCCAATCATAGTTACAATTTTGATTTGACAGATAGACAGTTTGTAGAATTTCTTCATTTTTGTCCGAAGGAAGGTATGTTGAATGTACTTGAAAAATTCGAAATCATCAAAACTGACAGATCTGGTAAAAATTTAAATGAGGAAATACCTCAATATATTTCACCACTGATAGGTCCATTTTTATAAAGCTTGGAATTATCCCTTCACAATGTTGAAACCATATTTAGTTATTTTTACCCCTTTCACTTCATCTAATTAGCTATAATCCCCCGTCACCTTGTATGCACTTAATTGGTTGTACCTCCTGCCCCTTTCCTTTCTCTTGACCAATGGGATTCAATCTCCCTTCACCTGTTACCATAAAAGCTTTGTCCTTTCTAATGTGTTTTCAGTTATTGTTTGTTACTGATGATGGCCTAGCCGTCGAAATCGATTTAACAGTGTAACTCTTTATTTTTTGTGGAAATAGACAACGTTTTTCACTAACCTCCGTTTTTTATATACCTATTACTAGCCGCTCCGGCTCTCTTCGCTCGCCCCCAAGCCCCCCCCCCCCCTCCCCGGGCACACCCGTTGAGGTGTATTACAATTGCAACATGAAGTGGATGTTGGTCGCTTCGTTCGCCCGGTTTGGCTGTATAGATGCGATGGTCTTTTACTGTCAAATGGGACTTACAGAATGATTCCTGTGTAGGGGATGTTGCTCGCTTCACTCGTTTGAGGTGGGTTGTCTCGCTCCCTTCACACGCTCTTTGTGGAATTTACAGATGTGATGGGATATACGTCCATCCCGAGTCCGTAGGAAAAACCTCGTTGAAACCTCGAAACACCTTATGTGGAACCACGAAAAGTATAGTTTTGAAAACATTTCAGTACTAACAGAACAGTCAGATGTTGAAGGTTTGTACGTATTTGTTCTCCAGTTCTATTTTTCCAAAGATAGGCCATTATTTCATGTGCGTAGAAGGGCAAACGGGAAACTTCCCGAGATCAAGAGCTTCGTAGGCAAAGATCAGAAGAACTACGTTTTGACGGAATAAGCTCGAAAACCAAAGTTTTCGTCTACATTTTCGTTCACTACTATCGGAAAAAATAATTTCATGTCTCGAAACTAGCATGGTATCAAATTGGAACTTAACAAACATTTTAAGAGCAACCCGAGCAAAAACCGTCGAAATTTACTCGGTCTACTAAAGCGGAAAAAACCATAGC
Source organism: Adelphocoris suturalis (assembly GCA_030762985.1). Lineage (NCBI taxonomy): Eukaryota > Metazoa > Arthropoda > Insecta > Hemiptera > Miridae > Adelphocoris > Adelphocoris suturalis. The sequence goes on along the minus strand of CM061046.1, from coordinate 39,474,038 downwards.
GGGGAACGAATTTTTTTCGTTATTTTCCGCATTCTTTCGCTGCATTCTCCGGGAAGACAGCATCTTTCAGCAATTTTGATGGCACCATTGTGTTCTACGGGTCGAGAAACGTAACTTTGCCGCTGACGTAGGAAGTGCTCTCAATCAAATTTTAATGTAGCTGCGGATAGAAGATCGGGCACTCGGGGAAAAAACGCGTACCCGCCCTCCAGCCCAAGGTTCGGGTGGGAGTACAAAATTTTATAATCGCTTATACACTATTCCCGAAAAATCCAAGAAGATCCCCCCCCCCCACTCGTAGACTCCCCCCACTCAGCCGTTTGGCCGTGCATAGCATGGACATGCCGACAGACAGACAAACAAACGGAGTTTCATTCTTATAATATAATCAAGATAGAGATTTGTTTAATGTTGTTGTAGATAATTAAGTTGACACAGATTTTCGATATCCTTACTCAAGGATTCCCCTTTTTCATACCCAAATTTTCCGGTTTTCTATATATACCAATTTCCCCTTTAGAAAAATTACCGTAATGATAAAGTTAAAACTTTTCGAAAACGTGTCTTAGCTGTTTTTACTCCAATAACTTCCAGTTTCATTCGATAGCGATTCTTATTACATTGTAAAAGGCTCATTCTTATTACATTGTTATTAACCACCTCCCGGACGCTTCTGCTTGCACAGGGTGACATTTAGGAGATGAATATAGATCAAGAATCACGATTGTAGATGAAGAGAGACGAATCATGAATCTGATAAATATATTACTACCTAGTGCCACCACCATTGTTCATGCTGGTTGAACTGAGCATTTTCATTTCATACCCAGTTCTCATTACACGGTCAGGTCAACAAAGGACTGCACAATGGAAGCGCGTGGAACTATGGACGCTAGGGTGGATATTCAGATTCGGACACACTGGCTTCGGGGTTTTCAAGTTTAAAGATCTTGAAGAAAGATAATTTCGATCTGGTCAAGAAAACCGGTGGACCCCGGTAATACAATTTCAGAAATTCGGTAGATTTCCCAGTAGTTTTTTGAACGTACTTGACTTCGCTAATACTTTATCAATTGAATACAATATTAATCTAGGGTTGCATTCTAGACTAAAACTCTCATATGGTCGACTACGAAATCTTCTGGGTCGAATCCACAGTATTATTTTTCCTTTTAGTATGGACCAAATTAGTGTACCCATCATTTTTTACTACTACATAATTAAATTCATCAGCCATAAAAAGTATCTAATAGTAGGTAGATAGACACTTAAGTATCAAATAGATGAAATGACAGGTGATAATATTGGGTTTACGAAACACATCAGTAACAACCGAACTCAGTAGGTATAATTTGTAGGTAACATTTGAATTTAAATGTCCACAAGTAGGAAGGTTCTTTCCAATGTTTCCACTACCTTGGAAGAATCGGAAGCAATAAGTTATATACCTAAATAGGTAACAAGAAGCTGCAACCAGCAAATATGGAAATAAAAGTAGGTAGTATTTTTAAAGGGAAAGGGAAACTAGGTTACCTGTACCGTTCAACTGATACTATCGGCAATTGAGACCACGCTGCTCCTTATGCAAGAGAATAAAAAACTAGAAGAATAAGCACAGTAAGTAACCACAGTGAACCAGAGCGAAGGCGAACAAATATGTGAGCACTGAGCAAGCGAAATTCATTTACCTAGGTAATCCTAATTAATAAATTATAAAAAATCTAAAATGCATCATATTGCCTAAGCCTAAGTTGACCACAGAATAGAGATGGACGAAACTGGTAGGAAGATACTTACATACATAGAAGAAGCGAAGTCCACTTTTACATGTAGGTACTGTGAATGGTAGAAAGAATACAGAGAACGTGAACTCGTTGATCCATGTGAAAGGTTCTGCCTTGGATTTTTCTCAGAACTCTAAATCCCGGTAGATTCAAGCTTCAAACCGATAGCCCGGTAGAAAAAGTGAAATACCGGTAGATCTACCGGAATTGCGGTGGAACGGCAATCCTCATTTTTCGGGTAGGGTAGGTAGTACTGATTTACATGTATTGGATATAAGCCACAGAGAAGATACCATATTCCACTCGGCAGAGATCAACAATCACGAGAAAGGATTACAATTTACAATATGCAAACGCAATGCAACTTGCTTAAAAACGTCTAATTTTTCAACAGCATTTGTATAATGTAATGTTTGCCAACAAAAAAACGATAATCTCCTCAGTGAAAATCATCAGTGAAGGTGATTTTAATAACAAGCTCAATTAAATCACTTATTCCAGTTGTACATTCTTCTAGTAGTTGACGTGCAACACACCTACAAAAACCTATATACCTACCATTCGATTACCTTCCTCACAAATTCATGAAATATGCGAACTTGAGTACTATCTGAGAAAACATTTAGGAAGGTTGGAGTACGGCTAGCTATACCCCTGCTTCATGTTTGATGCTTCGGTCGTTATAGAAAACTTTATTATCAAAATTGGAATGTACCTATATGAGAAGTTTATACAATGTAGTTATTTTGAAATTTCACAAAAAATGTTCCAGTCGTGAAAGTGAATATGCACCATGTAGATTTGGATCGGGGGCAAATATTGTGGATTGAGAAATAACAAGATGCTACAGATGACAAATTCAAGTTCTAGGGTCCATCACCTTCATGCAGATATAAGAAATCGCGTTGCTGACTCAGGAGAAATTATGTTTTCGTAATAGAAGGTACCGAAGGTAAGATTATACGTAAGGTACTTATTTATCGGTGGGCCACTCAGTACACAAATCATGACAGTTCAAGGACATAAGATTATTCAAAATACGGATTGTTATTCAAGTCTGAACGCGGTGAAGCTTGATATCCCTCGCCCCCCCTGTTAGATGAACTCAGAATAGATTAATTGCATCGGTCAACTGTCCGTTATTAAAAGGAAAAATCGATTTCTCGTCTACACCAATTAGTTTGACGGCTGCACACAGTGAGCGTTCCCTTTTGCACGACAGCCATACCTATGAATCTGTTGAGAAAGTCCTGGCAATTTGAAGGTGCAATATGAAGTTTAAGAATAATGTTGCGAATGTTTTACCCCAATTAACATGTCGGGAAGGATTTCGGATCACAGCAGCAACACACTCAATTTTACTAGGATGTTTTGGGTTTCGGAAAAAATGAAATGGTCTTCGTTTTGGTTTCTGAAGTACCACGGAGTCGGAATCGTAAAAATTGGTTTTTGGAATGAAAGTTTGGGTAAAATATATACGTATTAGACACAAACTCATACACACATACAGACTCACCCACACACACACACTGTACAACACACGTACTAACATAAGCCAGCTCCAATCTCGAGAACGATTGTAGGCAACCTATACACAAGCTTTCTCTCCATTGAGGTTTCATGTAGGTAAGCTGTGCGTTTTCAAAGTATCTGAAATCATTCTTCAGTCGCGTTTCGGCTTAATTTATCTAATGTGTGAATTTATCTAATCTATTAAACTATAATGAATAGGTACCTACTAGCTATAACTAAACTAAAACTAATACTATGTCTTACTTGCTAAGAATAATATGTATTGAATCATAAATTAATGAAGCAACTACTTATTAACTAAATCGTATAACTAATATTGTTTCACTTGTTAGCGAATTTTTGAAGAAAATTAAGCTATTGCTCTCGCCTCAAAATTTGTAGAATGTGAATTTTTGAAAAAAATTTATGCAGAAATCCTTTTCAGGCTATTCTGAATCATATTCTGAAGTTTAACGAATTTTTTAGCAAATTTTCTTAGAAAATAAAGCTATTGCAATGGCTCCAAAAATTTTAAGATAAAAATTTTCAAAACTTTTCTTCATCGAAATCTGTTTTGAGGCATTCTGAAATGATTCCTGGATTTTAACGCTTTTTTATATGTATATATATATATATATATATATATATATATATATATATATATATATATATATATATATATATATATATATATATATATATATATATATATATATATATATATATATATATATATAGTATATGTGTGTGTATAAGTATATATATGTATGTGTCATTCCAGACGATAACTCTCGATAGAATTGAGATAAAAACTTCGTTCTTTCGCCAAAAAATCAAGCATTTCAAAAGAAAGGATGAGTTCGTTGGACAACACTTTTTGAGCATATTAAATTGGTCAAATTTCAAAAAATGTACTTAAAAAATCACTAAAAAAGGCAAAAACCGCTAAAAATGAACTAATTTCTATTTTTTAGCAGAATGCTACTCGAAAAAAATTAATCGAACATGAACAAGGACATTTAAAAATTTAAGCACAAAATTGTACTGAAAAATGTACTTAAATTTCATTAAAATAAGCTAAAAATCGATAGGAACACTTGAAAAAATTGTAAAAATCCAAAAAATCGTTTTTTCATTGAAATATTACAAACAAAAAGTAAGATTGCTATAAAATGTAAAATAAAATTTTTATTTGTCCCCAAAGTGCTCAAATTTCAACAGAATTTAACATAAATGTAATACGACCATTTATGAAAATTCGCTCATACGATCATGCTGCATGACTGGAACTTTTATGTATGTATGTATGTATGTATGTATGTATATATGTATGTGTCATTCCAGACGATAACTGTCCGTAGAATTGTGCTAGAAACTGCAAACAAATTTTAAAATGTTAAGGACACAAAACGAAAGTTCAAGTTCGTTGGCCAGCATGATCGGATTACATCTTCGGGTTGAAATTTTCAAAAATGTAGTCAACAAATTCAAAATAGCCTGTTTTTTGCGATTTGTTGTGCGAAATAATTTTTTCAGCATACTAACATGTGGTATATTCGGAATCAGCGTAAAATTTCCTATAAGAATATGTATCAAGTTTTCAAAAATTTCAAAGTTGAAAAATCAGTCAAAAATCGAAATAATGCCGTTCGCTAGTTGTAAAAATCGGTAATATTTGCATGAAAAATTGTCCAAATTCAGACTGAACTACTCTTATGGAAGTATCCCTGTATAACCAATCCTAGAACCATGCTGTTTAAAACGTAGGTAGTAGGTGCTTGTTAAGAAAAAAAAAAGTAATCACAACTGATGAGTTTACTCTTTAAAAATTCGCTCATGGGGTCATGCTGCATGACTGGACTTTTTTCTTACCTTGTCAATTCTCTCTCTTTCTCTCTGAGAAGCAGCTCTTTAAATTCTATTATTAATGAACTGGTCTGTCTGTGACAGATAAGATAATCTGGTAATGAGATAGTGTGGGTAACAATAGAGAAAGAGTGAAGTGAAAGTGTTTGTTTAGTTGATCCAAAGGGCAACTGCTTCCTAGCCCAGAGCTTCCAACTTCTGGTCCCATTATTTCCTAAATCAGCTTATCTTCTCCAGGCGCCTCCTCTCATCTTCTCCCACATTATCCTTTCAGGCCCAGGAATTTACAAAGGGGGACAGTAGCAAATTGACTTTTCATGCAACAAGTTTTCCTCCCAGATCGGTGCTCCCAATATTCAGTGTAAGCTGCTGTATACCTCACTAAAAATCTAGTGGTCACTAGTGTGATTCATCAGTTTTGAAATCATTATCTCTCCTGTGAGTATATCACTTGGAGTAACATTGGGAGTATCCACTATTTTTCAACCATTTCAACTTGTCTGGTGAGTTATAATTACCTACTTTCTATTTCCACCATTGGGATTGGATCCATTGAACCTCCTCCAGGAAGTTGGCCCTCTGGAACCTTTGGATTTTTTCAGAGAGACTTTAAGTTCACTTCACTGTTTGAGGCAATAATAATATTACCTTCTTATTATCAATCTTATCGCTCAAGATATTCTCTGCCATCTTTTGACTATAGGTTTTCGGGAGCTCCATTTAGGATAAATAGGTTACTTACAGCACAGCACAACTATATCTCCTTCCAAATATGTAATTCCTTACCACTACGTTACCAAAGAAGAGAGAGGGGAAACCAAGTTGGGAGTCGTATTTGATTGTTCAACAAAGACGAACGACCACGTGATAGTAGGCCCAAAGTTGCAAAGAGATATCCGACATATCGTAATGAATTTCAGAAGACATCCAGTGGTATTTGTCGCAGATGTTGTGAAGAGGTTCATACTCATGGATCCCAGAGACCGAGGCTTTCAGCACCATTCCTTGCTATCATTGTGATGGAGCAGCTTTGTCGGGATGAAGGCCAAAACATTCCTCGTGCAACAAAAGTAGTACTGCAAGACTTGTACGTCGAGCTGCAACAGCAGCTAATTTGTCTCTTGGGGAAGGGAGCATTATCCTTAAGCAAATGGTCAAGCAAACAATAACACTTGTTGGATTCAGTTAACTTGACTAATGATCAACCAGTTGGCCTATCCACCAAAGAAAATCTCAGCTTGGAGATCCTGGGACTACAATTGTTTCCTGTATCATATATAGGTTCCTATCGGTCCTCTCAACAGTAGCCAAGATCTATGACCCTTTGGGTTTTATTCCCTCTGTTGTGGTGTGTGCCGAAAGTATCATCCAGGATCTTTGGAAAGATTCTGATGATTATGATTTTATTTATTTATTTATTATTATTATAATTATATTATATTATTATTTATTTAGTTTTTTGTAAAACAATACTGAAAATGAAGTAAAACATCATCAAGCACAATTTTCTATCTCAATCCGTCTTCGAGATATGATTTTAAAATTTATTTTTCTTTATTTATTTATTATATTTTTTCAAGAAACTGTGTTTTTTCCTTAAACCTCCATATTGTTCCCCTTTAAATCAATCAATTGTAATTGTTGACTCCTTTTTCATGTTAAATTTCTTAAATGAATAATGTCCATTGATTCGCAAAAAATATCAAGTAAATTCCATAGCTCCAGGCTTAACATGAACGAATTTGAAAAAATAAATTTCTTAAATTCTCTGAAACTTTACTATCTCTGTAAAAAATTCAGGAAATTGTCAAATCTCACGAAGAGTTCCTAAAGTAATAAGATTCTGAACGGTGTGGTCAACTTAGTGATTTCGTATCGATAAAGTGGTAAATTTTAAGCAGCAGCGTGAAAAAAAGTTCCAAACATGCAGCATGTTCGTGGGAGCAAATTTTCGTAAATTATCGTACTTTATTATGTAACGTTGTTTTGGAAATTGAAGACTGAGTGAAAAGAAATTTTAACTACCAATTTTACGGGAAAAAACTCGTTATAAATAATATTCTGCAATTTACAAGAGTTTGGATTTTTAGCTTATTTTACAGCATTATATTTATTTTTCGGTAAATATCATTGAAGTTTATCAACAACGATTTGTACAAACATTTTTTAATGTTCTAGTATCTAGTTCATCGTAAATTAAAAATTTTCACTGAAATTCTGCTCAAATTTATAAATTTAACGAATTCTAGCAGGGTTTAACCATTTTTAGTTTTTTTAAGCAGATTTTTTGAATTTGACAACTTTAATGTGCACAAAGTATGATGGCCAGCGAACTATCGGAAGATACTGAACGGGTTTGCAAGTTGGGCACGACAGAAGGTACGCTGGGAATCATCGAATAATTTGGAGATCGTAGCAGCTAGTATGCAACGAAGAAGCTTGAATTCTCGAAAAGAACACATAACAATGTGTAAACAAAAAATATTACTAACGTAAAGTGTTCTTATATGTGACTTTGGAATGTTGTAGCGCGATGAGGACAGACAAAGTAGTTTCAGCTTTTGGCAATGGCTGTTTTCTATGCAGGAATCTCAGCAGTGAAATGACCAGAACGGGTTGTATAAAAGAAAACAACAACTGAAATTAAATTCTGAGTGAAATCCGAATGATGCGGAACAATCGTATCCACAAAAATACAAAGATGCTTGGCTGCATCGTCTGCGCAGGAAGTTCGTGACCACCAAAGAAAATTTGAATATTCCTCGTGGAAAAGAATGCGAATTTTTTTTCAATCACAGATCACAACTACCTGGTCGAAACGCAGCGAGTTACTGGAGGCAGTGGAGTGGGAGATCAAAGAAGCATCCAGAGTTCAATAGGAAGAACTTGCAGAGTTGGCAGTTTCATGAGTTAGGAGTACGGGGATCAGCGATAAGAATAATCGGTGCCAATTAGGTGCTCCTACAATCCTCTCTGAACATTAACACTACCTACAAAAATACCTATCAAGGCTCAGTGGCCATAATTTTGGCCCTCTCTTCATTTACGTCTACAAGAGAATTATAAGTTTCTGCAGGAGGGGGGGATACAACTCTTCTACAAACGTATATCTATCGATTAACACTTTTATTTAAATTTATATATTTATTTTTCAAATATAGGTACTTCAGCATGACATTATCTTCCAAATCAAAAGGAAATCGCAAAGTTGACGATGCCGTTCGAAAACTAGGAAAGTTTTGAGGAAGACTTACAAAAATTATCATTTTTGAAAATCGTGGTATGGTCTTTTGATGGTATTTTCGATAATCAAAGGATGTTTTTCGTTTTGGAAATTCAATGTTAATTTCGAAAATAGAGCATTATGTAGAACGTATTCTTTCATTACCGAATTGGTATGACGTCGTAATTATATTTTAATCAGAGAATTAATCTGACCCAGAGTTCTGATTCAACATTGTAATGCTAATAACTTCATTAATTAACACTTTATAAAAAATAAAAAGCTCGACATAATAAGTATAATGTGGTTCTTATTGCCAAAAGACAATATTAATTATAACCAGAACAAGAACAAGCCTCCCAAATCGTATCGGAACGAGCCAACAAAAGTTGAAGAGCCTTGCAAGGGATATTGCAGGTTGTGCAATTTTTGGGACAACTTCCAACGGAGTTGAAAATCAAATTACATTTCTCGCCAAAGGTCTTTGTGATATTCAATTAATTTTCCAACATGACACCCGTAATCAATATTCTCATTCCGAATGAGTATTACTTGATAAATTCCACCTTATTTGTGCTCTGAATGCCTCAATCCTTTTTAATGGAACAAATCAAAAGCGAAAAGTGATTCATACACACACACACACACACACACACACACACACACACACACACATATATATATATATATATATATATATATATATATATATATATATAGAAAAAATGTTTATTTCAGAAAATTATGTTTACATTTTTGTTTGAAAAACATTTGTAGGACAAGGCATTTTCGCAGCTGTCCGGATAGTCGGTCATATTAGTTTGGCAGCAATCAACAATGAATTCTCACATTTCCCATTAGTTTTACGTATTAATCCATTTCTTCATTCTTTTATATTCACCACACACATTAATTAAACATTGAATAAATATCAGAAATAATCATTAATAAATATGATATATTAATAATTTATTATTAGGTTGTACAATTCATAAACAAATAGTTTTTTATAGTATAATTTTTTTTAGAAAAAAGTATACATATTTCTTTTGGTTCGATCTTATCCAACGAAGACGGTTACAATGATTTATTATTTAGGTATTATATGTGGATTAGGTATTAATTTATGACTATGTGTATTGTGCTAAGTCATTTGATTCTAATATTGTTAGTGAGTAACATTTTTAGTTTTTAGATAAGGAGAAGAGGTATCCTATCAATTTTATTAATTCCGTCTTAAATCTTTCGTTTATTAAATTATTCTTAGCCCACGAAATTAAAATTTAAGTATGGAATTAACAGTGGACTATTTACAGCCTAACGCATATTCCCTGAAAATTTCATCAAAATCAGATGAAAACGGTTAAAATTAGGCTCGTTTTAAAAGGAATACATATTCTCGCATGCGCAATAGTTAGGTACTAATGATAGGATTATGTTGCAATTGCTAGGGAATGCTCAGATTAACTTCTTCCACCTATCCTCCAAATTTGAGCGAGATCGGACAACGGGGGCATGAGAAAATGATGGTTGATGGAACATGCGCCGAGTGAAGTATTGATTTGGGAACAACGAAACTCATAGGGGACCATCTTCACCATAACCCGCACATACCATGAAAATCTCATAAGAACCGGTTGAATATTGCGGACACAGATACACACACACAGATAGAGAAATACACCGAACGAAAGTTGTTCAGAATAGTCGCCAACTCGATGTACAGCATTTAGATGATGAAGCGCACACCGAACAAGCACTGCAAGTTTCACCGATTTTTGTATTTGCTCCAACAACAGCATCTACAGGTGAGGCGAGTAGAGCCAGCCATGCACTCTCCGATCTGCAGGATTATTTTGGATCGTATTTTCGATACGTTTCACCACTCGCGTTCTACCTTACGATCCAACTTGTGATCGTACTTCTGATTCCGATTTTCATGCGTCTCTTTTTGTATTTCGGAGAGGCTCCCTGTAACAAAAATAACATCTTAGCGCGAACAGAAGAGAATTTAGCTCAATGAGCTGCTCAGGATGAAACCTGTAATTTCATCCGTCTCTTGATGTCTCAGAAGAAGCTCATTAACTTAAATTCAATTCAATGTAGGTATTTGTTAGGATTTCGTGTCCAAGAGAGTTTGTTTTTCTTTCCTAGCGATCGATATTGATACTTTTGTTCCGTTTCACAGATTTTCGTGAGATTTTCAGGCGGGGTCTGATGGCTAACGTATGTACATGATCAGAAATACTTGATAATAACTCATTAGGTCCAAGTGGGTTCTACGTAGATTTTAGACAACTTTGAAACGAAGATGGTGTTTGCAAATCTATAGATTAGTACCATGTGTGGTGATACTAAAGTGCATTACATGGGGCAATCTAATTAATCATGCTGTCAATTTGAACAATCAAATAGGTAGGTAATGCTATTATATATTGAGTGAGAGGAGGCGCCGGCGCCGCGGCCCTTGGTGGGTACGGCGCCGGCGTTCGTTCGAGGCATGAATATGTTTTTTTCAAGGTCATATTTGTGTGTTAATACCAAAGCTTTTCCTACGCATATTTAATAACATATCCTCTCGACTTTTCGTACGTACTTTGATAATGATATTATTAAGGCAATAACTATTTGAATAGATAGGAGCTCAAATCGAGAAATATAAACATGCGTATATAATTATAGAAGTATAGGTTGTGGCAACTCGAAGTAGGACACGCCGAAGAGTCTGGACGGCGCTTTTATGACGTACGCTAGCCAACTAAAACTACGATCATACTCAATTGAAAAAATAATAAACCTTTGCGAAATAATTTGCAGCGTTTTTTGTATATTTCAAGTTGTATAGAAATTGGAGATTTATGAGTGAAAAGAAAATGTTAGCTATTAATTTTATGGAAAAAAAGTATTCTAAATGATACGCTTCTATTCAAGAAGAGATTTACAGAAATAAATTGTAATGAAATAGACCTTTCTGAAATAAGAGTTTGTAGGGGTTAAGATAGACAAACAGAAATTCGATGTAATATTAGATTTCTTAGACGATTTAGCACTATTAATTAGATCTATTGTCTTTTGCAACATACTGTTGTGTCACCATACCTTTCCTTCCTCACACAAAAAGTTTCCAAAATGTTGACGTTTTGAAAAACAGCAGTACTATATTTTCGAGACTCTCTTTTCGAAGTATTTCGTTCCGCGAGTAGGTAATCAACCATTTTCTAAATGATACACTTGCTTGATTAAACCCACAGTAGCTCACAATGGGCGTTTCCTATACGACCTCATCACGGAAGCAAGGTGGCATCACTGCATTAGCACGATAGACGTAAAAAAATATTCGGATTGAAGGTCTGGTTGCCAACACGGATGAACCCTCCATCCCACATCACCATCATCTTAAGCTTTTGTCCGAATTCAGCCCCATTCACTCATTAATACCACTGTAAACGGTATTAATATCAATATGAGTACAAAGATATCAACTTACGATCTCCAGAGCTATTCAGTAATTTTTACAACCAATAAGCATAAGAAACCGCACAACAAATAGGCAATTGATGGTGAAGGATGGAGCTCCCCTTAGCACTACCTCATTTTGAGCCCTCATTCGATTTTACGCAGTTTTGTTTAACTACTATGCAGTAAATGCAGTACAATACTGTACAATAAATGTTATCTATACAATTGTATGACGTTTCAAAGTATAACATTTTTCAATAACTAATATGCATGTTCAAAAACATTTGAGAAAAATGCTAAATGTTTCTATAGCGATGCTTACACAAAAATATTGAATTTTTATAAGGTATAATACTAAGGTCTCCCAGCAGAAACTTTGTAATGTATGTAACTAGTGCTAAAATTAAATATAAATAAAAATAATAAACAAAAAGGTCGGCTACAGCTCTTCTGGCAAATAGTTAACACTATGTATAATATGCAGAACCAAAGCTATTTTTTAATGGAACCGATACCTAAAAAGTAGTATTTCTTATATAAGTATCTATATATACATGGTGGATTCAAATAAGTGTGAAAGTTTTTGATGAATGGAACTGGACCAAATTGGAGTAAAACGCCAATAAGTTCAATTTTTTTCCCAATCCGTCTCCAAGAAATGATTTTTCAAGCTTTTCAGGAAAACTTATTTTTGCCTTGAATATCAATGCTTCTCAAATTAAAACTAATCAATTTAAACTGTTAACCATATTTTAAAAATCAGCGTTAAATATTCTAAAAGAATAGTGCCATCTGAAGACCATAAAACCAGCCGAAACATGAACGATTTTGGAAAATAAACATTTCTTTCGATCTTATAAACTCCTTCATTAAGAAATCGTGGATGTAGTAACATTTCACAGAACCTTTCTCATGTAATAACATTTTGAACGGTATGATCAACTTTGTGATCCTATTTGGTAGAGAATTGTTAGTTGGAGTGTGAAAAGACATAGTCTTAAGTGAGGAAAGGGGATGAAGAAGAAATAATTTGCACATTCCAGCTTCAATTTTTCTACCAAATCAAAACAAAATCGCACAGTTGACGAAATAGCTTAAAAACTTATTACTAGAGGAAGTTCTTGAGAGATTTGGCAACCTCTAAGATATGTTTAAAAGGAATAGCAAAGTTTCATGATTTTCTGAAGTTTTTATTTTTCAAATCTTTTATGTTTCAGCTGGTGATATTTTTGCGAATCAATAGACACTAATCTTTTAGGTAATTTAACGCTGATTTAAAAATTGTGGTCAAAAGACGAAATCGGTTGAGTTAAAGAATAGAAATATGGGTTTTTGTGAGAAAAAACCTGTTGAGAATAAGTTAAAACTTCTTCCATCCCCTACCTTCTATCAAAAATCCATATTTCACTCAAAAAATTGTTTCATACTAACCGACTCTACCCTGTATATTCCAATAAATTAGTTTGGCTATCAAAGTCCTAAATTCACTTTTAATGGAAAATCGCAAATCGTACCACAGTGCTTTAAGATTTCGGTGCATAGCTACCCACATACTTGCATATTGTACACGAATGTTTACTAAATCTCCCGGATTTCCTATTCATTTTTCCGGTTATTCCTAGTTTTCAATGAGCGAGAACAGAGAGCGGATTCAGCTTGGTTAAATGCCAGGAAGTGTAGTCACCTCGTTTCCTTCGGGCGCTAAACTACCTACCTACCGCTCCGCTGCGAGTGAGGTGTCGTGGGTGATCTTGAGGGATGGTTTCAATGGGTAGCTAAGAAGAATGCATCACTAATACATGTACATCAATATATCGATGATATTCTTAGTAGAAGCTTTCCGATAACTTGTGATATATAGGATGTCTTACGTGACGAGGAAGGGAAGAAAACGGGAAAACTATAAACGTTTTCGTAAGTCCAAGAGAAAGAGAACTCTTACTGTGAAGTTAACGTGACTCTTGTAGTGAGTCACTACTTAAAACTCGCAGAAGACAATTTACAAACATAACGTGAAATAAGAAACAACGACCACTTACCTCGACATCATACTAAAAAGATTTAGCCATGAAGAACACAAAGCTTTAAAACATTTAAAATAAATATTGAAAGCTCATATTTATCTTGAAACGAAAGCTTGAGATGAAAATGCTGAAATCGTTGCGTTAAAACGACGAATGCACGAACAAAATGCCGCTGGTGAACAAAACGACCCTTCTGGTTGAGGTGCGGGGAAAACACAAACAAAAGGCTAATACGAAAGTTAAACCAAAAACAAAAGACTGCGTGAAAGCGGTAAAAGTCAGGCAATTTTGTCGGGTGTGTCCGTACTGACATATGTATGTGTATGTCCATACCAACTGCGTTGTGGTTGCTAAGTTCTTCCTCCTATCCTGGAGGAAGATCATGTTGTCGTCTCGTAATTAAGTTTCCGAAAAAGCTGAGCACGAGAAAAGCTGACTCTTCCCGTTCCGAAAAGCGTTTCCACATAACGAAAACCTCTTCTCGTTTCGGGGACGCTAGTTTCTTATACGAGAAGTTGAAAACTCTCTCTATTACCACAGACAGATAATTGGGCTACGAAACAAAACCCAACTTTGGGAGTAAACTTCTGTTTCGATAAACCAAAATCTTGGCAACGACAACGACTTGACAGCGATCAGTTGATCTGCTACGTTTACCCGAATTGCGATATCGGAAGTCTCTTACCAACCTACTTATAAGCACACACAGCCACACAATTGCAAACACAACTTGGAAAGTGAATAAAAATTAAATAAAAATGAAATGGAAAGAACACAAATGGATGTACCTACTACTAACAAATTTGAGTGATAATGTTTACAAGTCGTGTAAATAAATCATTGTGAAAGTGATAAATTTCCTACTTAAAAGTGATAAATTTCCTACTAAACAATGTGATTCACCTGTTGATAAACCACTGCGTAAAAATTGCTTACTTGCGCTTGGAATTTTATCTATCCAGGTTTTATGTATTATTAAAGTCAATAGAAGTGAAGTAACTGGCATGAGTATAGTGTATGTGTTATTATTTTCAGGCCACATTAATGCGAGATGCAACACGTAAAACCTACCTCAAAAGGTGACCCGTTGTGTCCCCTGGGGTTTCATCCTCAGGTACGATGGCCCACGAGGTGTAAGAGATGTTTTAGGTAAGCAGAATTTATTTTGAATATATTTATACAAAATGTTGAATCTTGGAATTGGAATAAACTATTGAAAAATAGTAAAGGGTGTTTTAGAAATCGAAGACCCTCTATTCCCTTTACTTGTTTGGTAAACGAGTTAGGAAAAATCCAAATGGTAACCCCCTTAATTTGTCGCTTAGATTTGTTGTAAATTTGTTGTGTCATTATTAAATTAATCCCATATTTCTTATTACTATATTAATTCTAAATCGACGATGGCCGCAGAATCAACATGACCCATTTTGAAGACAGTCAAACCATATAACTTTCAGGCGAATTTTGCGTACAACACCTCCTCAATAGGCATCCGATTTAGATTAAGTCTTCACGGATTGTGTTGAGGAGATCAGAACCTAGATGATTCTGAGTTGCTACATTACGACCAATGGTGGCCTTTATGCAAGCGCAAAAGTGCTACAATCTCCCTTCAGCTTGTGCATTTGCAGAACACGCAAGTGATGAATTCGATCTCGATAATTTTCAGTATTTATCAGGCTGAGTCCTGGATGATGGACCTTGAGAATTACGAAGTACATTGAATGGAATTGATGGTTAAATTTTATTAAGTTTAGCGAATTTTCGAAGAAAAATACCTTTGAAGTCTAGGTCAATGTTTTCGTTCTAGTCTACAAGCTAACTGTTTTATAATATTTTGACACTTGGCTGTCGAATTGTTTGTTTACTTTTTGATCGTGCATCCTATTCAATCGCAATGATTTTAGGAAACGCGAGGAAAACATTTTTACCAATTAAATTTTCAGAAGACTTGTGATTTGAGATTGAAATTTATTATTATCCGATACATATAGTTTTGTTGCTGACCGCCTCAATTTTTCAACGTCGGTATTGCCCTAGAATAAAAAAAAAAAAAAAAAAATGTACTGTGTCTCAAGATGTTGGACATTATGAATGGTACACGTACAAAAACCGTCACTGTCCTAAATTGGGGGCCCCACACTTAACTGGGACAAACAACGTTTCATTTATTTTTTAATGATTAATTTGAATTTAAAACTCTGAGGAGGCAAGGAAATCAAAGCCCACACATCCTTCAAAAAGTGACAATTCGTTTCAAATTATAACTTTTTATCGAGTGGTTCATTTTCATGCTGAAACATCAAAAGTGCCCCAAGGTAGAGCAATGACTGTATTTCAAATATGTTAACCAAAAGGATTTTGAGGTAGACCATTTCCTGAAGTCGGTAGTTTTGTTTTTTGTAAATGTTTAATTTCGGCCCTGCTTGACTGAACGCAATTTGAGAGCATACCCAACAATCATCTCATTTAAATCGGTGAAAAAATTAAACGAACTGTTGGATATCCCTACTATACCACTCGTCATCATACTGAAAATGACATAAATATCTAGGATCTCATCAACTTGGAAGGGTCATTTGGAAGTAGGTGCTATAGGTATAATAATAAAACACAGCAAATTATTACACAAAGGTTTATTATTTCTGTATTAGATAGCCCATGTACGCAGACAGATGGTCTATAACTATTAAATGAAATTATACATTAGGTATGTAAATATATCGGCATTGATGTAGACGCCTGCCGAAGAGAAATTAATTAAATCAAATAACACTTTCCACCCACTAGCTGAACCTAACTATGTTAGAAAAGTCTTTCTACAGGTGGCTCAAGTTATAATAAGCCCGGTTTCGTTAAGTGAACATTCCATTAGAATTGTCAGTTGATACGAGCGTTTTATACGAGTACCAGGCGATTTTTGCGATGTTCACTGGTTAAGATTTGCTCTTTTTTTTTTCCTGCCAATGTTCTAGTTTATAGGGGGAGCAAACATTTACGTATAGCGACCCTGATGGTATCATCCGATTGTTCGGGATGATGTATATAAATGAGACCCCTAAAAATATTACTGTTACCTTGAAAGTTTTAGAGATCTCGATTTTTCAATATTTCATCCCTTAATTAATACCCATTAGGGTTGATCGAAATTGATGCCAATGTCACTGGCACATCCCCGCCCAATGTATGATTTTGACCCAAATTTTAAAAATTTTGGTCGAGTTGTTTTGGAGAAAAACTTAGGATGGACGGATGGATGGCGGACAGATTTTTTTTTTTAATTCGATTTTTGGATTCAACGCATTTTGAAATAAACTAATTTTGTTGAGGGGGATAAAAATATTTTTTTCTTGGTCGATTACGAAGGTTCATTAATGAAAATAATAAACCAAAATGTCGTGCTAGCCTTTGAATCAGTTACTAAGAAACTGTTTTTTTCAACTTTATGATTGCATTATGATTTGTTTTCAGGGACTATAAAGAACACGGAAACCGCAGTAAAGATCAAGATGTACAGCTCAGAAAAGACGAGCTTACTGTATCAACACCTGCCCTTTCCAATTTAACATTAAGGTACGGATCAAAAAATTATGTGTTCAATATTATAGTGTAGAATACATTCACAAAAAATTAATTAATCTGGTATATTAATAATGCATTAAGGTTAGATTTTTTATTTGTTTTCGGTTTTGTTGTGACTTCAAGACATAGGAATATGGGTCATATAGGACATAGGAATATTCAAGACATAGGCACATGGGTTTATGACAAGTCTGATTCACGAAAGGTCGTAGGTAGGTGGTACAGATAACACGGTGTAGACTGATCCTGGGAGATAGTTTGCGTCATTCCTTCGCGTCAGAATTTTTTGGCAGCTATCCACATTGATTTGTCTCTGAAAGCAGTCAATCTTGGTGAACACGGCCAAAGCAATTTTGACTACGCAAATCTGTTTTAAACAGAGTGTATCAGAGATGATTCGCGTTCCTGTCTCGAGTATGAACGTATATTTCCACGAAATATGGAGTTAGTATGTTACATACATTGTAACTTGATGATTCATGGAAATAACGGTTTTCACTAATTCGTTCTTCATTAGTAGCTGCTCATAGCTGAAAATAGGTAAATATATTCCTAGCCCAATGAACTTATTCTCTTCACCCTAAATGTTTTCTATTTCGATAAAATACATTGCTCAATGTATATTTAGACCTCAAAGCAGTTCATTTTAACTTGAGGGCGCAGATGAGGGCATTGTGATTCGAAGATAGGAAAGTTAAAAATAGCAACAAACCGTATTTGAATTGAACTATTTTAAACTCACAGTTACATGAAACATAATTACTTCCTACTTCTTTATCGTGATCATTTTATATATTCAAGAATTTTCACTTTTAGTAGTACCAAAACCCGTAGCATCGCACTTTACAAGATTGTGTCAAGTTTCACCAGTTCAATTTGTTAATTTCAATGAATGCTAGGAAGTAAACGTTTGTTTTGAAAACTCTGTTGGTATAGTATAATATCATCAAAACTTGGCGCTTCGCGCTTCCCAAACGAGTTTGCACCTTTACAGCTCCTGGACCCCACAGTTTTACGCTTTTAAGTAAATGTCAAAATATCTAGGGGGGAAAAAAACGGTAGGTAGAAAAGGAAAAGTCTCAGAGGCCCCTCAGCTATCAGTGCGCCTCCTTTACCTCGGAATAAATTGTTTTCGAGGTGTCCAAAGGGGCTCCATTTAAATTCCAACACCGTAAGTCGATTAGGAAAGAAATTAGCCTCTAAGGTCGCACTGCTGATTAGAGCTCCTCCAAACTTTATGATTATATCCCAAATAAATGGTGTATTTAAAAGTCATCATTATTCAATAACCCCCTCCCACCTCTTCCACCACCCTCCGAACTTTCGGATGCTGCCCATTTTGAAGCTTTAGCCTCCTTGTTCCGGAGTTCTCAGCTAAACAGGACAACACCACACCGAGGTCGTTGTTTGGTACCCAATTGTCCCAAACACTTCCTGGTCCTTTCTAATTTAAATAGGATTGAGTAATATGCACATATATGTATAGAATACGGTGTTTATGTGTAGGTTATGATGTTTATAAAATCATTGGAGTTAAAAATAGTCATAGAGTTGGCCTTGACATATTTTCGCCTTTTTTTATGTAGAGGGAGAAATGAGTCGGAAAAAGAGAGCTCTCTGGGTTCAAGAAATTGGACAAGCAGTAGCAATCTCAGTTCACTTGGGACTTCTAGCAGCAGCAAAAATGAAGAATTTGGAAAGTAAGTGCCTGACGCAGTTATTTGTAACCGTTAGTAATGATCCTTGAATTTTATTAATATATGAGTGAAATACTTACAACATTCAACTATGATAAACTTGGGCAGACGAATCCGTTTCAGAACTAACAAACCTAATCCATAAAAAACCCAATACAACCTACATAATACGCATGTCGGAGTATAGGTATGCGTTCTTAAGAAATAATTAAAATAATTGTAATACATGATATGTAGGATAGGTACATCCTAAAAGAGAGGCTAAGCTCGGAAAGGAGATAACAGACAATGCTTTACAAAACCGTTCATATTATTTTTCACTTCTGTGATTTTACCAATTCTTAGCTTTTCGTGTTCAGGCTTTATCTAACTCCGAAATGCCTTTAAATACCTTTTATAACTTCAGAATTTTAGATACTAATGCCAAAATAAGAATCACAAGAATATAGCCAAAAAAATCTTGATAATACCGGTGAAAACTTCATTTTCTATTGGATATCGTTAAACTTGCATCTAAATCGGATGAAAATTTTGGAAGTACTAAAGAGATCCATTAATATAGAGACTAGGCAAAAGATCGGAGCTCCTATTCAATTTTTTTCAAGTACCTTTACAAAAATTTCGCGTCTCAAAACTGAACATGTTTGCTTTTGCCTCCTTGTTAGACAAGTATTGAATGACAAGCTATAAACCAAGCTATAAACGTAAGCTCCATAAAACAAGACTGGTGATGTAAATATGAAATCTACCTAGTAATTTATTGTTTTCGCAATTTCAAATTGTTCATCATTGACAATACCGTTACGAAAAACTTGCCTTTCTATCCTCAATTTTGATTTTTATTTTTCTATAACGGTCTAACGGTCGGTTTTTGTTCCTAGGAACTGGAGCTTAGTCATCAGGAAGAGACACACTTGATTAGATTCAACGATAAAATATAGAATTTATATCTAGTTTTTAAAGCTCAATATCTTTTCCATTAGTTCCGCTATCTTTTTCAAATACGGCATGGAATATTCGATAGTGGACAGGGTGCTGTTGTTGATGTTTTCTTAAGTGTACGATGTATCGTTTGGTCTACCATGCAGATGGGACAAGTAGGTAGCAATTAACCGTCAGGATCACTTTTAAATATTTGTGTGCTTTCTTTGTGGAATTTGAGGTCAGGAAGAGAAAGATATCTCTTATCTATATAAGATAAGTTTTAACACCTTATTCTCGTAGCGGATCGGAGCGTGTGCTGAGAACTAAATATCGTCTAGAGCAAATTTCCTTAAAGTAATGGTTTGTAGTGATTTGGTCATCATCCATTTGGGAAACATCTGATACTACAAAGGATGATACTTGAGAGAATAATGAGTGTTGCAAGTATTTACGGGCATGTAGACTCGGACGGAGATTGAGAGTCTCGCAAGAAAGCGCAAAGAGTGAAATACAAATGGAAAGTTTGGTTTCGGAGGATTCCAATGGGGAACTTTCATTAGTTTTAATTTCACACTTATGACCTCCGATTCGGATTCAGTACACTTCAAAACCCCCTAAAATCAATTTTCAGCCCATAAGACCGTTTAGTTTGGCCAATAAACAGGTAGGAAGGTTACGCGTTTCGTAGTAGGACAATGGAACTGAGGTTCCCCCCAGGCAGGTAGGGCCCATGACGTCATGGTGCAAATCAATGTCAAGAGCCGTATTACTGGTCAGATACGCATCATAAAGCACCTTTTAGAAAACTCTTACTCACATATTTCTATTGAACAAATAACAAATGACCATGAAAATTCCCCATTGTTTCATTTTCTGAAGTGATGCCACAAGAATCCTTAAATTGACTAGGATGCAAAAAAACAATTTATTACAACCGGTTCATACATAATTATTATAAACACCGTAATTGGCTTCTTGCCTAATGAGTAAAACACACCTTAATTTCGTAAAATCATTAGGTATTTATAAATTTGTTGATTTGATCCACTGTTGATTATTCTAACATCATAATCGATTGCAGGTTTAGTAGTACTTCATCCTCGTGGACGTCCTCTCCCAATTTGGCGGAAGATAAGGAAGAAGCCACCGAGAATGTGACGGTGAGCATTACGCTTCCCAGAAGAAGAAGACCTTCCACGGAAGAAAATAGAAAAGAACTTGCGCCTGATGGTGAGGATATGTTTGTGAATACCATTGTAATAGATATATGAATTTAAAGCACTCAATAATATTGGTGAGAATCTTGTCGCATCGATTCAGATCAACCATAATGATGTATCACTCTGCCTATCACTAAAAAGAAAGCCTTGTGGAATATTTTGTGAACGCTGGTTGGTTTGAAATGTGAACTCGAGAAAATGACTTTAAAAAAACATAAGAGAAACTACAATGATTTGCGTATTTAACACGTTGATGACAATTAATCACGTTTGGTATTTGTAAGTCTTTATGAGTCCAGTTTCAATAGAAGGGTGGGCTTTTTTTGTTCATTATTTTCAATAATGGACCTTTGTAGTTGACCAAGAAAAAAATGACCCCCCCCCCCCCCACACACACACACACACACACACACAACATTTTTTGGTTTACATTTCAACGTTTCACGATACTTAGATTCCAAAAACCGAATAAAAGTCCGTACATCCACCGTACGCCGTCCGTAATTCGAGTACGCACTCCAAAACTACTGAACCGAAAATTACGCATTTTGGCTTAAAACTCATACATCGTCCGGGGATGTGCCAGTAATCTCGGCATCACTTTCGATCAACCCTAAAGGGCAGAACATTAAAAAGGCTGATTTATTAAAAATTCGAGACAACCTGGATCGCTGTACGTCATCCGCTTGCTCTCCCTAATGACTAAAATATTGACTAGGGAAAAAATGCACCAAAAAATCAAGCTTTCCAGATGAAAGGATGTGTTTATTGGCCAGAACTTTATGACCACTCTAAATTACTCAATTTTCAAAAAATGGGCTAAAAAATCACTAAAAATATCTAAAAATCGTTGTTTAATGTTTTTTTAAAGCAGAATCATAGTCGAAAGAAGGTTCTTTCTTCTAAGGAAATAAAACATTTAAAATATTTTGTACAAAACTATGCAGAAAAACATACTTAAATTTATTTAATATTTGCTGAAAAACCTATAAAAACAGCAAAAAAATACAAAAATCAACTTTTTTAAATAGAAAATTATAATTTAGAAGGTTTTTTGCTATAAATTTTGTATTTAAGTTCTCAAATTTCAAAACAGTGTAACTTAATATGATACGATAATTTACGAAAATTTGCTCATACGATCATGCATGAGTGAATTTCCATAGATTATCGTTTCAATTTGAGTAAATGAATTGTAAGAAACCAATTTTATAGCTTTAAAAACTCATGCTAAATCAAATCCGGCGATTCAAAAAAGATTTTGGATTTTTAGATTTTTTGTGCTTTTTTTACAGATTCTTCCATAATTAATAATGAAATTTAAGTATGTTTTTCGCATAAATTTATGCAAACAATAGTTAATGCCATATTTAATCATATTTAAATAATTTTGTCTTGACTAAAATTCTGATAAAAAATATAAATTTAATAATTTTTTACAGTTTTAGCAATTTTTAGTGATTTTTTGAGCACATTTTTTGAAATGACACCAATTTAGTGTGCTCAAAAAGTGCTGGTTAATGAACTAATCCTTTCATTTGGAAAGCTTGATTTTTTGGCACAAGAACAGAACTTTTATCTCAATCCTAAGGATAGTTATCATCTGGAAAGACACACACTCAAACAATCAAACACACGCATACTGTATGAAAAAGCGCAAACTTCTGGAATCGTTTCATAATGCCTCAAAACGGATTTCAATGAAGACATTTTTAAAAAATTTTGAATTTAAAATTTTCCGAGTCATTCGATAGCATAATTTTTTCAAAAATTCGCAACAAGAAAAAAACTTATTTTTCTATCTATCCTTTCAGGTATTACCAACACTCATGATGATAAGACCGAGACCAATGTTCGTTCAATTTTGAAAAATTCACCGAAAACTCTTCAGTTGGTATGAAGAGAGTTGAGAAAAAACTATTTCAAATATTTTGAGAGTTTTATGTGAGGAAAATGAATTATCTCGTTAAATAAATTTGGAAATAGTAAGAAAATTAAACAATAAATATCATGTCATATTGAACCAGTTCGCGTGGATGTTATAATATATTAAATGTTAAATTATATTGGATGTAACCATTTAGGTAATCTTTCCAAAATTCAAAGTAGTAAAACTCATATATTGTATGAATATTGATAATTTGCCATTAAGTATAATAAACTTGAAGTACCGAAAAGCATATAATCATTTATCATTAAAAGCTTATTAGCATCGGCAGATAAGAAATATGCATTCAGATCGGAGAGCAAATATTGGGACAATTTGTGAGCTGAAACACAATTTCCACATAGTATAACCTTTATTTTACTCGTTGGGCTGTTAAGAAAGCAAAACAAACTGGGGATGTCAATGCCTTCAATTGAACGCGAACGTCCGGCTATACACCATTACTACGTGGTTCGAGTTGTTTAAAAGGGCTTTATTCAATTGATTTTACTGATTGTCGACATCAAATATGCAACACGGTGGGTCATAATTCACCGTTCCTACTTTCAGTCCTCTTCTCATAGAACTTGGTTGCATGTTCAGCAATGAATGAGTAAAATACAGTTATGAGCTTGTTCAAGGGGATATGCTTCTTAATTACCTATGCGATTTTCTTGGCGAATTCGGTGAGTTTTTTTATTATTATTATTTTTATTTATTTTTTAACTTGCGGCTGGGCTAAAATGATCTTAAATTTCAGTAAGCATACACAAAATAGGTATATAAATAAAATTCGATTTAGATGTAAAAAAGGGCACATGAATGGTTTGTTTATTACAGCATTTTCAAATTTATTTCAACGCTTTACAAAATAATTTAAACCCTTTTCAAATTTATTTAAATCTCTACATACCTAATAATATTTATTTGAACGGAAACATCTACAAGTTACTCGCGTAAGACCAACTGTACTAATGGTACCTACTAATGGACGAGGATAGAGTTCTACGTGCGATTGGGGTCGTCGTATTTCTTCTGAATAATGTGATTGTGAGCGTCTAATCTTCCTTAATTTAGAAGCTTTGTTTTAATTCCTTCATTTTGGCACAGGTAATGTATAAATCAACGGCGTCTTAAAATGTAAATTAACCCAGGCAACATACATTTTATTATACAGGGCTCAACTGCTCTAGGGATTCTTCTGCTCGTAGATACAACAACAACAAAAAAAAAAAAAATCTTTAGATTACATAAAAAAAGGAGTGAAATTCCATCAATCGCATATTATTATGTCAAAATGTTCTCAAGATATGATTTTTCAACGATTGTTTTCCTCTTAAACTTGAATTTCCCCTCTTTAATTCATTTAATTATAACTTTTGATCACATTTTCGGAATCAGCGATAAATTTTCTATAAGCGTGGTGCATTTTGATTTAGGGATATTTCTATCTACAGACCACAACAGCAGCTAAAATATAGACAAATTAAAAAAAAAAAAGTCCTAAAATCTTCAACACGTTAAGTATAACTCTTCCAAAAAACTCCAGGAAACTGGCAAATCTCATGTGCTTCATTTAATACTCTTTCCAACGGTATAGCCAATTTCACTTTTAATTTTTATAAACGGGAGAAAAGTTTGTTTTAATGTTAAAAAATATGATTTTTTCAATGAAATCGAAGGTTTTCTTGGAACATGACCCTCTATGAACCTACGAGTTTGGGGTTGATTTCTACGTATTTTTTTAGAATCGAATGGTAACACTTGCAAATATCTCCAACTCCGTTAAAACCGAGCTGACTTATACATACAATTGAGTATAACAAACTAAAAGTTTGTGAGTCCAAGTGTTCTTCAGATCTTAGAGATTTTAGAGGATCTTAGAGATCTGCAACACCATTCGATTCAGTGTGAAATAATCGGTACGTAGAGGCTGACCTCAAACTCGTCCATAGAGGGTCATGTTTCAAAAAACCCTTGATTTCATTGGAAAAAAACAGAAAAAAAAATTTAAAATTAAAACCAACTTTTTTCCCTAAATAGCAAAGTAAAAATAAACTTGACTATACCGTTGGAAAGAGTATTAAATGAAGTAGTTTTCATGAGATTTGCCAGTATTCAGGATTTTTTCCTGGAAGAGTGATAACGTATAAAATACTTCCAGAAATTTTATTTTTTTAAATTCGTTTATAAAAGACCGGTTTTTAAGTTCCTTAGCTTGAAATATTCCTGAATCCAAGTGCACCATGCATATTTCCAAAATGTGGTAAAAAGGCAAAACTAAATGAGTTAAAGTGGTGAAATTCAAGTTTAAGAGGAAGAAAACACGGTTTTCCTTTAAAAAAAAACCGCCAAAAAAATCATATCTCAACAACGGATTGAAATAAAAATATGCGGTTGGCGGCATTCAACTCAATTTTTGATGTAGTTTTACAAAAAAAATTTCTGGTACCTACAAGTAGTTCACCCTGTATATCTGATCCAAAATAAAGAAATGGAAAAAATAAAATAAAATAAATTCACGAAGATTAGAAGCTCACTTACATAAGGTGCGTGGGAAGAGTTATTGGAGGTTGTTCTTAATATTCAGAAGGATTCCCGCGAGCCTACTCGAACTTAGAACTCAATCCTCTTCCTTCAGAACCGTTTGTCTAACGCGAGTAACCTATAGACGTTTTCGAAATAATGAATGCGATTAAGTACAGAATTTAGAAAATTTGTAAAGGGTTTCAACTGTATTGTAAAGGGTTGAAATAAATTTGTAAACGCAATATTCATGTTCTTTAATAAAATTCATGTTTGTTTGTTTATGAAATCGCCGACTGAGCTAACCATGTAGTTCTTGCTGGGATTCTGAAAGAAGTTAAGTACTTACGTAGTAAATACGCCCATGATTAAACTAATATTGTTCACGTACCATGGACGTATTCTGCGCCCCATACAGCTTAGGAGGCAGCACGACCCCTAGTAGTTTCACCGTTCAACCAAGGTTCACTCTATATTCAAGTGAAAGCATGCAATTACTATTCACATTTCTAAAAAAAAAGAAAAAAAAGTATTTTATGATAACCGAAAAAAAAAGAAAAAAAAAAAAAAAAAAAATTGGAAAGTGTCTTTTTACGTACCCTATAGTTGTAATAAATTGAGACCAATGACGTTTGACAATGTTCAGGCTCCAAATGATAGAATTTAGCTCGTTCCACTACTTATGCGGTAAAAATTTTTCCGAATCTTGGATAACATTTTCAGAAAGTAAAATCATAAGTATGAATTTTACATTGTTACAAAATGTATGCTCAAATACAAAATGTTCCAGATGAAGCCAGGAAGACGCAGTACACGTTCAGACGACGAACGACGCCAACTATGGTCACCTCTTCTCCAAACTACGATAGTTCGCCGGCTCTGCCCATTTCGAAGTCAGCGCCGAAGCCCGCACCCGAGCCGCCGCCTCCCGCGCCCGCTCCTGTCACCACCTACAGAGCGCGCTCTGTCGCGAGAGATGAGCCTCAGACGAAGCCAGAAAGTGACTTTCTGCTACAAGTAAGTAAAGAACCGCCGAGTGTCATATTGTATTAGGAGTAGGTGCACGTTCTAATATAAATCAACGAATTTATCCCCCGTAAAATGTTAATCGAAGCTCCTTAGTTCCTGTGTGGAAAAAAAAGAAAGTCTGCCAAGTTGGGTTGGCAGTATAACTTCCTCACATATTGTACCATGAAATTAATATAAAAAAAAATTAAATAAATAAATAACTTTGCATTGAAATTGTCATTATAGCAACTAATCGATATTACAACGAATTCTTCTTGTTCTAGTTTTTTGTCGAGTGATCCCTAATTTTATAGATATATTAGTGCTGAATTTCAGTGCTAATCTACTCTCGGATCAGAGTTGATAAACCAAGAAGTACGATTTTTTCTTAAAGTACCTCTGTAAAGAAAAAAACGCGCTTTCTTATGATTCATCTGCTCTAACCCGAAATCGGAATAGGATTTCGCAATTCTGGTTTCACCATTACATTAAGCATTTCAGCTAATACCCTCTTTGGGTAGTCCAAAAGTTTTTGGATTTTTTCCTGATTTTTATTTGCATAAAACTTAGTATCAGGCACCCCAAAAACGCTCTCCAAGTTTCTCTTCGATATCTCAAAAATTGTGGAAAAAAGTGAGGAGGGGGGGGGGGGGGTCACTTTTTGGACACCCTTTATAATAATAAATAGTATATTATCCAATCCGATGTAGGCATAGACTTCTTCAGTGATAGTCATTCTATAGACAAATATCACCAACAAATAAAATAAATTGAGTAGAGAATAATTTTATAAGTAGTTATCATATATAGGTAAGCGATATTCATGATGGTGATATCTTCTAACTGATGTAAAAGTAGTGGCAATCGTACCGTTTGTGTAACAGCAATCGTGGCTCATACAAGTAGGGGAATCTAGACGTTTGTCGGTACCGTGTGGAGTATTTTGTAGATTTTTAACCTTTTTAAAGATTCTTCACTACAGCTGTTCCCCCAGTGTCGAAATTAGTCGAACTCAATATATTTGGCTATATCGCATCTGAAACAAAATTAAATTCGTCAAGCGATATGCTACCTTTGTGATATGGGTGCCATTTCATACATATATTTTTGTTACTAATTACCAACTGTATAACTCCTTTAGTACAAGTTGTCGAACATTTTGGATTGTATTCACATAATTTGAAATTTTCAAATAATTAGGCGAACTTGAAAATGACTCAATAGAACTCAGAATCGCTTGTAAGAATGTGAGGGGTTGAACGTAGCTCCAAGTCTACTCATGATATCGACCGCTCAAGCGACATTTATGAATGATTAACATTGGAAATACCACGTGTGAGGTGATGTCGAAGTTTGAGTGCATCTATTGATTTTGTGGTAGAGTGCAATGTTATCCCCACACGAAGAAGAGCGTACATGTTATTACTGAAAAGATTTAATACGATTTGTTTAATATAAGATTTCAGTCATGCGTGGAAGACACTATACTGGAACTATAATTTTAGTTCCTCTATACCTCTAGGGTGCTAAATTTCAAATAGCAAATACATAGCAGCAAAAGTTTAGTTCTTGCCGATGAGTTCAATAACGCTCCCAAATGCATTCTATATTGTTATTATCTATTAACTATGTAGAGTTTACATTTAGTAAAATCAAATCACAAAAATTAAGGTCAGTAATTGTGAAACAACAAATTTATTGTTCTCTCCAGGTAAAGTCGTCGCCAAAAGTGACCGTGAAGACTTTTACTAGATCAAGAGCAGACGTTGGCAAAAAGACTGATGAGTTAGATAGTGATGAAGAAGGGAGTGTCGCAACAGCCACTACCGAGACCACCTTAGTGAACCACGAAAAAGAACTTCAGGTTAAAAGCAATAACATGAATCCAATCATACTACGAAATATAGTAGTCGTACCTTCATTACCTTTATACAGCTGTTTTAATAATGTCAAATTGCACATAAATCTACACATCACTTTGCACTCTAAATAGAATCTAGTAGATTTCTCGTTTGCTTAAAAGTTGCTAAAGAAGAAGAACGTAGGCAGATAACTATTTTGGTTTTATTTTCAATAATGGACCTTAGTAATCGACCAAGAAAAAAAATTTTTTTTACACCCCCTGAAAATTTTTTGGTCTACGTTTCAAGATGCGTACAATACAAAAAATCGAAAAAAAAAAAAAAAAAAAAAACGCTGCAAATTATTACACAATGGTTTATTATTTCTGTGTTAGATAGCCCTTCTACGCAGATCATTGGACTATAATTATTAAACTCAGTGTGTATTATATGATCAGAATATGGCGCATTGTGCCTCCGAGAAGGGTTTACACTTTTACAGTTCCAAGACCCAGCCATGTTAGGTACGCTTCACAGTAAAGATGTTTAGGATAACCAGAAAGTGATGCTTGAAGTAATTTACGTTAGCGCATGCGCAGAATAGAGCAATGGTTTGGGAAAAATGAAATTGGTAGGGCACTATCTACTGCCTAACCCACAAATTCCCAGAAAATGTAATCAAAATCTGATGTAAACTAGACCTTGTTCTCAGAGTACACTTTCGCGCATGCAATCAGGTTGAAATTAACATAATTAAACCATTGTCCCCCAACTATGCACCGAATTTGAGCTGGATTGGACGACTAGGGCGTAAAAAAATGGTGCTTGAAGGAATTTATGTTTTTGCGTCATTACGCAAAATGGAGTAATGATTTGAGGAGTATGGAATTAATAGTGGACCATTCACAGCCTAACCCGCACATTCCCTGAAAATTTCATCAAAATCAGTTGAAAACTGTTGAAATTAGGCTTGTTTTAAAAGGAATACATATTCGCGCATGCGCAATAGCTACTAATGATAGGATTATGTTGCAATTGCTTGGGAATGCTCAAATTATCCTCTTCCACCCATCCTCCGAATTCGAGCGAGATCAGACAACGAGGGCGTGAGAAAATGATGGTTGATGGAATTTACGTTTGCGCATGCACCGAGTGAAGTATTGATTTGGGAACAACGAAACTCATAGGGGACCATTTTCACCCTAACTCGCACATACCATGACAATTCCAAGGATTTCATGCTTTTTACAAGGATTTGCGGACATACACACACAGATACACTCACAGAGATAGAGAGGGAAAGACACGGAACTAAAGTTGTTCAGAATATCCTAAAACGTAAAAATGCAAGTAGACATTTTACCACTGTAAAAACACAACAGCCGTTTGATTTTAGTGGAGACCACAACTTTTAAATCTCTCAAATGTGAAAACAATGCTTCCGCTACCTATAGGTAGACTTGGGAGCAATTTAAGAGATGAAATTGAGCATTAGGTACCAATACTTTACTAGTAGGTACAAGTACATCGCACGGTGCGTTGATCAGCTGAGGGCCTCTGAATCTATATTCTTCCTTACTTATCGACCTTTTTTAAACATCTTTACTGCGAAGAGTAAAATTGCGGGGTCTTGGAACTGTAAAAGTGTGAACCCTTCTCGGAGGCACGATGCGCCATGTTCTTATCAAATATTTCATACAGGGTTTAATAATTATAGACGAATGATCTGCGTAAAAGAGCTATCTAACAAAAAAATTAATTAATAAAAAAATAAATAAATGAATTTAAAAATAATAATAATAATAAACATTGTATAATAATTTGTACCACTCCTGTTAGCATAGGTACCTATATTAATGAATGTGCAATTCATAACAAATTATAGATAGTATTAGACAGCTACTCTTATCGAACATACTGAGTTTAACAAGGCAAAAAGGGCCTTTCTGTCTTTAGAACGTCTTCCAGGAGAGACACGTTGAAGATTAATAAAAAAAAAAACAATTTAAGGACAAGGCCTTTTTTGTAAAGTCTTGATATAATTTGAACTGTCCAAATATAGTAACTTTGCATATTGAATGTAGGTACTCGTAGTAAACTACATCCAATAAACTGCAATTTAATGCCATAGTGCGATGCAATGTATTACATATAGAACTCGAATTCTCGATAAACTTGAACCTAATATAAAATAAAATATCTACTTAAAATCTAAAGAATTGCTTCGCAATATAATATTGACATAAATACATATTAATGAGAGGTACGATGTCAATTTCGGATATAAACAAAATATCAGTCATCATAATATTAATAAGTTATTATAATTAATTAAGCACGATTAAATATTTTTAATTTAAATATTATTAAATAAGCACGATAATTAATTAATTATTAAATTCCCGTTATAACTGTTGAAAATATTACTAATAATTCCATAGGAAGAGATAGAAAGTTTAAAGAAGGAACTGGACGCTATGAAAGTTCGTTGCGAACGAGCGGAAAGGGAGAAAAGTGATTTCATGCTTCGAAGATTGGCTTCGGAAACAGCTACTAGTACAAGAACTTCTGCATCAGAGGTATTTAATTTTTTGAAAAGCTATATCACAGTATGTACGGTAATCGTTCCCTGAAAACGTGAAAACATATGGGAAGTGTAACTTATGTTTAGGCTGTGTGGCCAAGCTATAACCTTACGACAACCATTTGAGTACATCAATAATATAATAATCCTTGTAACATTGAATAATTTATTTCTTGTCTACGAATTTAAATTAAGTACAAATTGAAGATTTACTATGACAGTTATACTCACACAGTCAAGTCTTGCTGAATAATCTCGCTGAATTAAACAATCTTAACATTAGTTTTAATCAAGACATAGGGTTGTAAGTTCGGTTGCAGTTCGAACTTGCATAGGGTAGGATTGATGTTGACCATAACAGGATCGAACACAAAGAAGTAATTATTATCCAACAGGGGTTTAAACGGGTGAGTGTGGGGATACAAGGGATATACTTATATAGTACCTTCGTTCTCAGTAGCTTCGTTCTCAGTGCGCGTTCTAACAGTTCTCGAACTCATGAGAACTGGGACGGGGAGTCCCGGGGAGTTCCGGAACTTGTGGAACCGCGTTCTGCACTGCGAACGATTTCAGAACTTGGAAGTGGAATAACCTGTGTTGTTTGTAACCTCACTCAGCTCGTGTTACCTTCAAGTACATATTTTAGCGAATTATTCCGTTTTGAGACATTCTGAAACGAATCCTAGTGTTTAACGCGTTTTCATATATGTATACACGCATGTGTCATTCCAGAAGATAACTATCCTTAGGATTGAGATAAAAATCCCTTTACTACTTACATTTCATTATTATTTGCTGAAAATCGATAAAAGCTCCCCAAAAAAGCTCCCAAATCTTTTTTGAGTCGCTGATTATTATTTAGAACGAATTTTGTTGCCATAATGTTGGTTATTACGATTTCAAAGTGTTCTAATTTCAAAACTATGTAGGTACCTAACGTAATATAGGTACTAAGATAATTTACGAGATTCGCTCGTACGATCATGCTGCATGACTGGAACTTTTTTTTGACATACCTTGCCATAAGGACCGAAGTGGTGATGGTAGAGGGTGCTGGCCTGAAAACGGTGGGCTAACTCTTCCGCGAGCCCACGGCTTATTCTAAAGTGGTAAACGAACTCTTCGTCGTCAAACCTTGGCACGATTTTCTCAAAAAAATTTGAGTTTCTTGGATGTAGACGAGATCCAACTATAACTTCGATCTCGTCCTCATCGTCTACAAACCACGGAACACCATCGTCGAAATTATCGCTATCTGTACTTGACGAGCTAGTTGACATTTTGAATTATAGAATAGTTTGGTAACGTATAGAGACTGAAAGAGAATGAAATGAAAGAAAGAGAATGAAGCTGAAATTGTTATGATCGATGAAGCAAAATAAAACGAGCGAAATAAAACGATATAAGGTTGTTTAATGAATAAAGTCGATGAAGACGAAAGTTGTTTATTCCACGAGATCCGAAAAATAGTGAAGTGCGCATGCGTTAACTACGTCCTTGCGTTCGAGTTCTCACAGTTCCGAAAAAAAACGGGAACTGTCAGAACCGTTCGGAACTGGGTTCCGAAGACACTGCGAACGCAGAACTCGGCGTTCTTGGCGTTCCGGAACTGGGCGTTCTGGCACTGCGAACGACAAAACTCTACTGCGCTTGCCCAGAACCGTTCCGAACTCCCAGAACGCGCACTGAGAACGAAGCTAGTGCGTTCTGGAAGTTCGGAACAGTTCTGGGCAAGCACAGTTGAGTTTTGTCGATCGCATTTCCAGAACGCCCAGTTCCGGAACGCCAAGAACGCCGAGTTCGGTTCACCACCGCAAACGGTTCTGACAGCCCCCGTTTTTTTTTTTTTTTTTTTTCTGAACTGTCAGAACTTGAACGCAAGGACGCAGTTAATGCATGCGCATTTCACAATTTTTCGGATCTCGTGGAGAAAAAAACTCTCTTCTTCTTCATCGAAATCGTACTTAATCATACTTTAGTCTCAATACGTTAGTATAAGTACCTATTATTTGATCGAAATGTCAACTAGGTATTCAAGTTCGGAAAGCGATAGCTGTTGGTTTATACACGATGGTGTTTGGTTTGTAGACGATGAGGGCGAGATTGAAGTTATAGTTGGATATCGTTTACATCCATGAATCTCACATTTTTTCGAGTTTACTCCTCAGTCATCGGAGAATTTTTATTTTTTTAAATTTTTATTGCCGTGGGGTACTAGTTTAGTAATATTCATGGGCATAATAAGTATAATAATATATTCAAGGGCACTAAAAATATTCTGAAAAGGAACACCAGAAGGTAACACGAGTTGAGGTTACAAACAACAATACTGGTTATTCCACTTCCAAGTTCTGAAATCGTTCGCAGTGCAGAACGCTGTTCCACAAGTTCTGGAACGCCCCGGAATTTCCCGCCCCAGTTCTGATGATTTCGAGAACTGTCAGAACGCGCACTGAGAACGAAGCTACAGATGTATGTACAAAGGTACCTTTAACCTTTATACTGTATTTTCTCTTCCGTCTCCCAGACGCATTCTTTTGCTAGATAGTTTAAAATTTTGTGTACATTGTCCTTAAATTAGAAATCTATATAAAATCAAACTAATTCAACATAATATTGAAAGCCAGAGAGAGAGAGAGAGAGAGAGAGAGAGAGAGAGAGAGATTTCACTGTTGTGAATAGATTAAATAATGAGGTTAATTATTGAAATACAGGTCTTGAAGCTGCAACAGAAGGTAAATGAGTTGAAAACCAACAACGAAGATCTTCGTGACGAGAAGAAAAGTCTGACGCAGAGAGTTAGGGAGCTTGAAGTCGATCTTGGCGCCATCAAAGCTTCGGGTGTACAACGGGAAGTCCAGGTATATATGTTACGGTCTCACCATTCTTGACAATGTAGTACGCTGCATTTTAGATGTTTGAAAGTAGTTAGGACCTAAGAAAGTAGTTTGAAGAAGTAAATTTAGGTACCTCATTCCTAAATTTGAAGATGTGTTTCTTTAATACTAATGTATGTATTCGCTACGTGCTGTTTGGAACCTTCAAATATTATTACCGTGACGTTGAAATCCGGACTGTCTATAATTTGTAAGATTATTAGTAGGTACATTATAAAATAAAATCAGTAAACTGATGTAGAGTATCTACACTACATGCAGATACCTACATCGGTACATGGATATGTCTTATTTTCCCCTTGTGAAATATGTTTTGTGTCTGAAGTTGAAAATGACTCAATTAAAATAGCTCAGTGAGCTGATCAGAAAATGCCCAATCAATTCAATCGTCTCTTATCGTTCCAGAAAGTCTCCATATCTAATTTCGAATTCCTAGGATGAACAGGATAGAATTTAGCTTACTCAGCTGATTAGGAATGAGCCGATAATTGCAATTGTCCCTTAGTGTCCCAGAGAGTATTCCTATCAAAATTCAACTTCGTAGGGGTAACTGGAGAGAATTTCGCTCACTAAGCTAATCGGGAAAGAGTAAATTATTTCAATCGTCTCTTAGTGTTCCAGGGAATCTCCCTATCAAATCTCAACTTCCTACAAGACATTTTAGGTCACTCAGCTGAGTAGAAATGAGCCAATCATTTCAATCGTCTCCTAATGTCCCAGGGAGTCTCCCTATCAAATCTCAACTTTCTAGGATGAACAGAAGAGATTTTAGCTGATTAGGAAAGAGCCAATAATTGAATAATTGAGGAGCTGACATGGAAATGCACCCAAGTCCAAAAATCAGATTTCATAGGAACTCCCTCTGAACTTCTATCAGATTTTTTTGGAATAATCCATGAAAAGGTCACACATTTAAGGTAATCTGCTAAGGCGGTTGGCGTGACTGTTTCTGCACTTAGTTTTTGATTAGCTGCTTTTCCAGAGCTCCTCAATTCTCCCTTACTTTTTGAAAGAGTATCTCTATCAAATTTCAACTTTCTACAGGTAACACGAGAAAATTTAGCTCACTCAGCTGAGTAGGAATGAGCCAATCATTTCAATCGTCTCCTAAAGTCCCAGGGAGTCTCCCTATCATATCTCAACTTCCTAGGATGAACAGGAGAGCCCCCGGTTACTATGCGTTTATTCGTTTGCTTTTCCTGAAGGCTAAAGCATCGACAAGAAAAAAGACATCAACATGTTGAATCAAAAATTTTCATGGGTCCAATATAACGCAACCGAAGAGTGCTGCTTCATTATTGTTGCCGCATAGTTACCGAATAAGTTCATCGGTTGTAGCTTTGCATTTTTTTCGGTCGCAAATTTTAGAATGACCCCCAGCCCAAAAATATATCCACGTTAAAATGTTGTACATACTAGTTATGTAGTTATATTTGCTAAATAACGTCAATTAAAAAGAAAATGATTCGTTGTGTAGGAGAATACTGCATATATAAAGCACTAAATATTATAAAACATACAATAAAATATAAAGTACCCAAATATAAAATACAGTATTATAAAACCTTGTTGATTTGCCTAAAAAAAAAAAAAAAAAAAAAATCTAATTTTTAGGAGTTTACTCAACCGCTTCATACTCACCTAACTACGAAAAAATCTCTTTAGAACAAAATGTAATCATCCAGTGAATTGAATAGTGTTAAGGGAAATCAACGATAACGGACGTACGAGTACAAGTGGATCGTATCTCATACTTTCGTATCTTCATACGGTGGTCGAGTGATTTGCCATACAAATTATTGTAATTTGTATTTTACTTTAATAATTTTCCGACATCCCCAAAGGAATTTACCGTATATTACCACCTAAATTACCTTTGGTGCTAAAACTACTCAGGCTTAGGGAAACATTTGAAAACAGTCGTTATCATTCTTATAAATGAGGTTTCGAAGAGATGAACACCAATATACTACCCAAATCAACGAATACATTCTGGAAAATAATAATTTATAAAGCGTCGCGCTATTGTATATGCAGTATTTGTTAGAGGAATATTGAGCGAACTTAGTTGATTAGGTATTGGTAACTGTTCGTCCTGACTGCGTACATTGTTCGTTGATCAGTTTCGTGCATTCATTAGCTGTCCCAATATACGTTTGGGAGAGACAAAATAGTTTCCATCTACACGAACTGATGTCGTCCGATATATCTCGGTTTTCAATCCCAAAAGTATATTGACAATTATTTCGTTTCGTTTACAATCATCCGTCAGGTAGCATATTCCCCCCTCGAATTACGGAGACGTTCGGGAACATCCAAATGTACAGGCATTCTAACAATGATTTTATTATAGAGTTGGATAGGTATCTTACACGTATTTAATGACCTCAGCTGGTGATCTTTAACTGAATTTAGAAATAATAAACTTATTTAACGGCACTGGTTAGTAATTCGATTAACGCAGTATTTATTATATTGTATCAGCCGATTAATTCGATTCTACGGGAATTGTAGATTCTGCGAGAAAAACTGGCCAAATCTGAAAATATGTGCGACCGCCTGGCGGAAGCGAACCAAGAAATGAAACGCGAAATCAGGGACATGGAAGAGGAGATGGATGAAATGCAAGATAAATTCAGGTAATACACTGACATCCAAATTGTAATTCACTCAAGGAATGTACCTATAGTAAAATTGCATAGAACATGTTAAAGGATAAATGTTAAAAGATAAATTAAACGAATTTCTCCATCTTGTTTAGGGAGGATAGAGCGGATGAATACACCTCACTAAAAAAAGAACTCGAGCAACAGACAAAGAACTGCAGGATTCTATCTTTTAAACTGAGAAAAGCGGAGAGGAAGGCCGAACAGCTTGATGCGGAAAAACTGGAAGCGGAAAGGAAATGCAGAGAAGTTAGTAATAGTAATAACAACTGATAAGTGCTAACCCACAATAATTTATATTAAACAAATAGGTTCCTACGCATGAGGTCTGTACAATCTCAGACCGGGTAGGACGAGGAGGTAAATAGAGTAACTAATTCAAGTTTTTACGGCTTCCTAACTTCAAAACGTCGTCATGAAGGAAAACCAATACAACCACTGATACTGGAAAATTCATCATAGACTTTGAGGACCTATCTATCACAAATTGTATAGATTGCTACCAATTTTAGGGTGATGTCATTCTATTCACTAAAAGCAATATTAGTATCTAAATCTAATGAAAAACACAACCTTTTTGGTGAACGCTTCAAGATAGGTAGACGATACTCATTATAAGATAAACGTTCCAGTCATGCAGCAGGTTCGTATGAGCGAAATTTCGTAAATTACCGTATTGTATAAGTACTGTTAAATTGTTTTGAAATTTGAGCTTTTTGCGTGCAAGGAAATTGTTAACTATTAATTTTATGGCAGAAAACGTCTTCTAAATAATAATCTCCAATTCAAATAGAGGTTTTGAATTTTTAGTCAGTTTTGCAGTTTTTAATGCATTTTAATTACATTTTTCAACACAATTTTGTAAATGAATCCTTGAAGGTTCTATTTTATAGATAATAAACTTTATTTGAGCAATATTCTACCAAGAAATATAAATTTAACGATTTTTAGCCGTTTTTAGAGATTTTTTTTAGTAGAGAGTTTTCCAAACTTTTGATTTTAAAAATTTTCGAGCCATTGCAATAGCTTCATTTTCTACGAAAATTTGCTAAAAAAAAAAACCCCCTCAAAAGTTTACGGCTGAGATTTAGTTTAGGGACAATTTCCTTTAATTTCGGGGCAATAATTTGGGGGAAAAGTGAGGTTCGGATGAATAAATTTTATTTTTATCAATTCCATTTTGTTTCTCCCAATTTTTTGGAGTCTACAAATCTTGAAGGGGTTACTTATTTATTTATTGAATCAAATACGGGCAAGCAATACAAAGTAATATGCACGCAGGCTAAAGTTAAATGAAATAGGAGTTTTAAAGAAATGAACAAGATGAAAATATAAAGAGTAATACAATAATTATATAAAATACAAATGCTCTCATCTACCGCTCTCAGAATCGAAAATATTTTGGATTATAATTGTTAATTTTGTCGTGAAAAAAATCGAGGTTGGGTTCCAGGCTGGGAAGATTGTTTGCTTGCCTAGGGAGTCTGGAGATAGGTAGGTAACATTTCTTAAACAGATAATATAGGTTTATTTTCGAAATTAATTGACCAAAAATACGTATGAAAAATATATATCTCATTTCAGGTTGCAGGTGGTCAGGTGGGATTGGATAAGGTAGAAAGGATCAAGCAGTTGGAGCACGATTTGAGTGTAGCTAATGAGGTACGTTTCAAACTCTATCCTGGCGTCTATTAGGGGATAAAACGGCGCGAAACTTCGAATAACTTTCTAATTTCATTAAATATTTATGAGTCATTGGAGTTTTTTCTGCGTGAAATCATAATACTGATATGCTTAATGACATTTGAGTGCTTACAGACCCGCTCAGATATAGTAATCGGTCAGGGAGATATTCGCTAAAAAGAATCAGGAAGCTCTGAAACGCAAAAAGTAAATGTACATTATGAGGGGGATCATTTATTTAGAAACTAAGTGGCTTACATGGATATTTACTTTTCTATAAAATGACTTCAGCGGCTTCAAATACTGGTATGAATATAGTTGACATGCGAAACGTCCAAGATGTAACATCAAACTACGATTATCTAGAAACTCTGAAGTACCGTAAAACATACATGTTCATGGTTAATAAACACTAATAGCAACAATGCAAGTTAAACAAACGTTGGGAAAGTGGTGAAAAGCCTCTCCTCAGATGTGTATTGCCGAACATTATTTATAGACTAAAGGAAACCCATCAAGTCCTAATTATCTCAATGTAAAATTTATGTCATTTAAAATAAACAATCGCCATTAATAGTATGATGTAAGTTAGCATTGCACTGCATGCAAAATACATCAGCCACATTCGAGTCTAGGAGTAGGTAGTTAAGAACTTGTCATTTCAGGTAATATAGATTGTGAAAATTCGCATTAAAGGCGAAACTTAAAAAAAAAAATTAATAACAGCAGACATTTTTTACCTTCTTCCTACATTTTTTTTTTTTTTTTTTTTTTTTTTTTAGAGTTGTCTATACTTGAGTTGACCTAGTAATGGAATAAACCTCACAATAATAATGTAAAAAGTGAGGAATTTGATCTCCGGATTAATACGAAAAGCAGATACGTTCCAAAATGTTGTTTTTCATTGGCACATCATCCCAAAGAGTAAAAGGGGATACATTTTCTATTCTATAACTTCCTCAAG
Source organism: Adelphocoris suturalis (assembly GCA_030762985.1). NCBI lineage: Eukaryota > Metazoa > Arthropoda > Insecta > Hemiptera > Miridae > Adelphocoris > Adelphocoris suturalis. Next base: position 39,434,651 of record CM061046.1, on the reverse strand, counting down.
ATGGAGCAAAATTAAAAATAAAAATGTTCCAGTCATGCCGCATGATCGTATCAGCGAATTTTCTTAAATTATCGTACTATATATTGTTCGTTACATTGTTTTCAAAATTGAAGACTTTGAGTGAAAAGAAATTGTTAAGTACCAATTTTATGGCAAGAATCTCGTTCTAAATAATAATCTTCTTCTCAAAAAGAAATTTTTGATTTTTAACTTTTCATCGATTTTTCGGCAAATTTTAGTGAAATTTAAGTACATTTTTCAGCATAAATTTGTACATACATTTTTTAATGTTCTATTTTATAGTTAATAAACTTTAATTGAGCAATATTCTCCTAAAAAATATAAATTTAACGATTTTTAGCCGTTTTTGCTATTTTTAGAGATTTTTTCAGCATTTTGTTTATTTGGCCAGTTTAAAGTGCTCAAAAATACTGGCCAACGAACTCGTTCTTTCGCCTGGAAAGCTTGATTTTTTGGCGCAAGAACGGAATTTTTATCTCAATCATAAGGAGAGTTATCGTCTAGAAAGACACACACACACACACACACACACACACACACACACACACACACACACACACATATATATATATATATATATATATATATATATATATATATATATATATATATATATATATATATATATATATATATATATATCAAAAAGCGGTAAACTCTAGGATTCGTTACAGAATGTCTTAAAACGGATTTCAATTAAAAAATGATCGAAAATTTTGATTTTACATTTTTGGATCCATTGCAATAGCTTCATTTTCTACGAAAATTCGCTAACATGATTTATACTCAGCAGGTAGTTTCAAATGCATTTTAATAGTTCCCATTCTATCCACTAAACAAGTGGAAGGGGCCATGGGGGTACAAAATAATGTAAAACAATACAGAATTTTCATGGTTTTCATGAAAGAGAAATACTCAAGACTTGAAATGAATACTCAAGAAATACTCAAGAAATGAATACTCAAGACATAGGTGTCTATTGGAGACCAAACAGCAAATAACTTGCGCTCATGATTAGATTGAATTAGAATAATCAATGCAGATCGAGCCTTTACTACTAATTAGGGTGTATAAGCGAATTTAAAATTTTCTAATCCCACCCGAACCATGGGCCGTAGGGCGGGAGGGGGGTCGAAGTAATAATTAATGTGCGCTTTTTGGACTTCCCCGCTTCCCCTACCCCTCTAAACGGCCGTTGACAATTCCGGAAAAATATGGGTTTCGTAGGTTTTCCTACGAGGAAGACGACGGCGCGATCGGATCGCGAAAAAAGTATCGGGAAATGCGTTAAAAAAATGCGAGAGTACGGACCCGTTTTCTCGAAAAGTCCGCCGAAAAACTTGGTTTTTTCCGATTAAAATATACCCCATAAAGGTACGTTTTTCGGAACGGTTTTCGCGGGCGAAATACAGCTTTGATCCCGCCGAATCTGAATCCGAAGTCGGATATCGAAAAAAGTGACGGAAAGTAGGTCAAATTGGGAGGGGAATTGCGAGGGAAGCGGTTAACATCAGAAATTAATCGACCACGGGCCGCCGTTACACAACGTTGCTTACCTGAAGGGACCCTCACAGGGGGGTTCCCATTTGCACTTCTACGCAATACCTTGCGAGCGAAGCGAGAGCCATTTCAAATAATAAATACGGACTTTGTCCTACACATATACAGGTATACCTTGCGAGCGAAGCGAGCAACATCCCTGAATAAACTTTTCGTGGTTCCACGTAGTTTCTAAGATTTAATTTGTTTGTAAGAATTCCCAACTGAAAAAAACGTCTGCCAAGTTGGGTGGGCAGTACAACATTCCCTAATAAACTTTTCGTGGTTCCACGTAGTTTTATAAGAATTAATTTGTTTGTAAGAATTTCCAACAGAAAAAAACGTCTGCCAAGTTGGGTGGGCAGTATAACTTCTTCAAGCGAGCGAAGCGAGCAGCATCCCCTACAGAATAAATACGGACTTGCGAGCGAAGCGAGCAACATCCCCTAATAAACTTTTCGTGGTTCCACGTAGTTTTATAAGATTTAATTTGTAAGTAAGAATTCCCCAACAGAAAAAAACGTCTGCCAAGTTGGGTGGGCAGTATAACTTCCTCAAGCGAGCGTAGCGAGCAGCATCCCCTACAGAAGTTAAACCTACCCTTAGGGATCTACCGTTTGCGAGCAAAGCGAGTAAAATTCCCTAAATGCCATACTTTGCGAGCGAAGCGAGCAACATTTTCTACATGCCAGACTTTGCGAGCGAAGCGAGCAATATTCCCTACACGCCACACGTTGCGAGCGAAGCGAGCAACTTAATGGGGGGTCCGGGGGGCTTGCCCCCCGGCTGGACGTGGAGGCGAGCGTAGCGAGCCGGAGCGGCTAGTACTATTAATAAGAATGAAACTCCGTTTGTCTGTTTGTTTGTCGTGTCTATGCACGGCCAAACGGCTGAGTGGGGGGAGTCTACGAGTGGGGGATCTTCTTGGGATTTTCCGAAAGGGGGAGCGAGCGAATTTAAAATTTTCTAATCCCACCCGAACCATGGGCCGTAGGGCGGGAGGGGGGTCGAAGTAAGAATTAATGTGCGCTTTTTGGACTTCCCCGCTTCCCCTACCCCTCTAAACGGCCGTTGACAATTCCGGAAAAATACGGGTTTCGTAGGTTTTCCTACGAGGAAGACGACGGCGCGATCGGATCGCGAAAAAAGTATCGGGAAATGCGTCAAAAAAATGCGAGAGTACGGACCCGTTTTCTCGAAAAGTCCGCCGAAAAACTTGGTTTTTTCCGATTAAAATATACCCCATAAAGGTACGTTTTTCGGAACGGTTTTCGCGGGCGAAATACAGCTTTGGGTCCGCCGAATCTGAATCCGAAATCGGATATCGAAAAAAGTGACGGGCAGTCGGTCAAATCACGAGCGGAAGCGAGGGGAACCGTTTAATATGAGAAATTAATCGACCCGGGCCGCCCGTTTCACAACGTTGCTTACCAGAAGGGACCCTCACAGGGGGTTCCCATTACCTACCTTGCGAGCGAAGCGAGAGCCATTTCAACAGAATAAATACGGACTTTGTCCTACACATATACAGGTATACCTTGCGAGCGAAGCGAGCAACATCCACTAATAAACTTTTCGTGGTTCCACATAGTTTTATAAGATTTAATTTGTTTGTAAGAATTTCCAACAGAAAAAAACGTCTGCCAAGTTGGGTGGGCAGTATAACTTCCTCAAGCGAGCGAAGCGAGCAGCATCCCCTACAGAAGTTAAACCTACCCTTAGAGACCTACCGTTTGCGAGCAATGCGAGCAACATCCCCTACATGTTGGGTGGGCAGTATAACTTCCTCAAGCGAGCGAAGCGAGCAGCATCCCCTACAGAAGTTCAACCTACCCTTAGGGATCTACCGTTTGCGAGCGAAGCGAGCATCATTCCCTACATGTTGGGTGGGCAGTATAACTTCCTCAAGCGAGCGAAGCGAGCAGCATCCCCTACAGAAGTTAAACCTACCCTTAGAGATCTACCGTTTGCGAGCGAAGCAAGCAACATCCCCTACAGAAGTTAAACCTACCCTTAGAAATACTAATAATGAATAATCTTCCCTTGCAGGCTGCCGCGCGTCTTCAGAAGGAACTTGAAGAAACGAATAGCAAACTCAAATCTTCGGACAAGGAAAAGGGATCGTCCCTGCTAAAGAAGAAAGCTCCAAAGCTCGGCAGCTTGCCGAAAACACCTTCCGGAGACGTGAGTAACAGCATAATGATGAATAGTCAGTAACGACCAATAGGTGGCGGTCATTTTCACCGATCTTTCCGTGTAGCATCCATGTTTCCATGTTCAATTGGCTATTTTTTTGAACCAATATTACGAATATATTTGTACAATTTTGTATAATGTACAATTGCTATACGTTTACCATCGACATTCTGTACAATTTTGTAAGAGATCACTGTCAAACGAGCACGATCAGCTTAGCAGACAAGATATTAGGCAAATGTAGAGGAATAAATAATTAATTTGGAAGTTAACACGTTGTTACAAAAGTTAAATGTTTAGGCTTCTAATCCATTACTCTTTGCCAATTCTTCCCTTACTGGGAAGAGCTTTAAATCATCGATATGTCTGTTTAATCCAGAAAGGAAGTCCATTCGAGCAATATGAATAAATTTTCGTAAATTACCTTATATTTATTTTACATTGCTTTGAAATTTGAGCACTTTGCGTGCAAATAAATCGTTAACAACCAATTTTATGGCAAAAAAATCGTTATAAATAACATTCTGCAATAGAAAAAGAATTAAATAAATTTAAACGACACAGCTCTGATGAAATCGATGCGAGAGATCTTGCCTGAGGAGAATGCAAGCGTCTGTTGCCTCAGAAATTCCTCTATTTTCCTCATTTTGCCTGATTTTTCGTGCATGGACCGCATTTTTACACAAGTCATGGCCTGGATGTCCTTGAGGGCATGTACGACTTACAATATTTTTCCATGCCACCTCCGAACTTCACCTGACAGCATCTTCTGGAAGTAAAACTTGTAGAGGTTTACCACGATCACTTGTCACACACGTCATAATCGGACTCGAATCCATGAATGACGTGGTGTCGGGTTTCCATTCTTTACCTTCGGTCCGTCTTGGAGTTATTTGACTTCGGTCCTAGGCCTGCGATAATCCGCCGCAAGGGATTTGTACTCTACTCTTCTAGCCCCCCGCATGGATATTGTACTTACATTCGCTTCCAATGGTGATTATCCGCACAAAGATTGTACATAGACCAGGAAACATTGGTGGAATATACATCATGTCATTAGTGATGATCACTGCTGATCCAGTGGAATTAAACGGTGCCTATTATCTCATTCGCAGAAGTTATCATTGATTGTAATTACCTCAAAAAATCTAAAGCATTCATTAAAGTTTCACATTTATGTAATGATCGAAACACTGTACGGCACGACGGTAACAAGACTCGTGCAATTAAATGTTTCAAATGAATTATTTGAGCTAATTAATTAGTCCAAGAACTCTATCAATTAATTCAAAATTATCACATCTTCTAAGGGATAATACTCCAATTATTCTGTTAGTTTGTTGTCCTTAATCGTTGGCATGAGTTAAAACTTATCAGTTGTGTAGATTACCGTTTTCAGTAACAGGTTGAATTTCATATTCCTGTAAATTCGTACAAAGGTCAAATTCGTGTGCTGTAGCTTGCAGTGATTTAGGTTTTCAGCATGTGCCTGCTATCATGTATTAATATGATATTTATCACTATGCTCAACATTCTAGAAAATGTCTCGGGAATCATTAACACGAGGAGATTCACAAGAAGATCCAGTTCAACTGCTTAGGGACTTGCAAGATTCCTTGGAACGGGAGGCGGATTTGAGAGAACAACTGAGATTTGCTGAGGAAGAGGTTAGTAGTAGAGTTGATTGAGTATACAATTTGGTAGATAAGATACCTATATCTTGCAAATGCATAAAGTTTTGAAATTGATTTTAAACAGTTTCGTAACGCTTGGTTATTGAGGTTTTTAATACCCTGCCTACGTCCAGTGGTTTTGTTTTGTATTGTCTCTATTATAGATTGTTCGTCTCCAAGTAAAAAAGAAATTATTACAGTCAGCTCCGGACATAATCCCAGATATGATATCTGGACCTCAGTACATGCTGAGAAGAGCGTCTACGCTGGGTGATCTGAGCGACTCGGCTCCGAGTACTGCAGACGTAGAAATGCAAACTGAATCTATTCAAACTGCAGATCGAGGAACCTGGCTCGAACAAGACTTCGCGGACAAAGACGTCCAAACAACTGACGCTCCGGAAGAACCCTTACCGCGCACAGGGGCACTCGAAGACCGAGCCTCCCAGACTGACGTTCCATCAGTAATGACCTTTATTGACTTTGTCAACAGAAATTACCTCAGGAACGCCCTGCAAAGACGGTCTTTGACACCGGATTTGGAAGACGTGTTGGTATCAATATCAACCCCGACGCAAACGATCGAATTCAATTTTAAGCAATGCCTGAGAATGCCACCTGTCAACTCCATTGTACCCTACCCCGTTCTGTCTCCATTGGAAGCGTTATTTTTACCTCTAGGTAACGGAACTGTCGAGTGTCTATTCTCGTTCCCCTACTAACAAAGTGGAAATCGTACTTCTGAAATCCTATTTTATCCATCCCCTTCGAACCTTGTATATAAAAAGTATCCCTGTCGTAATGTTAATATGATCTGTTCGTTGGTTTGAGGGATACTTTTCGGCGCATTCCCTGCTATGTATGCATCCTTATTGCCCAAAAAATAAATATTCGTTCTCACCGTCGTATGTATTAACTTCATGCTGTTTTTTACATCTCCGAGTTGCCACTTTTAACGATTCTTTGCTAATATCTAATATACTACTGTGAGATCCGGTTGCACATAGGGTACATTTTATTGATTAGACGCTTTCATATGACAACGTATACCGTAGTTTTCGCAAGCAATCGACAAGGTTCCTACATAGACCCATGTAAAAATGACGATTTCGGAATGTTTCAAATACAAATTAACTTTCATTTAAGCAGTTTATATAAACAGTAAATTTCTAACAACACACTTGATTTCTATACTACCGAATAGTTCCACCTTCACGATCAACGTATTTTCACGTTTACTGGTACTTCTGAGGAATGCCTAAAATAGAGCCCTGCGATTTTTGTTCCCAGGCTGAAAACCTTCGTAAGAAATCATCGCGAGTCGAAGACGATAACGAATCTTTGGTTATGCAGCTTAAGAAAATGGCTACCAAAGCCAGAAGTATGTGTCTCACCACGTCCCACTTACCATTTCCACATTTTAACTAGCACGTTGTAGTTTTGCTTGGTTTCATTCTCAATCGTCATTAATTCACTCACTCTTGATGTAAATAATGATAAATTCTTGTTATAACCGCACATAAATCAATAATACGAACCCTTGCCTTCATCTTGTGCCCATTTACATTTTAACTTTCCAATATCTAACATTGAATTATAACGTAATATTGTCAATAATTGTAATCCAAAACACTTGTAGTTTAATGGTCTCACGGCCTCCACAGATAAATTCAGAAATACGACTTCTTGAAATAACAATACCATTCCCATAGTTAGCTCCTTGTAGTCTAGTTCAAAATTCTTAGAAAAAAATAATTAGTGAAATTAACGTTTTTATCTTTTGTAGTCTTAACTATTAGATGAATTGAATAAGAATTTTCATTTTGGCTGTGTACGATGGTTAACTAAACTTTCATACCATAAATTTCCCAACCGACTAGTGAAATCGAATTGATTGCGTTGAGTGTGATCTGTCCCGACAGATGTAACGATGTTTCGTTTAAACTTGTCAAAAACACGTTTTTCTATTGATTTTCAAACAAAACTTTAATAAAATCTAGTAAAACCTGTTTTATAGTTTATCTGGAGTTCTTATACATTAAAGCTTGATTTAATAACTTAATAAATTAACTGAAGTTGTTTATTCACGAACTGCATATGATGAGAATTTGGAACAGACATTTCCAGTTTTATGTTATTTTTTGGTTCCCAAGCTTCCCAAAATATTGGGAACGCTCAATATAGTAAATCATACGGAATTACTAAACTAATTGAACATTATCTACAACATAACGTGAAAAGTGAGATCAGCCAGTATTCAGAAGTTTGTCTGCAAACTTTCATTGGGAAGATAATAACTTATTGAAATTGCTTGTATCATTACGTTTGTATTAGTTTTAACAAGTAAAAACATACCTGAACTATCTCCATGGTTGAAAAATTTGGTGAAAATGATGTTACACAACTAATCAAAACTATAAACTTTTGGTCAAACCCGAAGTGTTGAAAAAGCAATTCACAGGAACAGATTTGCATTTGATTAACGTATGAAATTATGTCGAATCCTTGCAGTTTTACCATAAATTCTCGTGCCAAAAGACGCATTTATTTTATTGGTTAATGTTAAGTAAATAATTATGCACTCCGTAAAGGTTAATATTTGTTTATGATTGGAATACCAGCAAGGCGGCATAGCCCATCCCAAAACCGTCTGACTCCCGAACCAGTGGAAAAAGACGAAGGGATTTCGGACGAAGACGATCCATCCGAACTCCGAATGCTCTTAGAACTTAATGAACAGGTAGGTGTGTTTCTGTTCCATTTTTCTTTAGCAGGTATTATTTTATAGTCATGAAACAGTTGAGTTGAAATAAATGAGTTTTGAAGATTCATGTTCAGTTTAACTTGTTGAATTTAGATGTACAGTACCTTGAACGCATTGGTGCCCTTGTAGCATTACTGAATTTACAAAGTTATATAATTATTTGTAGTACTCGTAAGAAGTCATGCTAAAGCCATTTTAATTGAAAAATGCTTTAAACATTAAACTGTAATGAAAATATTGGCTTTATATAAGATAAAAAGTAAACATTCAAATAGGTATCACTAAAATGTTATTACCAATCTCATTTGAAAAGAAGAGTGATGTATTATAGGGAGTCGTACCCAATGTTTTGCACCGATATGAAATGAATGAATCCGTGAAGCTACGAAATCACAACTAAAAATAAAATTGGTGGGAGGAGCAAAAATTCGTCTAAATTCGATCCAACGGCTAGCAAATTCATTAGGTACACCATAACCCGATTATAGAAGATGTTGTAAAAATATTTGCAGGAATCATCAGTTCTGAGACGTAAGGTCGAAGATTTGGAGGTTGAAGGTGATCATCTCAAGAGGAAGGTGAAAGAGTTGCAAGAAAAGCTGAACTCCAAAACCTCCATAGCATCTAGGAGAACTGCTCTGGACAAGTCAGACACCAAATCAGATGCCGTCACGGACAAGAAAATGAAGGTAACCAGATGTGTAGACTTCCGTCACAGACGTATTAAGATCAAAGTTTTTCATTCTGACGATTAGAAGACGATATTCACATCTGTGCGTTAGCTGAATTGCCGGCATCTTTTTAATAATTATCAAGGTAGGAAAAATATCTACCTCCCTCTTCCCTCCCCCCAATCGAAAAAACAAACAATTATTCTCTTTATTAATTAGAATTAATGTTATCTTCTTCTATTCGTATTTGAAGTACTTACTCCGTCTGATTGATTCTTGGTAACTTAATGACCAAATTTTTCCAATCAAGGTTTTGGAAGACGAAATGGGACAGATCAGGATGAAGCTCATTGAAAAAGAGAGGGAGTGCGAACGACTGCATGCTGAAATTTCAGCTGGTGGCAAAAAGAAGACGTTAACTAAAAGCAGGTAAAAGCGGTTATTTACTGTAGAAATTTGGCTAATTCAACTTAAAAGTAGTGTACAATACATTACGGAAATTGATTCCAAGATGGTTCCTGAAAAGTCTATTGATGTGGAGCGATTTTCTTGTTAGAAATTGATGAACCTTTTTTATTTTTTATTTTATAAAGACTAATGCTGACATATCTGACAATTTAATCGTAATCCAATTAATTGTACATGAATCGTGAGTGTTCAAGTTCTATTCTCCTACGGACTTGAGATCCTATTCTTTCTGACTCCAAGATGCTATAAATTGTAAAAACTTTAAAACGAACAAAAGTTTGAATTTTTGAAACAATGGCTTTGTTGGCTCGCAAGAATTCAAAGCTTTCCCCCCATGCTAGTTTTCTTGCGCTAGGAGAACAGAAATATATAAATATCAACATTAATAAATTGGCAGAATGCACTGCGCAAATTTTTAAAATGCTATTACCTATTGTGTTTGACGAGAAATACTTTATTAATACGTATGACTGATGTATTCGGAGTCATTCCAGGTCTTTGGATGGAGATCAGCAGACAGTTGATTTGAAGAGGCAGCTGCAAGTCATCGAAACAGAAGCGAATGTACTCAGGTCGAAAACGCAAGAGCTTGAATCAGAAAATGAAAAGCTCGTGAGCGAGAACAGAAAGTTGAACATGCTGAGAGGAAGGTCCAGCTCGGTTGAGAGGATCAACGAGTCCAAGAATTTGAGTACATTGGAAAAACAGCTGGAGGAGGCCAATAAGAAGGTATTTAACATTCAAAATAGTTTGTTCGCTCCTCTAGATCATCATAAATGTATCTTGATCTCCAAAAATGGTGCAATCCAATGGTTTTTCTATCAATGAAATGATATGTTTAAAGCAAATAATGGAACTGAGGGTTTCATCCCAATTAAGTGGTGTCCCAAGTTAGTAATGTTGATTTCCAATGACAAGATTGAATTCCAATGTGCAACGTCAAAACTATTCTTGACATGCTTTTTACATGTATGATTTTGACATAAGAAACAACTGACATAAATTAAAAATATAGATGTTTCTGGATACAGATTGAAGTTTCGTGGTTCATTTCAAAACCGTAAAATTTACATTGTTAGTTTCGTTAGTTCATTCAACAGGTTCTTGTTTATTTTTGTTATTCGTTTTGGCAATATTGGGTCACTTTCCATTGAACCTAAAAAGGAGGCAGGAGGCTTGAAAGAACATAAAATGTAATTCTGCCACATTCTACCATACCGATATTCGAGTTTGTTCTCTATAATTAGTTCCTAATTAAATAACAGGCACAATGAAATACATATTCACTGTCGTCGTGATGATGAAATGATAAAATATATGTATACATGTACAATTTTCTTTGGAGAGTACGTCTTTAGTGTATCCTGTTGCATTTTCTTGGAAGTAGTATGATTATAAATTCTACACAAGCATCCAAGACGGTACTGCTTCCCTCTATCCTTTTTTGCATCAGAAAGAACCTCAATTTGCATATCCATTCCTTGGCCTCGTGACAAGTGGCTTGGAGAAGCTGAGTCAATGTCGTCATCTTCTTCAGTATCTACCGCTGAGGGGTCAATCTATCTTGTGATCAATTATGACGAAATGACGGATTCAATTTATCCTGTAAGATTAGAGATGATCAGGTTCAGAGAAGCTGCCCAAATATCACGGAGAAGGTTTCCTGGCCTATTCTGTAAAACTCTGAACTCATTCACTCCCGATATCGGGTAAATCAGCATTGGATTTATTCAAATTGGAGGAAGATGAGAACCGAGTGCCATTATGTAGTATACAACATTCATTCTCGGGGAGTTATTCACATTTTAGCACTCTCTATCCGACTCGCACCTCAACAATCACGTTATAGTGTTTTATTTGTTTTCGAAAATCATGACATTTTACATTAAGTACTAGAATAGGGTTTTATTTAAAACTAAACACAAGTAGACTAGTTAAGTACTAGAATAGGGTTTTATTTAAAACTAAACACAAGTAGACCAAATTTTTAGGACCAAGGTTTCAGCACCATAAGTCGATTAAGAAAAAAATTAGGCTCAGAGCTCCCTCCAGCTGATCAGCGTGTCTATGTGCACTGATATTGAACTCTAGATATCACAAAGGAGATTGCAAACACATAATATGCAATCTTTAATTCAAACTGATGAAATACTGGGCTAAAACAGTTTCTATTTCATTATCGGCGTCTGAAACACGATGGTAGTTACAAAAACAAACACCTGAATATGCCGTCACGCAATCTGACACTTTGACATTTTTATAGAAACTGTTGTCAGCGATTTACAACTAAAAGCTAAATGGGTAATTATCAGGTTCAATACATCTGAATATAATCTACAGTCAACTTCTCAAAACCCCTCCTGCATCACTATTTCTGTTGACGTTCGTATAGCCCTGTCGAGCATGGTCATTCGTTTGCTTGTTATTTGGGCAGGCAAATGGATTTTGAAACTTTAAAATGCATTAGACACTTACCCAAGGAATAAATGGGAGGTTCCGTCTAAAATTTCTTTGACGGTTGCAGATAAAAGAACTGGAGTCATCTAAACCCAGCGCGAATAAGGATTCGTCCATTCCAGTCGGTGAGATCGAGGAGCTCAAGAAAAAACTGAAAAAGGTAAGCTAACAATTAGTTTATAAATAAATAAATGTATATTTTGCCCAAAGACAAAGTATAGGTACCGGGACATGCAGAGAGGTTGGATCATCAATTTATAGGTCTCAATGGATGGTGTCTTAGGATGCTTACTGAGCCTTTCAATGTGCTCAATCCGATTTCTTGAATTACCTCTTTCCCGAGCCCTAGTTTGTATTTATGTCTTCTCGCAAAAAGACAACATCATACTCAGAATTTGTAAACAAAATGCCTAGAGTAAATGGACCGTTCATTATCAAGCAAATCACGTGGATGAACGGATACCCTAAGACCATTTTCTACGATGATGGCTCCAATGGAGAACACGCAGAAAAGAACGAATGAAAATATTTTCCAAGAGTTTTAATACAATCTTAAGAAAGAGGGATCGTTAAGACTACAGTTTTCTATGATAACACCTGACACCAGAATTATAGTAACTACATGCCTATGTTACAATGTTGATACACAATTAGAAAATAAAGTAGTAGTTGAGTTCTGGAATGAATCCTTAAATTATCAGCCACGCAAAAAGACTGTCAAGTTCGTGACTGGTAATCTGTCTATAATAATTAGTTTTTATTGTAATAGTAAAAGTTGTTGCGAAGTAAAACTGACAAATTCGTTGCTGAATTAAAGTAACGAAATTGCGCAACTGCTTCGGGTGCATTTACATAATCGCAATTTAAAATTTTTAAATATAGGTATTCATAATTATAGAATATTATTTAGAAACATTTCTATACTACAATTTAGAATGTTAGGACCGTCGTGCGCAAAATTGTGCTCAACTTGAATAGAAGCAACAACAACAAAAAAGTATTATAGTTGATGATCAAGTTTGTTGATGTCCTGAATTTGAATTGAAATGTTTTGTAACTGTAACTGATTTGCCATCTGCAGGTCGAAACGGATAAGAAAAAACACGAAGAGGCTTTGAAGCGATTAAAAGAGGAAGCAGTCGAGAAGGTTGCAGAGTTTTATAAGAACCGCACCCCGAAAAAACCGACAGATCTCACTACCAAACTCCAAATGAAGAGGATGGTCGACGACCTGGAAAATGAAATAAGTAAGATTATTATTGTTCGTTAGTTTATTCTTTTATACATCTACGTAATGGTGGTGAATTTTGATGAAAGTAGCTGAAACCATTAAGAATGAATATAGTATATTTGATTATGTTTGTTCATAAATTCGATTTCAGTTTGATTTTATCAAAGGTACATAAACTAGTTTTATCATGAATGACCATGACCATCGGTACACCGACCGATTCTTCAGAAAAAACTCCAGCCATTTTATTAAGTTTGAAATTAAATTGATACATTTTATTATTATATGAGATATTTCAAATGGCATACTGCTTTGTTCAGGTGAAATATTGGTCGTACTTCAAAAATGCGGGGGCACGAAAAATGAAGGTGATATATCAGCTCTGAAAACGGAACTGGAAAAAACGAAAGCAAAGTTGGACAGCCAAATCAAAGAAGCCAAAGAACAGTGCAATAAGAAAGATAAGGAACTTGAAGCACTAAACAAGATGATCAAAGATTTGGAAAGTGGTAAGTGCTTCACGAAACCTCAAACATAGTGTGTGAATACTAAATATTCTAAATTCAAATTAAGCATTATATTACAACCCACTTACAACGTTATTAAAGATGAACATGAGACATAAAACAGTACATAAATATATTTTAATTTAACCTCCATTTTCGAAGAGTCCATTAAAGGTATTTCGGTCCATAGCGTACAGTGTCCAGGTTCGGAACTTTATAAAAACACCTACCGTACTGTAATAGGCCTTTCTGTTAAAATTTCAGAAAGAAATATTGTTTTGTAAAATTTAAACACACTTAAATACTCCAATTAAAGAAATGTTGCCAGGTCTAGTCAAGATTCTCGTTATGATTTTGAAAGTCATCATACCAAACATGAGCCCTTCTCCCGGTTTAACCACAAGGGCCTTATACTAGTGACGTATAGCATTCCGTTTCTAAAACGCTGCAGAGTACGTGTACGAATCAACTGCCTTTAATGATCAATATTCTTTCCCGAACAAGAACATTTAAACATTTTCAATTCCTATCAAAATCTAGACAAAAGAGATACAAATATATGGTTTATGTTTAAAAGTTCAACGCTTAGGTAATTATATAAATATAATTTGTTCATTTCTTTTAATTTTGTAATGCTTTATTGCTGGTCCGTATATATTGCATCCCAGCTATTTCTCGCAGCTCCTTCTAAATGGTATTAGTGTAAGCATGATTCCACTTTGGTTTACAGTGATTACGGGATAGATCTTATACGTTATACACTTAATATATTCACTGTGGTTGGAGACATTCTTTAGGTTGAAACTCTATGGTGGTTTATGGTTCTCCGTTGTAAAGCTCCAGACTCAAATCGTTCATTTTGGGTTCCTTGCGTTTTTAAAGTATAGCTGGATGTAGGTTTTACCATAATAGGGTGGTTGGATTCCCAAAGGGTGGGTGGTAAGGAACGTTTGCTTTATTCGATTTCTCATATAGGATCAAAACAGCGTTGTATTTAAAAAAAAAAAAAAAAAAAAAAAAAAAAAAAAAAAAAAAAACAGGTAAATGCTTGTTTAGGCTTGACTGGTCTGGTGGAATAATATTTTGCCATGTTCCATGCCCTCCCCTACATTTTCACCCAGCTACCATCTTGTAGTTTTGAATGCTGTAATTGTAGCCTGATATCCAAAAATCAATACTCAATCATCCTTCAATTACCTCCACTGAAAATCCATCAATTCATCCTCACCAGCCAATGTATTTTGCTTATTTTTCCTTGGTGTTGCAGATAAACTGAAAATAAAGAAAGACGCCGACAAAAACCGCACAACCGTTGAAAAAGAGCTGGAAAAATTAAAAGAGTCAAAGACTGATTTAGAAAAAGATAAGAAGCAATTAACTAGTGAAATAGACAAATTAAAATTAGAATTAAGTAAGTATTGTGTTACCTGGCTTACTCAATCGTCAATATTAATCTAAGGATTCTTTCAATTATATTCCTTTCAAATATATATGCACTGGCCGCTTTCACTAAGTCCTTTCAATGTGAGTGGGCGTTCATACAATGGGTAGTTGATGGGTGTAATAAAGAATATATACCGTTATGGAACGCAATTCGCTTTCATTTCATACCTGCAATAATGGGACAGGAAATATCTGACCAAGAGGGACAATTATTGTAATTACCCACGAGGCTGGGAGGCTTGTCTATTCAGAATCCATTGCGCACTCAGGAGTCATCTTTTCAAACATAAAAAAAAAGCAGTGGAATTTCTCACGTCATCAATAAAGGCTGGGACTGCTCTAAATTACGTTGAACATTGGGATCACGTAACTCGAGTTCTTCAAGAAAAAAAAAAAAAAAAAAAAAATCCGGGCGGAGAATGATAGTCAACGGAGTTTGCAGGCAATAGAAGCATTAAAATCACATCAGAAGCGAGTACTAAGGAGAATTTTGAATGAAAATGCTTCTCAGTTGCTAACAGTGCTTTCAAGCTCAGCAAACAGCTGAGATTTGTCTGCTACCCAATTTCGAGATGCCTTGTCCCTCCGATATGATCATATCCAATAGGCCTACCAGAAAGCTGTCAGTGTCTCTCATGCTCTAAATTGCAAGAAAGGAGGGCTTGTCAAGAGAGGTCATCATGCAGTACGGGATGACACAGCCAAGTTATCAGCCTTTGCATGGAGAGGAGTGACAATGGAACCAGTGCTGCGAGAAGCCAGTTACGAGGGTCCAGCATTAGAAGCTGATATTAAAGTGGAATGAGTCTGGGAGAGTGGGAGGCCGGCGTTTTTCAATAACCGCATCATAAATGCTGACGCCGCCTCTCACTACTCCAGGAATGGCCACAGATCGCCCGGATAGCAGCACAGGAGAAACATTCAAAGTATGATCGTGCTGCGAAAGACCTTCCTGGTTCATTTACCCCACTCATTTGCTCGTGTGACGGAGCATTGCACAAGAAATTTCAGACATTTCTGAAAAGCGGCTCATGCTGTGGCCGAAAAATGGAGCAGATCCTTCTTGCAGGTACCAGGATGGGTGAGGATAATGATTCAGTTTGCTGTAATCAAGGCAGTTTCCCTTCGATTACAGGGTGCCCGAAAGAAGATAAGCCACTGGGTCTGGAAGATGAAGCAGGCCTCCCACAATTTAATAGAGAGTAGAAGAACGCCTCAATCAGAAATAATTTATCTATCCCCTTCATATTCCCTTCCCATTAACCTCTCCCCCACCCTAAAAAATAGGTTAAAAAATAAATCATTGATGTGTAAAAAAAAAAAATTATATTCCTTTCTTTGATTGCTTGCCGAAATAGGTATTTATTTTATAATGCATTAATCAACACTGTACCGATTGAAAAGGAATTGTAATATGGATGTAGGAGGTGAGGTTTAAAATGCATCATTATCAAATCAACAAGTGAGAAGAATAATGATTCCTATCCACACATTTCTGAACTGCAGAGAAAGAATTGTGGTGGAGATGTGTTTATCGCTGCTCGCATAATCTTGATGCCAATCTCCCTAACTTTTAGTTATTTTTAAATCGTTATTTTAATGCTGTTTAATTTTTCTTTTTTGAAAACTCAGAACAAGAAAGAGCTAAAGATGAGTCGACGAAACTGAAAAAGAAAATAGAGACGTTGACAAACGAACTGGACGTGGCGAAAAAAGAATCCGAGAGTTTGAAGAAGCAGCTCGATTTAGCGGCCCAGAGCGGTTCAGAAAATAGCAAACTAATAAAAGAGGTAGGTTCGCACACCAATATAAAAACAATATCTATTAATATACGATCAATTGATCGCCATCGAGTTAATGACCCTTTTAACGCCTTACTACGTTGAGTAGTGAAGTTCGACATGTCTATTGAAATATACTGTTCACTATGAGCAACCTAAAACTACTACTAAAACAGTCTTCCATATCTATGAATGTTTTGAAAATCAATTTTTATTTTTATTTATTCTTATAATCATGTTTGTTTGCTGCTGTGAGTCTTTTAAAACTGAATGTTTTGATTAGGATGTAATTTACCTTTGAAAAATAGTAAAAAACCATAAATAGCCGCAACTTTACACAACCCATACCGCCGCCCATGCTGTGGTGTTTGTGTGCATAACCACAGCAACACTGTCCGCCCATCTCTTGTACATAAGGCACACGAGAGAAATTCGTAAATATGGCGGTCGGGATGCATCATTACTAAGCATGTTAGTCGACTTGGAGAGTTTTGCTCATTTTCATCAACATTAATGCTCAGGTTGTTTAAAATCTTCTCAAGAAATAGGTTGTTAAGAACAGAAAAAGCTATACTTTTAGCATTTCTAGGAACAATACGGTTAGCTTCCATCATTAATATAATTTTTCTCAGTTAAATGACAACTGTAGATATGGGGATCTTACTTAATTGGCAGTAGGAATTGGTATCCCAATCAATTCCGCGGGTTTGATCAGTGTGAACTGAGATCATCTAAGTTTATTTTGGCATAGAATATATGCTTTACCCTTCAGCCGAAAACCGACACAAAAAATGGAACGAAATTGTTGTACCTCATGCCTAGGTCATTTTGAAGTTTTTCACGAACGGTCAATCGTTCCTAAGAAAAATATGACCCCAGCTCCACAGAAATCGTTTACCATCGGAATGCTTCCGTAGTGCAGCTGTTATTTTTTGAATAACAGCCTTTGTGCCCCCAATGAGTGTTAGGTACCCACGTATTCATTTTATATTTTTAAATGAAAATAGATTCAATTCTGGGAAATTCGACACCATCCGCACTTTCCAACGATGTTCAAAGTTTTCAAGATGTCACAGTGGAAGGAGGTTTCGCCTAAAACTACTCATCGTGGGAGAGTGAGGATGGTGTCAAACTTCTTAAGATGGGATCTTCTTTTCCATTCAAAAATATTTTAAGTTCATTTTTGCGCCCATGGATTACTCTCATTACTTGGTTTATCTAGAAACGGAACTGTGCACAATATCTGCATCAACCTCTGCATGCACAGATATACTATCAGAATCTCAAGCAGGTAGATCCCCCAAGTAGCAAGGATTGCGAGGTTGGTTGCATTGGAGATTGGCCAGTTGGGAATATTTTGGGCAAGCCATTACGGTATCCTGGCATTGAAGTTTGAGCTTCCGAACCCAATTGGAACATTGGATATAACACAATCGAAGTTAAACATGGGATGGTCAAACGCACCGTGGTACCACATGAATCCAGCGTAACATGCCTAGGCCTAACTTTGGATAGTAAGCTCATCTGGAGAGATCACATCAGCAACTCATCTTGCAGTATAAGGTTTCGCTTTCACCATCTCAAACCCATGCCTACTCATCCCAAAATGCCTCTTTATTTGAAAATTCTGGTGTACAACATGTTGATTCGACCGATTAAGTTCTATGGTGGAGGTCTGTAGAGCTCAGCATCTAAAACTCAAATAAAACGCATTCAAGTTCTTCAAAACCGAATTCCTCGGTTAATAACTAATTCTCCATGGCATATATAAGAAACGAAGAACTGCATAAAGTCCTTAAAACGCCGACAGTCGAAGATTCCTTAACTGTAGCATGTCATGATATGTATCGTCGTGCCGGTACTCATCCGAACGAACATGTCAGATCAATACCAGCAAATCACCCTCCACATCGCCCCCAACGACGTCTGAAACGAAAGCACCACAGCGATTTCTCCAATGGCAAAATCTAACAGTTGATGATCTATCTATCTAACAGTGACAAACTGTCCTCACTAGTTCTGTGATTTTTCTTATTATTTATTTCTTATTTATTTACAACTATAGTTTCCCTACCAAGATTATGAAGATTATGTAGCTTGTACATGACCTAGTAGTCATTTTGTTAATATTTTGCATGTGTATCACGCAGTTAGCGTGCTATATGTCTTAATTAACAAACATAATAGTGCCAAGCACAAACATGTATTCTAATAAAATTATATTAAAAAAAAAAAAAAAAAATGGAGAGGATGCCTAGTTTTACTTGTCTCCGGTCCAAAATAACGGATGTTGTGGAGGAATGATGAGAAAGATAGTAAGAACTCCTATAGAACGACCACCAGTCAAAGTAACGGCCCCGACGGGTGTGGAAAGTGATGCCACGAAGCACTCCTGCCGAGATGTTAAAAACATCGTGGCACTTCTTGACTGCATTACTCTCCGTGCGATCATTCCACAGTCGTGGTCATGACCACATACTGCAGCTTGGGCATTTACGATTACGGCAGACCAGTCACGCTAAAGGGTAGGCACTCTGCTGGTAGACTTGTCTCCCAGGATACTGCCGGCACTTAAGTTATGTGGCTTGACGATAACTCGGGTACCAACCTGCTCAGTTGGTAGAGTGGGCTAGAACATTCGGCTTCACCTGTAGTGCTTTGCAAACAGGTACTCTCACCATTAAGCGAGAGGCCCTTGACTGTGGGTGCAACAGTTTCCCTTGGTTTACCAGGGAAGAATTTCCTCCTTCTTAAAAGTAGGAAGGGAGGACGTAAGCACAGTGTGCTGGGATACTCCCTTAATTAACCTTGGGATTTTCTAAATCCTGAGGGGGAACAGAAGAGACCAGTCAGACTTAACACAACGACTTCCAGCTTTTTATCTTTATCACTCAGCATATGAACGGCTTCCAGTCCACACCCCAGCCATTTGATAACTAAAAATAGTACCTGCTATGATATTGGCAACCACATTATTTCGTAGAATGCAGCCATTTTGTGTCCGTGGGCACTGCTACACTACATGATACGGGGTCTCATGTTTATCCCGACATGACACGAATACCTCTCCAACTCCTCATTGAGGTTGCTTGAAATACTCCCCAGGTGTCCAAGTCCCAGCACCCCAATGCCCATTCCACCAAGTGGGAGGATAATATGGATTCTGCACAGTCAACGTTTTTTACATTCCACTAACCCATGCATGTAATAGAGAACTCAGCAGATAGGCTACACGCATACATTATGATAAAACATACAAATACTAGTTCAGATGAAGTCGTGACCTACATCCTAGTTCAGAAATTTTTGTTAGGCTGATTAAAATATTTTGCTTTTACCATTCTCATCAAGTAAGTAAAATACAAAATGTATTGTGTATGATAGACAAGTAAAGTAGCACTATTTACTAGAAATATAATATTCTATTCAATATTATTCAATACTGTTCAATATATTGTTTAAGCATTCATCTAACATACGTATGTAGCAATTGCATAAGTTTATATATATAAATAATCGTAAATTAATTTCTACTGCGTAAAAGATACCTGGCTTAAATGTAAGTTGTATTTTTTGTTTTCCTTTTTTAGCTGGAAGAAAAAACCAGTGCGTTCGATGCTGTAGAAAAGAAACTGAAAGATACGGAAGAAAAACTGAAAAAGTCAGAAAAACTAGTTGCATCAAAAAAAGAGAAAATTGCAAAAATGGAAAAAGAGGTAAATATGTAATTATGTTGCAATTAATTAATTTTGTTAGTACGGTACAGCATTTACATTTAGGTAGGTACGTAAGGTAACTAATAGATACAAACACCATAGTGTAACCAGGGCTGATTCTATTTTAAATCGTGTCCAGGGGAAGCAAAAACACGTACAAATACACGTTGTAAGTATCTAGTAAGTTGTTGATTGGTAGCGATTCCTGTAAGAATAATAAATCCGCGTATAACAAACTGTATTCAATTTATCACAATTGTATCATTCAATAGTAACCATTGTTTGCCGGTATGGAGTGGAGGTTATAAAACTATAAGTCTCTGATCGAAATTCAAAAGTTGATACCATGGAAAATCATAGAAGTAAGAAAATATATTCTGTCGGGAATTCTACTCAGAAATTAAAATATTATACCATTTGAAGAACTGAATAATGTTTGTGAAACTACACAAATAACAACAAACGAACACAACAATTTCCCGCTCGTTGAGCACGATGGATTTTCTAGAAGTACGGACTCCGGTATCTTAGCGTTTTTGTTACTCTACACCATTTTACTACTCACGAATTTTCAGTTTATTTATTATTAGGTATGTTCAATTTTGTGGTTTTTAAGGGTAAAACTAATCAGTTAAAATATAAAACTCGGATATAATGGAGTTTTAGAGGTCTGCAAGTGTTACAATTCGATTCAGCGAAAATAAGTACCTACGTAGAAGCGACCCCAAACTCGTATTTTCATAAAGAATCATTTAACAAAAGTCTTTTTTCAAATTTGAGCCCATAATTTTCTCTCATTATTACAGTAAAAGTAGAATTGACTATACTGTTGGAAAGCTGAGATTTCAATAATATTTTTCGTGGAGTACCTTTCAAAAATACTCGTAATATGTCCATACCTTAAAAAAAAAAAAAAAATCTAGGAAATTTCTAAATTTGCAATTTACCTAGCCTCATTTTATCGTTTTAAGACGGCTTTAAAAATATTGATTTGACATCAAAGACCAAGAAAATTTAACGTTCTTCCCAACGGTGTACTTATTTTTGATCCTAAGGGGAGTTATGGCCGTTTTAATGTCATTTGGTAGAAAACATGAGACAAATCTTTTAAATTAAATAATCCGAAAACAAAGCATTTAACAAATTTCTAAGAGGAACTCCCGATCAGAAATTTGCACTAGAATCGACCCCTGAAATTTGTACCATTAGGGTTGGCGCACTCTGTACACCCTGTACTTTCTGGCAGTTGGGGACTCAAAAACGTTCCATGTTAAATTTGGGCTTACCCATTTAATAACAATGACTAATCTCAATAGAAAAGATGGCCAATATAATAGAATTGTTGGTATTCATCACATGTGTGTCAAAAAATAAATACCCATTAAGGTACTTAACCAATACTTGAATACCCTTTTGATACCCTTTCTGTACAGAACGAGGAACTTGGAGAGAAGATTATCGATTTAGAAAAAGAAAAAAATACTTCCGTGAGTGAAAAGAAATCTCTGCAATCCAAACTAGACGAAACGGAAAAGAAGTTAAAAATATTGCAAGAAGATTTGGACGCTAAAACCAAGGAACTTCAGAAAATGGTAAGTCATTTAATCTTTTTAATACATAAAACTCGGTACTGTTAATTCTTCCCTTAAAGGGGTGAATTTCGTTCAGAAAAAGGTCATATTTAAACGGAGCGCAGGTTGTTAATTTAAATATGTATTCGTCAACCTTCGAATGGCATTTCTGATACTACGGCAACTTTGTTTAGGAGTCCGGGAATACTGCAGAAGGAGATACGAAAAAGCCTTTGAAAGCTGGCGCTAAATCAGCCCAGGAAATCAAGGAGTTGAAGGATGAACTTGCTACGAGCAAAACGACCATAAGGGAGTTGACAGATAAGATTGAAAAGGTCAGTTTAAGAATGGATTAATATGCATTTCATGTTTGTGGTAGGACTTATAGGTATGTTGATATATAAATATAGATCGGAACGAATGCGTGAATTGTTTGGTACATGGGAATGGATGAGACCGACGTATTTTACATTAGTTGTACGAAACTTCTACCTTACAAAATCAAACAACTGGGTTCGGGCTGAAGACAAACTTAGGTTCAACCCAAACATGTAAACGACACGTTTTTCTATATTACATACCTACTCTACATTCAATTTTTCTATTGACAAAGCCCTTTACGTGTTTCCATGTTAAAATGAATCTAATTTTGCAGTTCCATCACATTTTTGACATTTCATCACTCGTACAAACCGGTCGTGCTGAAATTCGGGTTCAGCACTTCTGATAAGATTTAAAAAAAAAGAGGTGCGGAACCTAATTATGTATACGCATCGAACACCAAAATGTGCCTAATTTTCATAAGTTTGTTCAATTTTATGGATGATGTGTCATCTGTATGGTTCGATAAAACTGAAATTCGGATCCAGCAATCCCCCTCCCCTCCCCGAAAAAACCTGGAACCTTACTCCGGTTATAATTAAAACCTCACTCCAGAATTTTTTCTGGAAACACCTCTTTTTTGACACCTTTTGACTCGACTTTCCTTGACACAAAGGAGAAGTGCCTGTCACACTGATGAATGACAAATCCGCTACCATCCGTGGTGAATCGGCTGATGACAAAATAAATTTGAAATATATCGGTACAGTGAAAATGACTGCGAACATCGTGACGAAGTCACTCTCATACCCTCGGCTTCTCATGATGATGACAACATCAGAGGATTAGCCAGGATGAAAAAACAAACCCCAAGCTTGAGAAGTAATATTGGAAAAATTCCATTACATATTTCCATGTTGCAAATATGTGAATGGAACATGTGATTGGTAAAGTAGTCTAAAGTAATGGGTAGTGATAATCTAAAGAAAGTGTTCTTTGTGAAATACGTTTGTAAAACATCGAAAGTATTGAGATTTTAAATACAAGGTTTTTCGTATTCACTTAAAGTGTTTTGATATGATTGATTAATTGATTCCAACGTTTTCAAGAGTTTGAATTTCAGTTCTTTTCTAATTCCCAATCCTTCACACTATAATATGCTACTATCATTTTCTGGTGATGATAAATACGTATTGGTGACAAGCAATTGACGAAATGAGTGCCCGACGGCTCAAAAATGGGAGTACCTACAACTACAATGTGTTTTGGCGCCTAAAACCACCTACACCGTTTTAAGGCTAATAATACTAATACTAAATAATCTTTTAAATTGAGCAAACTGCACCGTTTCACTTCTTGGACAATACTGTATTTTAATAGTAAAGTTATTTAACAGAACCAAGAACCTCAATATGATCAAGATCCCATAACAAAATATTGTACCTAGTTTCTAACAATGTGTATGCAACACTCATCCAGAAGATCTGTGTACCTAGTACGAATGGTTTCAACAGAAATGTATCTAAATCGAGTTGCATTCCATGTATACATAATCAGTGCGAATGGCGCCTAAAGCTCTGCAAATCTCTGAATATGTTGAAATAGAATCTTCTACAGTCCAAGGTGCTTATGGCTGACCGAAGAGTCACACTCTCTGAACGTAGGTTTTACAGAGAGGAGGAGGGAAGGAGGAAGATTTTTTATTTGTGGGAAATAACAACATTTTTAATGAATCCGATTTTTATTGAGAATTCGTTGTAAATACCTACTTCATTGTTACATTACAGCTCTTATAAGTTGATGTTTGTATTAATATTTTTAAAGCGAAAGATTATATGTTACTTTGTACTTAAGTGTAATCTGTATAATAATAATGAATCCATATTAATTTTATGATACAATCATTCAGGCTGAAGAAGATCTTAAAAGAGCGCAAGCGGAAATGGAAAGGAAAGAAAGAAAGTTCAACAAAGAAATTGAAGAATGGGAAAAGAAGGCATCAGAACTTGAAATGGACCTCCAGGTAAAACCAGTTCATTCGAAAAGGCAGATTAGCCAACCGAATATGTATTTCCAAATTGGTCAATTTAGACACCTACAGGAATGTATGCAAATTTTTTAAACAGTCATGCGGCATGATAGTATGAGTGAATTTTCGTAAATTATTGTATTATATTTATATTAAATTGTTTTGAAATTTTAGTACTTTGCGTACAAGAAAATTTTATGATCAGTTTTATGGCAAAAAACCTTTTCTAAATAATAATCTGCTGGTCAGGCAAAGTTTTCGGATCCCAATATTTGTGCAGTTTTTATCAATTTGTTAGCACCTCTTAATGAAATGTAAGTACATCTTTTGATATAGTTTTGGACATAAATGTTTTCATGTGCAATTCAAAGTTCATAAACAACATTTGAGTAATACTCAATTCAAAAACTCAATTCTCAATTCAAAATTCAACAACTTTTTAGCAGTTTTTACTTCATTTAGATAATGATTTTTTTGGAAATTATTTTGAAATTTGATCATTATTTGTGCTCAAAATTTGTGGCCCAACGAACTTATCCTTTCTTTTAAAATGCAAAAGAATGGATTTAAAAAAATCTCAATCCAAAGGAGAGCTATCAGAAGGAAAATATATATGTAAGCGTTAAAAACCAGGGATCTTTTCAGAATGCTTCAAATAAGAAGAAAGTTTTAGAAAAAATTTACTTTAAAAGTTTTGGAGGCAATGCCAAAACTTTAGTTTGTACGAAAATTCACAAGAACGAATCATTTATAATAAAGATCATGTTATAACATATGACAATCATTATAAATAATATAATTATTATAACCTTAATATTTATTATCATTAATAATTTACCCTTACATTGAATTCACTGAAAACTATTCAGATAAATATTAAAGATATTGTACAATTACCTATGCTAAACATAAACCATTAATATTTATTGAGCCTGTTCTTTTGTTCGTAGTTTAACGTGTTTTGGAAGTTTTTTTTTATATCATGTACATATTGGAGGATAATCAAAATTAATATAAACAAGAGCTTACAACACTTACTATTATTTTTAGTATTTCTAAAGTAGGTAGAATAACCTTTTGTTCGATTTAACTTTTACGTAATGGAGCAGTACATTTTTATTCACACTTTGTAGTTAGATGCTATTATAATATTAAGTATGAGTTTCTCCCTATTGATTTTAGAGCCACTTCGGTAATTCTTACCTCAAGCTTTCAAAGATAATATATAGAAAACACTAACCAAGTTTTTTTGTTTGAAGGCGGCAACAGAGGAATCAGCGGTAGGTCTTCCCATTTAAATGTTTACGTCAGTGTAATAACGTTCTCACAGTTCAACGCATCTATCAATTTGACTTGAATAAACGTATCACCTAAAAGCTTTTCATCTAATATTTTAATACTATCGAGACTCTTAAGTTTTAACTAGTGAATAACTCATTTGGATTCATATCAACTTAATGGTGGAATGCTACAGGACGGCTTTAAATGTTTAACAACAGTACATAAAATTCAATTACGAATGCGTCATGCCATGAAAACATTAATAGATTGGACACGACGAAATGAGTTAAACATATTACACAGCATACAACTTCATACCTTATCTTTTTTACTTAATGTTATTTTTGTTTGTGTGACACGTAAATAACGTTTTTTATCCATCAATTTGTTTTTGCAAAAGATAGGTGTCCATAAATTGCAAGAAAATGCAAACTGGTTATAAATTAACAGCAACCTAAACCCTCTTGGGTGATCTGGAATGCCGCAGTGTCATTTAACCTTTTTTTCTTTTTTTTTTTTTAAATCATAGGCTGATAGAAAACTCATGGAAAGACTTAAAACTACCCAAGAGAAAGAAATTAAAGCAAAGGATCTCGAAATCACCCAGCTGAGGACAGACTCTTTGTCAGGAAGCAAACAGAAGATCCAAGAACTTCAGTCACAGATTGAGAGTAAGTCTCGATCTAACTGAGAACCTTAGTATCTATATTAATAAAATCGTAAGTATGTCAGTCTGTACATTGATTAGCGTTTCATGCTATTTGTAGACGATTGGTACCATTTTCTCAATTAAAATTTTCTCTGTCTGTCTGTCTGTATGTTCGTCCGCTATTCACGGTTACAGGGGTCCCCACAACTGATATGAGTGGGAAGGGGGGAGTCTGTATCAGTTCAACTTAAATATAATCTATGCTATTTGAAGTTTTTAAAATTTGAGCCTGAGGGGTGTTTTAGGGGAGGGGGAGGGGGGATGGGCTATATTTGTCATCACTGAACAAACTGGGGATTTGATTACCGAATGTGTTTGGATTATCTGCCATATCTGGGCCAAATCTGCCCCATAGGGGGTGTTTTAGGGGAGGGGGGGGGGGGATGGGCTATATTTGTCATCACTGAACAAACTGGGGATTTGATTACCGAATGTGTTTGGATTACTCTGATTCGAGGCAAAGTCTAATTTTTTTTTTTTTTCAAAATTTTCAAATCTGATCCACGATTGGGGAGGAGGGGGTGGGGGAGTTAACACGTTTTGAACGTCACTGAGCCAACTGCGGATCTGAGTTGTCGAATATGCTTGGAGTATTCTAACTTAAATCGAAGGCTACAAGGCTACTTAAAATTATTCAAATCTAACCCATAGAAGTGGGTGTTTTAGGTGAAGGGGGGGGGGGGGGTATCTTTGTCATCACTGAACAAACTGGGGATTTGATTGTCGAATAAGTCAAAGACTACTTTTTCGAAATTTTCAAATCTGACCCACATAAAGAGGGAGGAGGTGGGGGAGTTAAAGCGTTTTAAACGTCACTGAACCAACTGGGGATCTGAGTTGTCGAATATGATTCTAACTTAAATCACAAGTTGATTTAGAGGAGTGGATAAGTTCCTGGAATAGGTATTGCTCTGGGCCCACTTAAGATCTCCTCAAACTAAGCAGGAGCAGGACGGGAAAAAGCCGCAGGTCTTTTTTTTCCGCGTTATTGCATGGAGAGCCGCATACTTGGTGGGACACGGCAGTGACGGCCTGAGACTGGGCCGGGCACAGGACGAGACACGCCCGCCGGTAGTGCTCTCGGAGCGAAAAACGCCGCATCCTGTCACCGGACGTTTCCCGTCCTGTTCCTGTCCCTGTCCCGTCAAATGTGTGGAGGGGCATAATATGAGACAGCTGCCGCCATAAAGGTAAATTTGATATGTAAATACGACCTACATCCTTTTTATGCTCCCCATACACGCTCACCGAAGCTGCTCGACAAAATGCGACAATGGGCAATGGGACCCTCAGGTCGATAGACGAAATTACTAAGTACACCCTCGCCACTTGCTTCAGGAAGCAAAGCGACACGAGCATTGCAACGAGGTCGAGTGGGTACCACAATACGGTGGATACATATGGGTGTAGGTGGTAGCTGCTGCAGCTGTATGCATACTATAACTATGTTCACATTTTCTGTGAAACCAGAAACCATGGAAAAGTCTTTGTTACTAGACTTGTGACAATCTATCTTTGAGACCACTACCGTATCTTTGTGACCCATATGACAGATTCCATTTGGAATGATTTGGAAAGAACAACTTCATTACTCCAAACTATTTCCGCAACGAATAAAACACGTTAGTACATATGAAAATCAAGAGATAAAAACGAAAGGTTGCCACGAGGGGGAACGAGCATGTACTGGTGATAAACCCCCCCGGTGCTGCCTCGGATGCACACTCTCGCCCTCGCGAGCGTGTACAAAGGGCATTATTCTCCATACGAGGTTTTCCTATCCCGATCGACTGGCGGTCGACGCAAGCCCAAGAGTGAGTTAGAGTGGTACACAAACGAGTCAAATGCTCGGACTGCTGTTTCAGTCAGGTTCATCCTTACCTATTCGAGTCAAACTCTTGTAACGTTTTCCTCAACCTAGCTTCTATTTCGTCCCTTCCAACATTTCCTTACTTAGAGCATACGATGATATTCATCACCGAAATCTTACCACTCTTTCCAACATAGTGATATTGCTTTACCGGAGTCTGTGCTAGCATATCTATACAAGGCGTACAGCGGTATGGCGACGCCGAACCTTTGTTATTCTTTTTTTGAACTAAGAGTGTATAGTAGTATTTCTACCAACCTTGGCAGTTAGGACTTATAGTAGTTAGTTAGCCAGAGCCAACATTCAGTCTAAATACACAATAAACACAATGAAATTTCAAATTCCAACTCACTTTTCTGATTACGAGACGATTGTTTGCAATATTAAATTGTGGATATTTATGAATTCACTTTCTCAAAGTTTATAAAATTAAAATGATGTTAAAAATTTCGAAAAAAGTCCAATGTTCCAACGTTGGAGCAGTTTACAGGCTCTCATTAAAATTGAATCAGCAATCATGAACTAAACATTTACTAGGTAAATTAGATCTCTTCGTCTATCGATTCAATACTAACAAACAGTTGAATAATTCTTTAACAGGGTTGGAAGTGGCGTTGGAGAGCGAGAAACACGAGTACGACGAGCTCACAGCTAAATACGAACAACTGGAAGAAGAGCACGTTGTCATCAAAGCATCTCTAGTCAAAGAAAAGGAAAAAGTGGAAACGTAAGTTAATTCATTTTACTTTTCCTGCACCTGAACGGCTAAAGAAAAGTTATTCAATGGCTCTAGTATTAGAACAAAGCACTTCCACCAAAAATCAGCTCTTAAGAGATAATTAAACGGTACAGATTCATAATATATTTAAAATACTTAGTCATTAGTTTTTCCAGGTCTAATAGCTCATCGATGTTGATGAAACACACTTGAGATACACTTGGTGTAAATTATTGAATTATCCAATACTTCTCTCCCCGTCATTAAGTTTGAAGGGGATTCGTTAAAAAACCAACATCACTCATGCAAGTTGAATAAGAGATGGGAAAGTAGTGTGGAGCTTCCACCCGATGTATTAGTTTGTTTTAATATTCCGTGGGCTTTAGTTATAAATGTATTTATAGCGTCAGTAAAATATCCTTTGAGAAAATTCGGGTATGAAGTTTGTGAAGCGGAGAAACCGGCGTAATCACTTTACCTACGACAAAAAATCGAACGCGGTTTCAATTTCTAACTCACCTATACCACTCAATAGGAAGTAGTTAGTTACTTTAGTTTGTTTCGTTATGATTGAATTGTGAACGAGCGGGCATTTTGTCAACAATAAAATCATGGTGATGATGAATAATGTAAATGTGGCTAGTTTACCTTCTTCCTTAACAATAGAGTTTTTTTTTTTTTTTTAATTCCTTCAATAGAAACATAACAAAACAGTAAACCTTAGTTTTACAAGTTAATTTATTTTAATGCTGTGGCCACAATTTGAAGGGTAAATAACCGATTGGTAACCACAACTTTCTTCCGTAACAATAGTGTGGTGAATGGATATCATCTTGCGGGAATGTAGACCAGAGCTATTACTAAGTGGACAAGAGGACCCTCTAATCAGCGAAGGAAATGTTTTGCGTGTGAACAGGGAGTTTATTTTATTTTTTTCACAACCCAATGGAGTCATTCCAAAAATAAATGTGACAGGAGGACTGTGCTAAACTAGGAGGAATGTTTCATATGAATCATTATAATGTGATATAGACTAAACCCATCGTCTTCATTCTTTCCTTCTCTATTTTTCTCTGATTTTGGTATCTTCACCACTTTCCCCATCTTCCCTTACAGATAGTCTCTATTTACTTCATAATTTGTTTTCTTTCTATTTTTCTTTGTTTAAATTTACTATGAAATTTTTCTTAATCGCATTTTGATGATGGTTATTGTTTTTTTTTTTTTTTTTTTTTTTTCTTCAATACTTTTTTGTGTTTGTTTTTTAAAAGTGTGTTGGTCTCAATATTTGATTGGTTGTGCGCGAGGTGGGACTTACGTCCTATGCACAATATATGCATTTATTATTACTATTATTATTATACAATTGGAGAAATAAAGTAATAAATACAGGGGGAGCCCGGCGAACGAAGCTGTAATTGATTTAGGGCTCAGGGACAAAACTGCACATAATCAATAATTATACTGTTGCTCCTCAATAGATTAGGTTGGAATGTTTACCTTAATCTCATTCAAAGTACAAAATAAATTATTGTTTATTCGTAGCAATATATAATGCTTGAATAGCTCTTCTTCATATAATAGTTCCAGTGAACTCAACGAAACCAACGGAATCCACGGAGTAGATCATATAAATCACCAGTTCCCACTTCATGGAAATTTGTTAACTAATTAGTTAATACGAAAACTGTTGTCTAGTCGAGATTTGACTTTGACATTTGATGTGTTTTGGATCACATGACAGGAGGCTGATCAAGACTGAAGCCGAATTGGAAGACGCTGAAGACGAAATGAAGTCGTTGAGAGACACCTTCAACGCCAAGCAAGATTGCTGGATAAAAGAAAAACTTAAATTTGAGGTATCTACGTACAAATATGTATACATACAGTTTCTGAGCTAAATTAACTCAATGTTCCAATCCTGATGCATACCTCAAGAACACCTCGCGGAAGAGCTGAAACATGAACTAATCATTCAATTGAAGGGAACTTCGTCGATAAAAACAATAGGTATCGTAAGTAACAATGTTATTAATTTTGAACGAGTACGGAAGAGACAACCAACGATTTTATTGCCATGTCTACGGTTTTACAAGTCGTATAGAAATAATATTAATAATTTCGGACACAAACACTGAGTGCATACATTCTCAAAACCATTTTTATCGTTATTACGTTGGAGAGTACAATAAACCCATTCACGTGATTTCATTGGGTGTTTCGGAAAACGACAATAAGTTGGGAAAACCAAATTCAAGATTTGGTTGTCAAAAGTAGGTATCCTATATTCCAAAGTAGGTATATGATGTTCCAGTTATGCAGCATTATCGTGTGTGCAAATTTTCGTATCGTATTTATGTTTAATTGTTTTCAACTTTGAGCACTGTTTGCGCAAAGAAAACGTTAGCTATAAATTTTATGGCATACAACTTTTTCTAAATAATGTTGTGATTTACATTTTTTTAGATTTTTCTCTTTTTTTACAGATTTGTTCAGTATATTTTAATGAAATTTTAGTACATTTTCGGTATAATTTTGAGCATAAATATTTCCATATTATAATTTACAATCTAAATACTTTTTATTAGTAATAAAGATTTTAGGCCGCTTAGGAAATTCGCTAAAACCTGAAGTAAATAAAAAAAGTAACAATATGCAAAACAATAAAAGTAATAATAAATAAAAAATAAATACTAGTCCAACTTTCAAACCAGTTTTCCGTTTTGGAGATCTTGGAGTGGGTCAGTACCACTACTTAAAATGTGTAAAATAGACTGAGATGGACTGTGGCTGGTCAGTGAAATAGGCTTTGAAATTTGTTGGCTTCCTCGCTATTAATTTCTTCACCTTCATTCTGATATTGATATATATTTGCACGGTGTTATCTGACCAATGGCTACCTTTATGGATATACTACTGCCCAGTCATTAGGATGGAAGGTCATCTCTTGATATTGCTGAGTTAAGTAATGGTTGCTGGAGATGGAGTGATTGAGAGTCGGCCCATGCTGAATAACTTTTAAATATGGGCGGATATGAAGATGGGTTCCTCCACGGATGGATTGGCCGTATTCCTGATTATATAGCGATCTTCAATCTGACCCATAACGGTTAGCAGCAAAAGGTGGTGCTATTTGTAACACCTAAATGTAAGCTCTAAGTAGCCCCTCGCATCACCTTAAAAACTTGGCAGAGATTTACATGCAAAACTACAATCTATACTTAACAAACTACCACCCATCAACGAAAAAAATATTGAGATTCACACTACCGACGATATTACGAACTTCATTGGCTAACTGCAAATTAGTAGCAGTGTTTCACTGCAGCATGGAGCGAGGCACAACTAGTGCTTCATAGCTCTTAAATTATCATTGTTATTGGGTGGTATGCATGAAGGCGAAGTAAAAGCTTTTACTCCGAAATGTGAAGAACATGCTTCGTATCCTATGCATAATTAGCAAATGCTATAGCACTTGCTACCTCCTTTTATTTCGTAGTAAAATAAGGGAAGCTAATACTGCAGTATCGTACTCCAAATCTTATGCATAAAAAGAAAGTAATGCTAGCGGCCTGAAGGCAATGCTTCTAGTCTGAGCTTGGGCGTTAGCAACTGCTTTTACCTTCTAATTCAAGCATGTACTTGGTTTTTATGCATACCACCCATTATTTTTGTCCCTTACTTTGACAATCAGTTACCTAGCAACAAGTTAGGGTGTGATGGTCTAAGTGCTCGTAAGTTGTGAAGAAGGGTAGGTAAAATTTGAACGCGTAAATTTCACGAATTTGCTACAAAAAGTTAGCTGTGCCTCGCTCCGTGCTGAGGCGAGACACTCCTGAATCAATTGAGTGGCCCATATTTATGCAGTGGCCCCCGATTAATTTGATCATAAGTTTTCCAAGCAAAATTGATAACATTAAGCGGGTAATATCAATAGGCGGGGAAAATTATTTTATGTATGTACCGCAAAACTTTATAAAAAATGTAATTTAGTTACCAAACATGTAGACATCAGCTCATGCAGTATGCCCTCATCAAGGTTTTAGAGAGAAAACCGTCCATTTTGGCCTGTTTCGGTTTAAAAATGCACTTGATAAACGTCTGCTAAGAAAAGTGCTAGTCAAACTCATCAGTACGGACTATAACTCCCTTTGGCAGAGTGTCTAGACCGGCCATAATTTCTATTTTAGTGAGATTACTTCTGGCTCTCATTCATCAACTTGGTCCGAGTCAACCAGAGCAAAGTTTCTAAGGTCCACCAAAGCAAGGCCGATAATGTTACACCAAACTCTGATAACAATACGCAGGGGACATTCCTGTGTATTTACATACGTTCGTTCTGTTCTGGTGATTTTGACAACAGTCAAAAGGGTGATAATATTAACCCTTATCACATTAAGCGGGGACCACTTGAATTGTTTTTCAGTAAATTTGATCATGAATCAATCACGAATTTCGATCGATCGGCCATGAATTTCAAGTGCTATAGTTTTATTCAAAAAGTATTTATTGGGACTAAGGTTTCTATTTATGTTTCGTTCTGTTATACAGTCAAAATTGAACAACAAAGATTCCGAAGACATTAATTTCTCATCAAATCTTGGGTGATAAACTTCTAGATAACTGAATTTAATTTCAACATTATTATTGATCACAGACTGACTAATCGAATTTTATTTGTTTGTTTGTAGCCGATAGATAAAAGCCCCAGTCCTGGGGAGAAACGTTGAAAAGCAAAAAATGTATACAAAAAATATATATATATATATATATATATATATATATATAAGTGAATAAGGACAGAAAGGCCTTTTTATTAAAATTTTCTATAGATAATATAGGTAGGTAGACTACAGATTTTAAAATTTGGTATATCAATTCATCAGGAAGGCGCTCCTTGTTAATTTTAATTACGAAGGAAGATTGTCAACACGACTTGATAATAACTGGTCAACTATGTAAATAAAATATTTTCTGAATGGTAAAAATTCATTCCTCAATTCGTGCTCATGCCCTGTACATTAATCATTGCACCTCACAAATCACTTAGCTGTTAATGGTTGCAAATAATTTTCTTGTACATTGTGATGTCTGCAAAACTCCACTAACTAGCTCGATTAACAAAGCATATTTTCTAATTTGCTTGTGTAACCAACAATGTTTTCATTCATCATGAAAAACTAGAAGAATTGTTTCATGAGTTTTCCTGCTTACCTTTGACGAACTCCTTCTGATTTTGCCAAGTTATAGATATCCCAGAAACAGTTTTACCTTGATCTAGATAACCAGTATTTGTGACGTCTTTCCTCTCCCCCTTAACAAACTTCTTGAATTTCAGGATAAAATGAATGAGTTTGACACTCTAACTTTAGAAAAGAACCGCCTGCAAGCCTTCTGTGATGAAAAACAGTCTGAGATAGATCAGTTTAAAAAAGAGACTCAGGGCCTCAAAGAGCAGATCGACTACATGCGTAAAGACGTGAGTATCACATGGACGAAGGTACTGCATGCACAACGAACCCCAACCGAACGTTACATGACGTATATTAAACACAAACTACAAAGGGAATTTCACAATTTTGTTGTAAACTGAAAACTTATAGCCGAAATGGAGATAAAAATAAAATAAAATGATCCAATCAGATAATATACGTAGGAGAAAATCGGCAGGTTTAAGCTGAATCATTGGTCTGTTGACTTCTATTCAATTCGTACTGACATAATTATAAAGTCATCATCATGGAAATAATAAGGTATTTTTATTGATAGAGGACAGTAAAAATAAAGATAGTACCAAGAAATGTACAGAATAGAAGTGAATTATCATTAAAATTGGTCTACGGTTGCTCACCTTTACTACTACTTCTTCATTCTTTATTCAAAAATAGTAATTTAACAGATTAAAAAAGCTCGTAAATGGTACTGATATCCTTGGAACGCGCTTTCGCTTTCTGCCGCCAATAATGACAACCAGAAAAATACACTGCATGTTACAATTTATAAATTCAAATCGCAAACGCCGCCTCAAATTATTCTCTTGCACAGATACATTTAAAAATTTCTTTCTAGCGGTGCACATTAAGCAAATTAACATCTTCCTCGATTGCATGCCTACTGTACCTACATTACCTACATGAAACAAACCTTCCTCCCTGAAGAAACGATTGGTTGAAAAAATCGCCTTCTATCTCAAAATTCTCCTTCAACAGAACGAAGAGCTTCGCAAACAAATCGAAGACTACGATAAGGTGTCAAAGGTCCACAGGAACATGAACGCTGATGTCACAGCTCTCGAAAAAGAGCTGAAAGAATACAAAACCAAACTGGTGATGGAGGAAAAAGCCAAAAAGACCGAAATGGTGAAATTAAAGCACAGGTACGACCACAGGATTGCAGTTTTGTCGGACGAAATGTTGGGGATTCAGGGGCAAGTTGCGCGATTCAAGAGGGAGAGAGATTCGTATCGGCACATGCTGGAAGAAGCTCACAGGAACATCCAGGAGTTCAAGAACACCGGTACTCTCAGCAACAGGTATTCCATGGATGTAAGTACAAATTAGTGCTTGATTTTTTCGTTTCTAGTTTTACGGAAGGTTAATGATACATTGATGATTATTAATAATGCAAAGAAATAATGCGAGTTGATCTCACTAACAATACCATTGGCTTTTCATTACTTATCACATTTTTTCATCAAGCTCATTGATTTGAACGAGAAAGACATACCATTCAATAACGTTTATAATTCAATAGTCAGTAATGCAATATTAAGGTAGACTTAACATTTTTGTTTAAACCTGAAACAGTAAAAAGCCAAGTAAATTATGAAATATATCCTGTTATATTCCATGGTCTCATGTCAGTGGACGATCCGGGACAAAGAACCTCTGAAACCAAAAAACATATGAATGTCTTCTATATAGGATATGGGCATTGGGCAATTGACATAAACCTTCAGTAAGTATAAGTACTAAAAACTTAGTTTTAGGATCCCTGTCATTGATTCCTGTAAAAAAAAAAAATCATGCTGTGGCTTGAAAAAAAGGGTCTCCACGCTACAACGAGAGGATCAACCGCCTCCTCCCCTTGCACCATTAGTTCAATGTAATTTCTATGGATCTTCCTAAAATATAAACTTCAAAAGACCTCTAGTAAGTTTCATAAAAAAATTAAACTGAAAATTAAAATTAATGAATAATTGTCAAATTCACCTGATAGGGTCACTCAAGTTTTTTGAAGGGTTTACACATTCTGAGTAACAGTTCCGTTATCTTGTTCGGAAATATTTCAATAAGTAAACAAAATAGAAAATCAACTTTTTTGAGAAATTTCTCCATGATCGATTAACATCAGCTTATTGATCACAGAATTTTGACAGTTTTTGCTACCTCAACAACCCAAAAAGTAATGTAATTGGCTTGACTTTTTTCTTTCTGAAACTCCCTTGAATCTAGAATTTTCCTTATCTTAACACGAGTACGAGTAGGTATCTATCGGAATAATAAACATATTGGTATCATTGATGAGGGTCCTTTTTCCCCCTCCGCCACACCGAAACCATGGTTTATTGCGCAGGACAACCTCCTGTTTCCGACCTATAAGTTCTGGAGCTAATCTCCCACTCCCACCAATCTGAGGAACCCCCCCCCCCTCCCCCCCCCTATTAGGTTGTCTACCGATGTAATCCGTTCTGGTTTGAGCGTCCCAAAGATTTTGCATGGCTTCCACCGCTGGGAAGTCAAAGAGCAGATGGGAGGCCGTTTCTTCCTCCTCCCCACACAATCTACACACTAAATCGCCTGGTTATGGTTCCAATCCTTCTCGGATGTTCTCTGAAGTACACATGCCCAGTCACCATCCCCGCTAAGAGTCTCATTTTCCTCTAAGAGAGATTGAAGGCAGTTGTGCTCCTGCAACGGCAGGATGCGTGCATTACCAGCTTCCCGTATTTCTGTTCTGGGGTGTTTTCCCAGTACCGTTTGTGTTCCTTCCTTATCCAATCCCACAAAGCGGTTTTAAGAGCATCTTGCCTAAAATCGGTTCCGGCCCAATGAAGTTCATCTCACCCTCTTTCTTGCAAGCAGGTCTTCTAAGACATTTAAACCAAAAAAATTAAAAGGAAAGATGAAAGATTTAAGGAAATAACCCCCACCGATAGTAAATTTGAAATTTTCAAGTTTCGTTGCATATCTGGACCGAAATCTGGGTGGAACAACAGTTCCACAAAAAACAACTGGAAAACAGTCACGGAAATCAGATTATAATAGTGGAAACAACAATTTATTACTATTACCCCCTCCATTCACCCCCTTCCTTAACGAAATTTGAAACTCTTGTCATATGTTCCGAAAGTAGACCGAATTCTTAATTGAACAAAAAATAACCACGAAGTTGGTCTAGGATCACAGATTTTCGTCTTGTCATCAAAATCGTTTATCACCCGGTAACAAAGGCATTTCTTAATTTTACGATTCGATTCCTAGGCTACAGTTCTTAATATTTTTTCCATTTTCAACTTGACTAAATGTTGACGTTAAATAGACTATTACGATGTCTGTCTTTTGATGAAATCGAAATCGGTCGTCTGAAGTGGAGACTTAAATTCTAAAAAATGGAACTTTTCAATTAGATAGTTAAGTACATTTCTTTATTTTCATATATTTTTTAATTTTTACATAGGTACTCGAATGATAAGAAACTTTTCAACGTTTTTACTGATACAAATGTTCAACTGACGAATTCCGTTCGGTAATTTGCAGGGGGATGAGATCAAAATGCATGTGACATCTCTGGAACAACAGATTAGCGTCATGGAAGACGAACTTTCAGAATCCAGAGTCGAAGCTTCACGGTTGAGAACTGAACTTGTATCTGAGAGATCGGCTTGGGAAGTGAGGTTATCTGAATTGACCTCGAAGCTGAATGAGGTAACAACAATTTATCAGGATGAAAAGTTTACCGTTCGTGGTTATTTTAAGTTGTACCTCATTTGTAAACTCATTCTTTTGTATTTGTATATTAATTTTCTCAAAGCTTGAAGAGGAGAAAATCATGAACAGCGGTAGGACAAAAATAACGGGTCTGAAGACGAAAATGGAACTGGCATGGCATAAGGAGAGAGAAGAGCAGCACAGGCTACTCCAAGAAACTTCCACGTTGGCAAGGGATCTCCGCCAAACTTTGTTTGAGGTCAGAACTCAGTTAAAAATGAGCAAAACTCAGTAATAATTATACGTCGGACTCAAAATAATTATAAGTACCTATATGTCAAGAATTACAAACAAGGTACTAATCAGAAACTAGTTAAGTCCTTACCTACGCGATTTAGAAGAGCTAATGTAATTTGGAGAAGCTAATGTTATTCTTTGGGTGTAACTTTAGGTTGAAAGGGAAAGAGATCGCGAAAGACTTGAGAGCAAGAGGAGGATAGACCAGTTGAAGAAAACAGCGGATGATGAAAACGACGAAATTCGTAAAAAATTGAGCGAGGTAAATTCTTTTTGTTATACAGCATTCTCCTAGAATTTTTTATACCACTAATGGATGCCCATCATTGTTATATTGTTAAGAATTAAATACCTATGTTATGATGTCTAGATAAGTTATCTTAACTATCTAGTTGTTTATGATGCAGATGCAGTGTGACTTGTTAGAATTAAGAGATGCCCATGCGAAACTGCGAACGACATGCGAAAAACTTAGGAGAGAAAAAGACAAATTAGACCGAGAGCGGGATCTACTGAGGCAGTCTCTTTCTATGAGGAAAAGGGCGGAGCAAGACGAAGAGCGACAAATAATCACAGTTGCTCATATGGTACGTGCATATTTTCTTTAACAAAGAAGCAAGCGAATACCTGCACAATTAATTTCAAATAAGGTCGTTTTAAGCCTTTTCATACCACAATATCATCCTTCAAATAGTTATTGATAAACCAAATACAAGAATAATAAGTCAAACATTGATATTTAATATAGATTGAACTATATGTAAGGAATTAAAATGATCATGATTGCCCAATAGGTTGAGCAATTGACTGTGTTGGCCCCTGATCTGTTTCCGACAAAACCTAGACCTATGGGTCCTCAGCCCACCCCACCAGCCAGAAGAAAAGTAAGTGAAACTCGAGAACTATTTCATACACGTTCCTATTTTATTAGAGAAATTCGAATAGGCCCCTCCATACCACCATAGCTGTTTCAAAAAAATTGGGTCAGTGTTATCCGACAGACGAATCATTTATACATCAACTCAGCTGCCTGGAAGTTTTATGGACGTTTTCGTAACGTGATGCAGAAGGACATAAGTACCTACCATAAACAATCGGGAAGACAGGCATAACATATTGAATTATTAGATACTATATGATCAGATCACGTTGCCCGATATGAATATGAACTGAGTTAATTTTGGACTTGAAAATTGCAGTCAAATTAAAATGCCTTTAATTTATGACTTCTTGTCCAAACAATCTCATCTATGGGCATGACATTTTTTAATATTTATTCTTCATTTTAGTAAGCTTTTATTTAATTGAGGTCTCATTACTCTACAGGCAAAGTCAAGAGAAAGCTCGCCTATGTTAGAAAGGAAGGACTACAGCCGAGGTAAGGAGTTATTACCCATTATTTTTACATTTAACTGAATACGAAAAAACAACAACAAAAAACAGGTTTCGCTGGAATAGCCTACTTAATCATGTATGGAATCACCTACTTGAATTATGTGATTATAAGATAGATAAACGAATCATCTTGATCATATATGATCTGTTGTTCCCATTTTGAAGCATACCTACATAAAAAAAGAAGAATAATATTAATTTATGAAAACGTGTTAAAATTCTTATTGGTTGAGACGATTAATTATAATATTCCTCAATGGAGAACAGTTTTAGGATACCTCCATTACAAACATATTGTTTGATCTCTACACTCACGCGATGAGAGTAAAAGTCATAGATTATAAAATGTTTTCACAAAGAATCACAACTGTTTGGTGATATCAAGAATTTAGTCTTAGTCTTCTGAGTCTACGAAATTCAGCGTTTTCGGATCCATGATCATAAACAAGTCGGTTTTTTGGTTGAGATTAGGTGGACATTTTGTAAGAATACTTTTTATTATATACCCATCTATGCGAAATGTGTGAACTCTTTACAGAATCGTCAGTGGCAAAGGAAGACGCTAAGACGCACGAAGTGAACGAAATCCTTCGAAGGCTTTCAGAGGCCGCTGAGCAGCTCAAGAAATCTCAAATGGAAGAGCGAGCAAGCAGCACGCGCCGCTCATTCAGCTCTTTCAGGTAGGCAGAGAGAAACAACTCTATTGAAAAGCGATCTAACCAACTTTGCGGGTTGCCTGTTCAGTAGAAGTTAAATTTAACACTGAGGGGTACACCAGTACTTTCTTTTATCACTAGAAGCCCTGAGAAACACATACATAATCATGATGCTTATCTGTAATAATAGATCAGCATTCAAAACGAAAAATTTTAAAATAATCATTAGGATGAAGATTGTGGAATCGGAAATATAATCCTATGTGAATATGTGTACTTACTGTTAGAGTGAATCAAATATTGAACGTTTTGCTTCCGAGTCTACATATAGGTAGTGGAAGCATTGTTTTCATTTTCGGGAGATAATTTTTTTTTCTCCAAAATCAAAATTTACACTCGCATTTTACGTTTTAGACCATTCTGAACAACTTTGGTTCCTTGCCTTGTTTGTAAATCCTTGGAACACGCACAACTCCTACGGTTTTCGTACGATTTTGATCAATTTTCCAGGGAATGTGCAGGTTGGGCTGTAGATGATCTCTTATCAAGTTTATTGCATACAAACCGATATTTCACTCTACGCATGCGCAAACATGAATTCCAACAAGCATAATTTTCTCACGTTCTAGATTTCCGATATCTCTCCTTCAACATTGGTAGTATCACTGGTAAGTTGCACATACGCGAACCTCACCGCGAATCCTTGAAACAACCATCAAATCTATCGTTTCCATCCAATTTCGAAGAAATTTTCAGAGATTAAGCAGTTTATACTGTGGATGGTCCCCAATGAACTACATCACAGGTAGTTTTCGCGCTTGAGCAAACTCAACACTTATCAAGCATAATCTTCTTATTTACTGAATGTTTGTTCAAACTCCAAAATGACCTCCATAGAATCATTGAAATTTATTTGAAACATTTCAATGATCTCTACATTCATGTTACAGAACACGTGCTACACCCAACTTGCCAGACTTTTTTTGGTTGTATTATTATTTGCTATTCTTTGATATAGTACCTCATGATTTAAACCTCCGACCTTCCTCCATCTACCACAAAACGTGAATTTCCAAAATACCAATGTCAGCTAAGTGGAGAAGTGATCGACAAAAAGATTCCAACAGAGGTCATAAGAAAAATAATGTGGTGGACAGGGCGAACCGCAACCGTCCACCCCCTCCCCTGCACCTAAAAACCGTGCAGTTTGTGACTCAAAGTACACCAATAAAAATTAAACTGAACGGAAAATCGACGGTAAAAAAGACAGATTCGTGACGTTCTCAATGAAAAGGTAAACTGCACTAGTCGTCATGCCCAAGAACGACGTCGTATTGTAGAAACTTCGTCGACTCAGGTACATACCTATAAGATATAATATGCCGATCTCAGGTTCGCTACAAAAAAAAGGGGGGTCTGAAAGGGTTTTTGCGAATTTTCGTGAAAAATGAAGCTATTGCAATGGCTCCAAACATTTTAAAATCAAAATGTTTGAACATTTTCCCCATTGAAATCCGTTTTGAGACATTCTGAAACGAATCCTAGAGTTTAACATGTTCTCATTTATATATATATATATATATATATATATAGTGTATATATATGTATATAATGAGATAGAATTATTGTAATAAACCGTTATTAAGTCTTAACGTTGTAACTTCTTATTAAATAGGTACTCCCTACCTATATCCAATAAATGGCTATTTAATCCTTATAGAAATTATTATAATTGATCATGGGGTTTCAGGTCATCCTCAATCGAATC
This sequence comes from Adelphocoris suturalis, assembly GCA_030762985.1. NCBI lineage: Eukaryota > Metazoa > Arthropoda > Insecta > Hemiptera > Miridae > Adelphocoris > Adelphocoris suturalis. The sequence continues at coordinate 39,392,640 of CM061046.1, read as the reverse complement.
GGACGGTGGAACAGTTGAAGGGGCGAAGAGAAGAACGGGAGTTCAAAGGAAGAACAGCACGCTGAGAAAGAGTTTATCTTTGGAGCAGACTTCGGCTCAAGAACATGTATGAACCGATTAGTAACTTTCCAGAAACTTAAACCTAATATTTGCCAACTGTTTTTCGAGTACTGGCGTACTTAGTTTCCAATTAAAGTAATTTTTCTACAAAAATCAGTGATCCCCTGGAGAAAAATCAGACGAGGTTTGTAAAGTTTAGGAATGCAAATGAAATTTGGACGGAAGAATAGTTTATACATATTTCGAGCGACAGGTATAAAAGTGAATGGTCCGGTCTCCTCAAACAAAAATTATTCAACAGGATCGTGGGCAATGTTGAGAATAGAAAGGAGATTGATTGTATTTTGTACTGGTATAGTGGATTATTTATCAGCATATATCTACGTGGGCGTGGCTTCAATGAAGAAGCTCAATAGGTAAAGAGGTGACAAGGGGAAGAATACTAAACGCAATACCGCCCAGGCATGAAGGAATGGTTGGTCTGTGCGCCGTAAATAGATAGGTTGCAAGATCGTCATTTCAGCGGGGTACCAGGTCTTCTAAGTCTCCAAGATGGGCAAATTCTAGGTACCTATTCATTTTTGTTTTTGAGTCTACCTATAGGGAGTGAAGGAATAATTGTTTTCACTTTCGACGATAAAATGTTTTTCCTCTTAAAAATCAAAAGTTCCACTCATGCCGCATGATCGTATGAGCGAATTTTCTTAAGATATCGTATTATATTAAGTAAAATTGTTTTGGAATTTGAGATTTTTGAGTGCAAAGAAAATGTGAGCAATTATTTTTATTTAAAAAAAAGTATTCTAAATAGTAACTAATCTGCTATTCAAAAAAACGATTCTGGATTTTTATTATTATTATTATTATTTTTTTTTTTTGTAGTTTTTATTGATTGTATAGCAAATTTTAATGAAATTAAAGTACGTTTTTAGCATAATTTTGTGAATACATTTTTTACTGTTCAATTTTATATTTTATAAACTTTATGTGAACATATTCTCCTAAACATTATACATTTAACAATTTTAGCCATTTTATTGATTTTTTAAGCACATTTTTCGAAATTTGACCAATTTAATGTGCTCAAAAAGTACTCTTATAACTTTTTGCATACAATGAAATAGTGTTTTTCATGGAGAATATACAACATACGGATCAGTAACATTTTAATTACAAAGAAAACAATAGCTGTTCGTTGGTATAGATGTAAGTAATTTTGTTGATCGGTGTAATAAAAAGGAAATATTTTATTTTAGCAACCAATATATATGGATGATACTGAAGGCAGTATGACGAGCATACAGTCCCTGGAGGATATGGAAAAATTCCGAGCGTTACACCGACGTGAACCAAGTTTCGACAGGTACTGTCACTTTTTTTCTGAATTTTCAGAACGGTTAATATTAATCGTACTGATGAGCTATAGTCTTTATAAGTTCTTATATCTATGTTCTTTAGAGCTAAAATAAAATATTATTTCTATAAGCAGTTGTTAAGGGTCTAAAATTAAAAAAAAAAAAAAAAAAAAAAAAAAGTTGAAGATAAAAGAGTTGAAGATTATTTACAATATTAAAAATTGTGTGGGAGCCTCTCATGGAACTTTAAATTGAAGCTTAAAGCGATTTCCGTTTTACTACCTACTGTAAATCTTAAATTAAAGACGTAAGTTAAATAGATAGGTGATAAGTGCGTGACCGAGGGCATATAATAAAAAAATCGACTAGGTAGCAGTAGTAAGTACCTACTCGTGGATATGAATTTACTGAAAAACCTCTCTCCTCAGCAAAAAAACATAGGGAATTCATTAGGAACTCCGTTGACAAGTTCCAACAAAATACAATTTCAACAGATTACTAGCTCTTCCACTAACTTGAACTGAAACACCTAAGTTGATATATATAATTAATTGATCTATTAGCTATTTGTAAACAATGAAACTATTGCAATGAATCAACGAATTCTTACAGCTACTTTTTCTAAAATCATCTCCATCGAAATCCATTTTGAAACATTCCGAGTAGAAGGAACCCTAAATTCCAACACTTTTCCGTATGTAGGCTTATTTATTTACATGCAAGCTTAGGTATTTGTGTGATTGCAAACGATACCTAATTACCTTGGAATTAAAATAAATAATTATAAGTTTAAAAAAAGCAACAAAAAAGAAAAGAGGGGTCTAAAAATATACCAAGTAGAAAAGGGGAAAAAAAAGAATAAAAATCAGCAAGTTTATCACTAGGAACCTTCATCAGGATGTTATTTGGGGAAAGTTCATATGTGTCATAAATTACAAGTAGAGAACTGCTCAAAATATGGTCACCAAAACCAAGAAAAAGGTTAAAATTCATCCTTAATAATGTTGTGCACAAAACTGCAAACGTTTCATCAAAATCTTTGAATCCGAAAACTTGTTCTTAAGGTGATGCTGGAACGACTGTTTTTAAAAAGTTCCCACTAGAAAACATTGAGGGTGCTAACAAAGGATGTATATTCCAATTATACCAATTTTGTTATCTATGATTGCTACAACTGTCTACCAAGGCTAACCAATCGGCTAAGTAAGGCCACTAATCGCTTCTTAGCGTGTTACCTACACACCCGCGATCGGGGTAGGGTTTCGTAATTTCAGCGTGACAGATCACCTATGCTTCCCAGTCATATATGTAGCTTGTTGTACCGTTGATATAGGTATCCTTTCTTCTTAAGTTGATATCTTTCTGTACAATATCACCTCTTTTCACAAAATTAATCATACGTTAAACAACCAGCTCAAAGAAATTTCAAGTTTAAGAGTAGATTTGATGAATTACCACTTTTTACCCAACGATTCGTAAAGCAACGTACGGTTCGCATCTACCTACCAATTAATAAAAACAAACTGAACAAATGAACAGCCACCATTCGATCATTTCGAACAGACAACGAAACCAATCATCATCAACGCGGAGAATTCTTCAGAACAAAAGGAACCTGCTATATCATAAAAGGGAATACTCCAAGTTAAACATGCAACTGGCCATCTGCCCATGCACCTTTCACAATCATCAAACAGAATCTCAGATTTTCTTCTTCCTTCTTGGCTGTCTTTTCTTCGCCGTGAACCCTACTCTGCAGGAGACTTTGTCATATACATCCATTATGACAATGCCTTCAAATAAGTCTCTAGGTACGATTAAATAAGTTTACTTTTTGTATGACTTAACAATAAAGAATTATTATTATTATTACAGTTAAAATAAAAAGGGAGTTAGGAGGTACCTGTCTAACGATTGAAAAAACATTAGATGCCAACCTATTTTATATGCGCCCAACGCAGGAGCACCAATAGGTATCAATAGGTAGGAGCATATAGTCAAACAAACAAGGATTTTAAAATCTGTTCACAGTCGGCTTTCTGGAGGATCGACACAAAGTGAAGTGATACCCAGTTCTGGAAAGAAGAAAAAGCTCGGCCTATTCGGGAAGCTCACCAAGAAGTTGACCAAATCTAGGAGCATCGATAATGATGGAAGTGAAACGGGTTCGACAGGAAGGGTAAGTCAAGTAATGGTCAACAGCCCACCAATCTATTAAAAGTGAGCTTGTCTGATTTAAAAATAATTTTATGAAAGGTCCAATTAGAAGGTGCGCTGTGCTATCTACAGGGCCATTTCAAAGTTTCTAGCCTTACGTGACCCCTAATGATTTAAAACTCCCAAACTTCTAAAATTGTAACTTTCTTATACTTTCGGAATAAACCTTGATAATTCATATTCTAGTTGGATCCAGGATCTGATGTGAGCTTATCAGAGGACAAAGGCACGTTCAGAGACAAGTTTACAGGGGTATTCAAAAAGTCTGGGTCAACTTCCAGAGGGAACAGGTAGAGTAAAATCCATTTTTGATTCGAATATTCTCATTTAAGACGTAACTAACGTTAACAAAAAGATTTTGTTTCCAATGCTGCATGAGACCTTATTCAACAGTAAGTATTCTTTGATTGCTAGCAAATCCATTTTTAAATAAGTTGTTACGAGAGCGTATGGCACACCACATTCCTTATGTTCTTAGCATTATTGATGTATTCAGGGTGCATCATTGACAACTGTCACAGCTCAACTAATCGAGCTATTTTGCAACAAAAAGCCCCTCAAATAGATTTTTCGAATCACGTTTAGGTCTAAATACAAGTTTGGGGTTAGGTTTGAAAATTCGTTTTCGATTTAATTTGAAGTTTTTTTTTTTTTTTTTTTTTTTTTTAACACAAAAACGTTGCTGATGTTACTCCACAACTGGGAGCAAATCTAATTACATCAGTTGAAAGCTGAAAATTTGTCAATACTTTACGCAGAAAGGGCAAAAACAATAGGTTACTTTTTGTCCCAGAACAACAAATTACGGTTTTAGAACATTTTGATCTTTTCGCCCTCCAAATTATGGTAATAGGCTACAGTTTTCGAAAAACATATCCAACGGTAGGTATCTACGCTTTCAAATGGTGAGTTCAAATTAATTGTTGAAATTATAATTTTTGCGTGTAGAGATAAACTTATTGATAAGTAATGCATAAATTACAAGCACGTTCCTATGTTTGGTTCGCACATGATTTTGGTAGAAATGAGCGAACTGGTGGTGATTTTACTGGATGTGCTCCCACCATTATAACCTAACGTGAATATGTTACAAGCTCCCTCCTTCCTTCACTCCACACTCACAAGCATAATAACGTATGAATTGCTTTTATAAACTGGTAGAAAATATAAAGGTAAAGGTTTCAAAGATATGAAATTTTAATTGATTGAGAATAATTATACAGAGACCAAATACTTTGTGCACCATAGTAAAATAGTCTATCAAACTAAATAAATAATAATAATAATAAATAAAAATCGGTTGAGAATATCGTAATTTTAGTACCATCACTCATAAAAAAAGGTTGAGTTGAGGATGAGAAGAAGTGAATACATTGAGTTGCTGTGGATAAGTGATACCTATTTGATATTTTATTAGGATAATTGACTCTAAGTTTATGCCACCTTTGCCGAAACTAAAGCGCTCTGGGTGCAGCTCTACTAATACAATATTGAAGTGGAAGCCGTTCAAATCATAAATATCACTTTTAAAGCTGAGTTTTTAAGATGTTTTTCTAAAAACGGCAGTGTATAGCTATAATTTGACAACAAAAACCCCTTAATTGGTTGTTTCTGGGCTAAAAAAGTACGATCGTTACTTAGCTCTATTTTGACAAGCCAAACTTGACATCTCATAATGTTCTCAGCTTCCCATTTTTTACATGATTAGATTCGCTCTGTTTCGGAGCCACAAAATTTACAGCAAATAAGTAAGAAGAAGAAAACATAAATGAAAATAAAATGGAATAAATGAATAAAAAAATGAAATTCATTCATACAAGCTTTTTTTTTCATTTTTTTTTTTTTTTTTTTTATTGCTACGAGGAACTTTTTAAAAATTAGTTGGGAAAATGGACTCTCCAAGTTATGAAAGCCATTTAGATAAACCTTATACATGTAGGTAATAATAGGAAGGGTTCACAAGCATGCATAAAATAGCTGCCATTAATGTCCCTTAGCACCACTACCCCAACTCCATGGCAACCACTTAACAGCATTTGAGAAAGTCACATAAAAATTGTTCATGTTACCTACTTGTGTCTTAGCTTGTTCTTGCACATGGAACTCTGCACCTTATGTAAATAAAGATTTTCGGTTTGTAGTACCATACCATATTAAAAGTTGAGAGATCTCTTATCTTGAATGATTATCATGCTTCATAATTATGTAAAAAGATAATTTATAATATTCAGTACATAATCGTGGTTTACAGCGTGGAGCGTAGTTTAAAACCTCCGGCCACACCAAGGAGTTCTGTGGAACGTCCGCTAGTAGGAAGCTCTACACTGGTAAGAAAACATCGTTGAATACCAATCTACACAATACTGAAGTATAACTACAGAAATATATTGCAAAAAAATAGTTTTTTATCAAACACAAAAACTAAAAAAGGAAGACACTTAAGAACAGGTTTCTACCAGCAACATTTTTTTTAATACACTAATTGTAATTTACGTTATCTTGAAGACTTTTTTCGCACTGAAATTTTATTATTCATATTTTATATAAGAAAGTTTTAACTTGTAAGATATACATTCTGCAAACTATGAGTAGTTTAACTCAGTAGTATATATGCATTTTCAGGTGGATTCATCCAACAGACCCTTAACCAGAAAGCCACCAGCGACTGCGCCAGTCCAAAGAAAAGCTGCCAATAAGTAATATAAGGTGCCATATTGTTCCACCCCCTTCCCCCGCCACCCATTTTCTACAGATTTTGTAAAATAAAACAAGGTATAAGAGATACTGATGTAATCAAGTGTGATTGTCTATTTTGAAATATGCTCTTTATTTGTATACAATTTTAAAATAGGATTCGGGTAAGTTGTAAATTCTAAAATAAACCTTGTAAAATAAATAACATATAAAAATTCCAATAGGTCTTAATCAATCAACCTTCCATCTTGGGACAGTTGAAATAAGTAAATATTTTTTTCAAGAAGGTGGAGTTCGAATCGCCAAGTCATTCTTCCTTTACAGATCCCTGATGATATATTTTCATTTCCAATTCAAAAACACAAGGATCTTTCATACGTACATCGCTACCTTCATATGTATTTTATTAAAATCGACTGGTAGGATGTAAGCCTATCGGCAACGAAATAAACTAACCCTAATCCTGACTCCAACTCTCGAGTAATTGGAAATTGTATTTGTATCTGTACCTAATATTTTTTGTGACTTCGTCTTCTATCCTTTTATTTTCATTCGTTTTTTCTGTGGTGGTGGAAGAGTCTAGATGCCTGAAGCATTTTTTAAATTTTGAAAATACAATTATGTATGCCAGAATTAGAAATCGTGTTTGAAAAGATGATCGAATGGTGCCTCCCTTCCCCAAATTAGGTACCTACCAACGTAACTACATTCCATTGTACGCAAAAGTTTTGAAGTTTACCTTACTATGAATGAGATGGTAGAAAAGTAACGTCGTTAAGGAATATCGACGTTTAGTACGTCGAGAAAATTTGGATTAAAAAAATCGACCAGAACACAAGAGCCCCTCGTTTGTTTCCTTGCCAAACTACCTACCAATGTATGTACTCCATGGAACACAGGGATTCTGCCAAACCAAAATCCTACATTTTGTTAATGTATCCCATACCTACACTGCACTTCTATTATAGGTAGGTATGTAATTTTAATAGGAATAGGCAGGTACCAACCAGAAAAGCAAGACAGCTACTACATGCTAGCGTGTTCTACTATTCCCAGGTTCGCAGTTGCATTTGTAGGGGAATATGTTCTTGACATCTTGTAAAATCTTTCCACTTACAGTATGAGGATGTTCATTAACCGATAAAATTTGTAGAACAAATGCATGAGTAAATGTGCACGTCCTCTACTTCTAAGAAACCACACAATATTATATGCTGAACATTTTAAACTGTTCTTCTCCTTCGGTGAAATTACGAGAATCAGTTGTGCATTTAGCGTGGGTACCTAATCTCTACTATAAGAATGAAACTCCGTCTTTCTGTCCATGCTATGCACGGCCAAACAGCTGAGTGGCGGGAGTATACGAGTGGGGAGATCTTGGGATTTTCCGAGAGGGTGTATAAGCGATTTTACAATTTTCTAATCCCACCCGAACCATGGGCTGTAGGGCGGGAGAGGGGTGGGAGTCCGTTTTAATGCCGTTCTTTTCGACTTCCCCGCCTCCCCTACCCCTCTAAACGGCCGTCGAAAATTCCGGAAAAATACCTACTGGTTTCGTAGGTTTTTTCTGAGAAAGACGACGGCGCGATCGGATTGCAAAAAAAGTATTGGGAAATGCGTTAAAAAAAATGAAAAAGTAAGAAAGAACCCGTTTTCTCGAAAATTCCGACAAAAAACTTCTTTTTTTACATGGATATGTCTTTGAACTGGGGGTCAACCAAAAATTTCCGTGACACAAAATTTGTGTCACAATTTCAGTGTTTTTCACGTACAACCCAGCCGTTGTTAGGGGAATGGAACTTCCGCAGTTTTCATCGCACAACAATCGTTCGCCACTCGTTGGAAAGCGCTTGATTTATGTGATAAATGTTCACATCTCAAGCTACCAATTTCCCCCTCCTTACGTACCTGGCTACATTCCAAAACTAAGTTGATTGGACTATAAACAATTTTAATAAGCCGGTTATAATATATGCAATAGCATCATTTACTCCACTCCAGAGGAAACATTTTCATCTTCTTGACAACAGTCAAGGACAACTCGAGGACAACCGTTATGAAATCCCCAATCAAAGACATATCCATGTAACATGGTATCTGCTTGTAAAGCGGATAGTGGAACTCGTTTACTTTTTTCTCATTAAAATATACCCCATAAAGGTAGGTACCTACGTTTTTTGGGACGGTGTTTGTTGAGGTTCGATTCTGCCGAATCTGAATCCGAAATCGGATATCGAAAAAAGTGACGGGAATTTGGTCAAAATGCGAGGGGAAGGGAGGCGAAGCGATTAAAATGAGAAGTTAATTGAGCCCGAAGGAATCTGCGAGCAGGGAACCTCCGACGCACTTTGTATTCGGACCCTCTTGAAGGAAGGAACCTCTCCGATTGAAAGACATTTCAACAGAATAATAGACGGGGTAAAGGAGAACCCTTCTACACAGATAATATAATGGCATATCTCTATTAAATCTAATAAACTTTTCGTGGTTCCACGTAGTTTTATAAGATGTAATTCGTTTGTAAGAATTTCCAACAGAAAAAACGTCTGCCAAGTCGGGTGGGCAGTATAACTTCCTCACGCCAGCGAAGCGAGCAACATCCCCTACAGACGTTAAACAGACCCTTGGGATTTACCCAACATGTTTCAATTGTAATACAACTGCATAGGACCAAAGACCATCACATGTATACAGCCACACCTTGCGAGCAAAGCGAGCGACTTAATAAGGGGGTCCGGGGGGCTTGTGCCCCCGGCTGGAGGTTATTTATAAGAATAAAACTCCGTCTGTTTGTTTGTCCATTCTATCCAGGGGTTTTTCCTACACATATACAGCCATACCGAGCGAGCGAAGCGAGCAACATTCCCTACATACATTGGGTTTCAATGAGTGTTTTCCTACACATTTATATGTGTAGGACAACACCATAAATATAAGGCCGAGTGAGCGAAGCGAGCAACATCCCCTACACACGTTAAACCTACCCTTGGGGACCTACGGTTAGTGAGCAACATGCCCTACATGTTTCAATTGTGATACACCTGAATGGGGGAGGGGGTAAAAGACCATCGCATGTACATAGCCAGACCTTGCGAGCGAAGCGAGCAACTTAATGGGGAGCCCTCCCAGCTGGACGTGGAGGCAAGCGAAGCGAGCCAGAGCGGCTAATTCACAATAAAATCCAATTTAATCATTTCTATGAAAATCTAAAATAAAATACTACTTAATTACTTTTAAAGCGACATGAAAACCTATGACTATTGTAAGTGCCTACTTACTACTGTAAATAATAAACAAATAGGTTTCTTCCAGCGTGTTTGAGTACCTGTACTATAGTACGTTGCAGTCACTCTGTGCAGTTAGTGTGACGTTCCAGTGTGGTTGAGTTCTTGTACTGGGCACTAAAAAGATAACCTTGCTGAAACGTATAACCTTCCCTCCTTTCACTAACTCACTGACTTCTCCCCTCTCTACAATTGCTTCTTCTCTAATTTGTATAACACATTCATTCTATTCACTATTTTCATTAATTCTTTCTAGCGTCTTCACTTGTTCTAGTTTTAATTTAATAATTATATTTAAAGGCTGGTATTCTGTCTTTTACCAAAGTAAGAAGTAAGTTTAGTTTAGTTTAGCTCTATTTATGCCTGCCAGCAGTATTTTTCAAAGTATTTTTAAATTTTAGCCTCTAGTTTTTCGTTTTTTTGAGTCCTATTCATGTGCCAACCCTAGTCAGCCTCAACTGCAACCATTTCTTGTTTTTGTTATGACAATTTTGACTTCTAAATCCGTGACCGTGTCCTATATTATGACACTGTGAAAGATCCTTGAGCCCTGAAGATGGTTTTATATAAACCGAAAGCTCGGCGATAAGGACTTTTATTCGTTTCTTGACCCTTATCCTGATAATTTGACAACAAAAAAGAGTATTGTGGATGTTGAAAAGGAGTACAAAGGGGAACCTGAGGATTCCATCCAAAAGGGGTACAAGTTTTTATGACTAATGCTCACTGTATAAATTTGTATTTGAATATGTGATTTTAGTTGAGGAAGAATCAAAGAAAGTAGGTAAAGTATATTTGGTTTCTGAAATCGTTGATTCGGGGGCTTCAAGTATTTTTTATAGTGCTGAATAATGAAGAAACTTGCCAAGGTCTACATAATAATGATTATATTAAAAAATAAATTTTAGTAAAAATGTAGCTTTTATTACGTTGTTTTCTGAATTCTTTTACAACCAACACGATTGAAAGTTAGAGATTGAGAGTAAATTGTCTGATTTACCAGAATTTACTAGTGAATTGACCAAAATAGAAAAAGTTATCTCTCTTCAGAAATTCCACAAGGAGGACCTGTCACTAGATTGATGTAACCATCAAACCCCATATATATATATATATATATATATATATATATATATATATATATATATATATATATATATACATATATATAACTCTTAATACGAAAACAAAAACAACAAAGAACTCACGTCTGAACGTTTCGATCCGATCTTCTTCGGCAGACTGATGGGTTTCTCCATCCCACAGCGTGATAATAATTCGCCGCGTAGGAGGCATAGGTAAAGGACGGGGGGGGGGGGGGGGGGCATGCAGCACGCCCTCAGGAAGGGTATGTACAGGGGGAATAGTATGAAAGGATGATGTAGATAGATGAGAAGGTGGAAAAGGTGAATGATGGTAGAAAACTAATAGATGAAAAACAAATAAATAAATTAAGAGATTTGTAAAAAAAATTATTTTTAAGCTGCGCCCGTTCACCGATTTCTATTCAGGCCCGGGTGACTGAATGCTCCCAGAGCCCACTGGTAGGCCTGCTCCGTGATACGTAGTTCAACGTCCGCGGAATCCGGCTTGCAATCCAGTACCCTTATCCTGTAGCAATTGTCATATGTACGGTTGTGTGCATTTGCATGTAAAGCATGCGGTTCACGGGCGCGACTTACAACTGCTCTTCGGTGATTATTGACACGTTCATTCAGCTGAGTAATCGTTTTCCCCACATAAAAAGCATCACATTGTGTACACTCCAGCATGTAAACAACTTTCTTCGTCTGGCACTTTGCAGGGGGTCCTTTGGAACAGTAAGTAAACGGGGTGTTGACAGAAGAAAATTGGAGCTCCGATACCACCAGTGGACACAACTTGTACCTCGCCCTCCCGCAAGGATGAAGTCCCGATGTGCCCTGTGCCAGAGGAGGTCGAGAGAGCACCTTATGAGACAGGCGATTCCCCAGGTTCGGAGAACTCCTGTACGATGCAAAGAAAGGCCTTGAAAAAATCTCTCTAGTTGCATCATCAGAGAGTAATATGGAATGTGCGTCCCGGAGTATGGAATTAACCCTCTGTACCCCTGGGTAGAATGACGTTACGAAAAACGGACCTGGGTGTGGTGTGCGGTTCTCAGGAGGTTGGTATCTCACATCAGCCGGTACTATCCTATCGAAAAGCAGATCAGGACGATATCCCCTCTCCAAAAGCTTGGTTCTGAGGTCACAAAGGTACTCATGCAGATCTGCTTGGCCGCTACATATCCTATGTCCTCGAATCGATAAAGATCTAGGGATTGACTTTTTAACGTGTGGGGGATGGCAACTGGTATAATGTAAGTACAGCTGTGCATTAGTTTCTTTCCTGTGTACCTTCGTGTGGAAAATTCTTCCCACCAGCATCACATCAACGTCCAGGAACGAGACCGCCATGGGTGATACGGTGTGTGTGAACCGGACAGAAAATCTGGAATTTAGCTCCTGCAAAAATGTATTTAGCGTTTCGGGGCCATGCTGCCAAATTAGGAAAATATCGTCAATATATCGGCGCCAGATGTATGGTTTCAACTGACACTGTATACCAGTCCTTCCCAGAAGGAACTTCTCCTCAAGGCGGGCCATGAACAAGTTGGCATAAGAGGGGGCCGCTTTGGTTCCCATGGCTGTGCCCTTAAGCTGGAGATACACATGGCCATCAAAATCGAAATAATTCATTTTTAATACGAACTCAGCCAACTTAAGTAGGAAAGGCGTTGAGATGTCATGCGGGAGTGGTCTCTTATTCAAGAAATGTTCCAGAGCCTCGAGCCCTTCATCATGCGGGATGGAACTGTAAAGGGAGACAACGTCTACTGTAGCCAAGAGAGGAGTATATCGGGATTGTTCTGGGAGATCAGCTGCTTGTAATACCTCGAGGAAATGGTAGGTATCACGTAGGTACGTTGGTAGTGAAGAGACCACAGGTTGTAGATAGTGATCCAGAAATGCAGAGATCCTTTCGGTAAGACAGCCGATTCCAGACACAATAGGTCTCCCTGGTGGAAGTGAGTCAGGGAGGCTGAAGGGCTTGTGCACCTTCGGAAGGGTGTAAAAAATTGAAATCCTCGGGTTCTCAGGCACCATCACGCTAATTTCCTGCACTGTCAGTCCCTCAGCTGGGCCGTGTAGTTCCAAGTAAGAGACAATTTCATTCTTAAATCGATCTGTGGGGTCGGAATCCAACATTAGATAAGTACCAGGGTCACTCAGCTGTCTCAACACCTCCCGCCTGTAGTCCACCGTATTCATAATGACCACAGTGGATCCCTTGTCAGCTGACATAACTTGGATGGAAGTGTCTGATTTCAATCGTCTTAAAGCCGCTACCTCCATTTCAGACAGGTTTTGGGTTGGATTTAGTGATCCCAGAAAACGTGGGGATGACAGAGTTGTCAACAAATACTCTATAAACCGCTCAAGTGGGTGGGAGGGAAGCAGCGCGTTTTCCCCTAGTGGTTGAAAAGTCGAAGGTTCTCTGTATTGAACTAACGCATCATGAAAGCTAGGATGGGGAGCACCTTCCGGTTGAGTTTCCCAAAAATACCGCCATCGTAAACTGCGAGCAAACCTGTTTGCGTCTTCGAGTAAGGCTATGTGATCAACTTTGGGCGTAGGTGAGAAAGACAGGCCCCTCGATAACAGTGTGATTTCTCCCCTATTTAGTGATCTTGACGAAAGGTTCATTATCGGGGTGGACTCGGGGTCATTGTTATTGGTGCAAGGGGGGCAACCAATCAAGCCGGACCCAACGCTCATATTCTGCTCATTCGCATGGGATAGGCTCACTGGGTTTCCAATATTACTTAAGTTAGGCTCATTAGGGGCTCCATGGGTAGGTACAAACTCTCGTCTGCGCTGGGAACCCGCATTTGGGACATGGGTGAAGCTAGCGCCCACAAAAGGAGAATCAATGCGTCTAGTCAAACCATCCAAGTCTACAGGAAGGGAAATCCCAGCTGACAAAAAACTGAGAAACAATCTATTCAGTTTGCGAGAATTTCCGCATCTCTTCCGCTGAAGGAAGTCAGCTGCTTTTCGAATGATTTGGTCAACTCGTTGGCGTAGGCTTGGGAAATTTGAACAAATTCTTATGAGTGGCATGAGACAATTCTGCGTGTAATGTTCCCTTAACTGTGAGTATGAGCGCAGAGTCAACAAGGTCAACTGAAATGAAATAATGTACCCGAAATCACGAGCAACGGGTCTCAAAGCCTCAGGCATTGCCGCCAAAGGAATTTTCAACTGAAGGCCTGTGGGTACCACACCTATGTTCGTACATGAAGATAGGTATTCTATGTGTGAGGTGCATCTAGCGATTTGGTAAGCGCGGTGTTCAATTTGTGAGAGCCAGTATTTAACAGCTGTATTCATTGCAGAAGGCGCAGTATGGGGAGTAGAAAATAAAAACAATAATATAAATTAAATGCAAAGACGAAAGGGAAGTAGAAACAAGAGGAAAGGAGACACGGAAGATAAGGAGACTAATAGTTGCGCTACGGCGCTTCACGGAAGGTTGAAACGGTTCGATGAACTATATAACTCTTAATACGAAAACAAAAACAACAAAGAACTCACGTCTGAACGTTTCGATCCGATCTTCTTCGGCAGACTGATGGGTTTCTCCATCCCACAGCGTGATAATAATTCGCCGCGTAGGAGGCATAGGTAGAGGACGGGGGGGGGGGGGGCATGCAGCACGCCCTCAGGAAGGGTATGTACAGGGGGAATAGTATGAAAGGATGATGTAGATAGATGAGAAGGTGGAAAAGGTGAATGATGGTAGAAAACTAATAGATGAAAAACAAATAAATAAATTAAGAGATTTGTAAAAAAAAAAAAAATATATATATATATATTTATATATATACCTATATATATATATATATATATATATATATATATATATATATATATATACTATACTTGACTACATGTGAACTCTTACCTATCCTAGGGACAACTAACCATAGTACACTTTGGACACAAGGAATCTCTACCTGTCCTCCTCCTGAGGTATAAACACAGGGCATACCAAGCCCCATGTGATCATACTTGAATAAACTTCGCTACGTGATACAACTCTATCAGGTTGATAGACTTCATTGATGAAGATTATTCTTTCAATAATATGAAAAATGTTTCCCTCGGAAAAATCCTAAACATACAAATACAGGTAAGCATAAAGCATGGAACCCTCATCCATGTTTGTTTTTACCTTTCTCAAGTCATTACATCAATGTATACAAGGAACATACAAGCCCGCAGACAGAAAAATAGATCCAATCAAACAAGTCTCAACTCCTGATGTACCAACCTAAATTTTATCCAAGCATGCAGTTCAACGAGTGAAAATGATATAAAAGAGTGTGGGGTCATGAAAAGGGGGGCTAAAATTGACTTCAAACTAAAAAAGGGGTATTTTTCAGTGCCCCCCCCCCCCCCCCCCCGAGGTCTTGGGGGTTTCAGAGAGTGAAAAGGGGGACATTTACCCCCAAAAAAGGACGTCTGGTAACACTGTAGTTGACCCAATTTTTAACGGATTTCGATATCAAAGCGATTTATTGCACCTTCAATCATGTTCCAGTTCGGTTGTTGTTGGACTGCTGAGGAGTGCTGGTTGTGGGCACTAGTTGGTGGGGCCCACGGCAGATCTTCCATCTGTGATGGGTTGCTCCTACTAAATGGGTACGTGTGTGAATGAAATTGGTAATTTGCAACAGTGAGATGAGAGAATTTATCCTTGTTGTGTTAGGAGCACAAGGAGGTAGTTTTTTCCCACAACTAAACTTCCATTACGTAATGAGCCAGTAGTTGGATACTGATTAACATACAACAATTCGTGATAGCTACTTATCGGCAATTACGCCGATTCTAGATAAAACTAGTAATTGGAAGATTTGATAAACCAGCCCAAAATCTACCAGTTCTGTGTGAGTAGGATCTACCACTTTCTGGGAGCTACTTGAGTAGGTAGGTATATGGAGAAAGTCAAGAAAATTATTCACTATACCAATAAACAAATTTTAATCATAAACTCTATCATGAAAGAACTAAACAGAAAAACAATGGAAGATTGAAAATAACTTTACATTGAGAGGAGGGATGTGAAAATATTACTGAAAATGTAACAATAGGCTTGCTAGAAAACTTGATAGTAGAAATTACACGAGTGCTCACATTCTTGCAAGATGATTTGACTAACAGTTTGCGAAGTTCAGCATTAGATTGGTTCTTCAGCTGTGGATTAGACTTTGTCGGGAATGTTGTCCAACCCCTAAAAAATCAAACCAGAGGTATGTGATATTTTAATGTAACAGCTATTCATGGTATGTTCCAAAACATATACATAATACATTTAATACATAATATATTTTATTCCATTTATAATTTTCTAATGATGAACATTAACATAAACGTTCTTTCTCAATATGCCTTTTTTTTTATCGATGTATAAAAATTACATAAACAGTATATTCAACAGTTTAAATGGTATATATTCAGTCACATACACCTATTTCATATTATGGTAAGTGGGCAATTGTAACTTGCGATATGCGAAGCATACAAATGTTTGACTTTAATGATGAAATAACAATAGTGAAGTAGCAAGGTCAGTACGACTTGGAGTTCTCTGTAAATCATCTATCCAGGTCCACACTGGGAAAGTTACACTAAGTAGACTTTGGTCTACACACCTATGTTACCTCAATTGAGTAGGCGAGGTTAGGACTCCCTTAATTTTCATCTTATAAACCACAGGTTTGACTGGTATACGTGGCTGATGATGACTATAGCTAGTCATAATTGGTGAGAAACCTACTTATATGTATAAGAAGAATGGCAACGTGGGACCTTTCACAGAAGACCTTTGCCCACTTACCATAATATGACCTTTGCTCTGGAAACTAGAAAGCAGTTATTCTGCTGCAATCAGCACCTGCTGGTGTTGCATTCAGCTTTAGGAGCACTGCAATCTTGCACTTTTTCATATATATCCGAAAATAGGTAACATGCTACAGTGATACAAAGGCATGCCAAATTCTGTGATAAGAGCCCACAAGAAAGGCAGGTAATTTCTCCAGGCCCTATCGCATTTAGATAGGAGCAGTGTGGTTCCTAAGAGGGGAAAGAAAAGAAATTCACTTATCTGTACGAGCAACAGGTTGGAAAGATTGTCTTCCCCTTCTTAAGATAACCAGCCTTATTCAGCAATTCCTATCATAGTTAGACAATGTTTAATAAATTGTCAAATCTTAAGTTATTTGGTGATCATACAAGTGAACCAAAGTTTCTTTACTGCTTCACATCTTCCATCACCGTATTCACCCTAAAACACGAATAGTGATTTGTACCCAAGGGCTTACAGTAGGCATACCCAAATAGGTAGGTAGACTTAGAAGTTATCAATCGATTTAAACAACTATATTAGGGACTTTCTTGTGAGATTTATCTTACTTGTGTATGGAGATTCAGATTTCCTAATTGGAACTCCCAACTGTGGCACACAGAGTGCGCCAAATGGGTTGCAATGGCCCCCGATGGGACAGCTAATGTAACACTGCATTCATCCATTAGTTTGAATTGGAACAATCTTTGGCCAACTTTCACCAAGGGGGGATAGGATTCACAAGAATAACACTGTTTTTCCGTTGCCCTTTCTCTTTGAGACTGTTCCTAAAAATGAGGTTCCCTTGCCACTAATTTATTTATTTAACATTTGCACTTTTTTTAGAGACAAGGGACCGGTAGGACCAATATTCGTAAGAGCCCGATATCAAAGCATTTAACCGGTTATCACCTTCAACCATCTACCCGGTTGGTTGTTGGACTGCCCAGGTGCATGCTGGTTGTGGGCACTAGTTGGTGCAACCCATGACGGAATATGTAATGTTTTCCGTTATTCTTACTTTATTGTTATTTAAAGTACAGTAATTTATTTGTCTTCATAACAATATTCATTTTGCAAAAACTGATGTTGATTTTACTCGTAATTGTGTATAGTCGGGATTCGATCCAAGTGATTACAATGTTCTCAAAGATTTTTTAGGTAATTATTTCTTTTTCCTGACTACACACAATCATGAATAACATCACGGCCGACAACACCTCTATCACATATGTTCATTTTATTACCTGTATAATTTATATGTGAGTACTTCAAATGCATTCCCACACATCACACAGTAAATTTGATTCAATTACAATTACCACTCCATACAACTTGCACAGTACATTACCATAGATACTATTCTCTACAGTATTTAGACCAAACTGAGACTCACATGCATAATATAGGGGTTGTTATTCAACCGCATATCTCTTTGATAAAGGTCACAATTTATCTTGGGATACAATTCCCTTCGGTAAGGCTGAAAAAGAAACAGATACATTTGACTGAGAATATGAATCAAACAACATACCAGAAAATAGATTCATGTGATGTTCTTGATGGAATATATTACAATATTTGTTCGTTCATCATGCTTCATTCACACCCATTCCAACTCAACTCGTTCAATTCCTACTCCAGTTTTAGTTATTTAATTACTGTTGTGAAGTTACCTGTTTAATGTATTGACGCGTTTGAACTTTCTGTTTTTGTGATTCGAGAATATATTTTTTTTACAAACAAAATTACGCATTATTTTTCATCTTCAAAGTTAACAATATTGGTTCCTCGACAACACACTTCATTTGGCCAAACTCAACGTGGCCGGAGAAGCAAAAGAACTGGTGTACCATAAGATATCAGGCTTGAGGCACTCAACAAACGGAGGGGAAAAGACAGTGGGGTGGGAGGTGCTCTCGTCGGGTCTGGAACGTCTCGTCCTATAGGCTAGTTGGTGAGTAACACTCACCCATCGTGGTCGAACTATACATACTGGCTCTCCACATTATTATGCTTTAAAGGTCACTTGGGGGTTCCTTTTGTTCAGGGCTACCATCTTTCGATAATGTTGGCAACATTCTTGAAGAACCAAATGGTACTTAAGTTACAAATTTGAAAAACTAAGTCCAAATCAGAGATTCACATTCTTGTTACATTCTACTTATAAATTAAAACAACACATAAATATAAGTTTGAATAGCATTAAAGAATTTTCGCTCCTTAATAGTACTTATGTACCTACTTGCATACCTAACCCTTGAGGAACAGAGCTCCATTAATTGAACTCTGTCCAATTGAGCTTTATTAATTGTTTAAATTAGCAAATGGAATGAAAAATACTCCGTTTAGTGGGAATTTCCCCTCGGAATTGTGGTAGGCAGGAAAAATTCTATTCGAACGTGAATCATAATGCTATTTGCTCAAAAAACACTAGCATTTATATGAATATAAGGGTATTATTATTATTTTATTATTAAGGCCTAAGCTGCATCTCAACCAGAAGGGTCATTAGCGGCATACCTATAGGGGTATTATTAAAACTTGAATTTTAATATTGCACAATATAATAAAAATACAAAGAAGATCGTTCCTTACCGAGGGTATTCTTCAAAAAGTTATAAAAAGCCTAGGTACTTACGTTGCCGTACTGCCACCATTTTTGGAGTTGGTAATTAATCACTGTAGGAGCTGTTAAAGCTACTGTGATAATTCCGACACAAGGAAGAATTTCATACCACATTTTTCCTTTTAGAGGAAACGGGACAGTAAGGTGAAAAACTAGGAAAAGTGAAAAATTAACCTGCTTGCAGTAACCATACGCAGAACCTTCATCGATGGTGGTGGTGGTGTTTTTGCCTTGTCTTGCGGGTTTGTGTGTAAACATGGACCCTATTTTATTCATCAGGGAGAATAATAAGCCGGCCTGGACTCGTTTTTCCAAACCCGAAACATCTATTCTCATCACACTACAGACAGAAATCCACGATGAGAGGTCGTAAAAATCGTTCACCAAGGACCAGGAAGTAAGACTAGGCTTTTGAAGAATGCGGTAACCAAAAACTAACACTGTCAACAATCACACCGGTTTTTGCGACATTAAAATTCGCTAGTGATTGCGACATTAAAATAATCTTAAGCTGATGTTCGGTTGTTACCATCCGTTATAATTATACTAATCTAAGCTGCTGAACATCACCAAGTGCAACATGATTGCTAGGTCGGCATCTTTGAGTATTATTTATTAATACTCAAAGGTCAGCACTGCTAAATATGAAGTACCACCACCACCATCCGTTATCAAAATTATCATGTGTTTCAAATGTTATTTCCCAAGTTTTTCATTTCTTTATTTTAATTAATTTCATTATCCGAATGCTAATGAAGATTTAATTGGTGTATAAGTACCTACTAAAAATTTATATTCACACAATGTTTAGGCAGATGTTTCGATCCACATGCATGCTTTGTTCAGCTGTAGTTGCCCCCAAAACCGTTGTCGAGTGTGAAGTCAATGAAGGATGGTTACGAGTAAAACGAATTTTTGAGAGAAAGTAAGTCACTGCACACTTTCTAATGTCCTTTTTAGAACATGAATATGTTTATTCATTGGGCTGAAAGTTTTATTTTATTTGAGTCTCGCCAATAAATCATGTACGTAACGGGAGTCGGAAAAACAAAGATTGATAGGTTGTGAAACGGCCCAAAAATATTAGATACCTCGACAGGAGGATTCCGCAGAGCATTTTCTTTGCAGATGCGACCGGTACTGGAGATCCAGAACGGAGGCATTTAGGCATCATATAATTGAACGTGCTTCCTTCAGAAATATTGAGTGGAATAGAATAAAAAAAATTTGCTGATTTAAGCAAAATATTTGCTTGTGACGACTCCAACTCAGGTTAACCGGCGGAATCCTCTTTTAAATTAAAGCCCCGCATCCTACACTGGTTAAAGAGCAGGGGTGATATACTCGTCTGTGAGAATAACGTTGAGGGCTGATGAGACTTGACGCAGGAAACCAACAAGTACCGCGTCCTTATTCTCTTGGTAAAGAGCCCCAACCTGTTCCAGATTGATGTCTGGAGGAGAAAGGAGTGAACGATTTCTCGGCGTAGGATAACTCCCACAGAGAGCCACGAACTCGTCATGGTTCAGTCCTTGTTGGATCCTAGATCCCCTCCTGTCAACTACACTTCTGTGTAGGGAAAAGCCTGCCGGTTCTTGAATCACCGGGTTAATCCCAATTACCTTACCCCTTTCATGGCTTACGGGAGCAGTTGGTCAGGATGGACTTTTTGTGTGTCTGTAAAGCCAATGAAAGGCGGAGATTCTGCTGAATCGGATGATTCTGAGGGGCTTCAAACCCGGTTTGAATATTTTCGACATTAGGTTGATTATTTAGCGTCCTATCCACATGGGATTCGGAAGACCTAGCCGGTTCATCAGGTGAATGACGAACCACTGTAAATTGGTCGAACCTAGGTCGACTTGCATTCGACTCCTAGGTGTCTGTGATAACAGGTGAGACTGAGTGATCTCTTCGTTCTGAGATCTCAACGGGAGATCAAGAACGTGTACGGCGTCGGTGACTTTCCGTGCGACGCGTTTTTGAGCGACAGAAGTGTTCATAAAGCTCTAAAAACTCTTTGGGTTCAACAAAGAAGACTGTGAGCACCGATGATGACGATCACTCATCTTCGGAAATAAAATGAAAATTAAAACTTAATAAGTAGTGGACGATTCTTACCGACGAAGCGCGTAGGAAAAGTCATTATTCATGGTAGCCGAGTAGGTTAAACCAACAGAGGTGACGCGGGTAAGTGGACTGACGGCGGTAGGTAATATTTTCGCCTTCTATCCTTACCCTGATAGATCCTTACCCTTTGGTGAATCTATCGTCCAAGATATGCGCTGCTTTGACGTATTGTCCTGGACTACTAAATTGTGTTCATACTAGAGTGTGAAAGATTGCATAAATATTTTAAAATCATGTGTCATATCACCTATTTTATTGGTTTTCTGATTTTTACATTGTACCTAATTCAATTCTAAAAATATCCCATACCTACTTGAATGTTTAAAAAATTCGAGGGTGTGAACTTATTCTTTGTTTCTCAATCTTTGTCCAGTGAAATAGGAACCCTCAGCCCTGAGTTTACCTCGATTTGTCAAACTACTTTCCTGACTACATTTGTGGGAGCTATTTATGGTGGATTCATGCACTCCAAAGAAGCATACTTGAGATTTTTTGAAACAAATCAAGCTACTAAGTTCACGGACCATTTTGAAGCAAAGGTTGGTAAATTTATGAAAGTATTTGTCGAATCAATGTCAATTGGTTCCATTTATAGAAATAAGTGTCCAAATGTTGATTTTTCAATCCTCACACAACAAAGCATGCAAATTAAAGTGTTTATTATCATCGTTTTTGATGCATTCGTTTTTTTAATTCTAGAAAAAACTTCAAGATCATGTTACCATTAATTTTGCTAAAGGAGCCCTGAAATGGAGCTGGAGACTGGCTTTATTTGGTGGATTATATTCGTAAGTTCTTTTTCCTTTTCATGTAATTAGGAAAGATTCAGTTATGAGCGCTAAGACCCCTTTTTTCAGCTTCTACAGTGAAAGAGTTTTATTCACATCATTATAGCTCTTCCATTAAAATTTTGAGGTGTAAGGTGCATTGTTGTTATGTTCAAGGAAAACTCTAACAATTGATGAGATTTGGTTAAATCGGCCCCATAGCACAACCCGTTGGAGTGTTGCAACTAAAGGGAATTTTTCTTTGTAGTAAGGACTCGAGTTCAAACTAAGTCCGGTATCAAATGTTTTTGTGCCGTAACAGTTGGCGTAGTCAGTAAAAACCCGAAGTAATACGAAACATTAATTAATTAAATCCCTCTCGTGCCAAAATACTGTATACATCACATTCTCTGACGTAGCATCTTTCACTTCCTCACTCACTTGAGTCAAAACACACCCAGTGACAACGACCTCGCTCGACTTCTGGACGTCTTCCAACGAGCGTCTGCTGAGCCAGCGGCCTGCAGTTTCACTTCTTCGTTCCTCCGACCCCAAGCCAGCAGAGACGGCTGTTATGTGACTCCGGGGAAATGTTATGTTTAAGGGAAACTCTCACAGTCAAAGAGGTTTGATTAAAATCTCTCTTTAGTTGCTCAACCTGTTGTGGTGTTGTAACTAAAGGAAAATTTCTCCTCAGTAGTAAGGTCCCGAGTTTGAATCACCATCCGAGGTATTAAATATTCTTGGGCCGTGACATTCTCGTGGAGCGTTCAGATCTACTTACTGCTGGATGGATCTAATGTATTACATAGTTCTGTGAATTTTTCCTGGTCAGAGTCTAGTGCCTAGAGTTGTACTGGCCTAAAAATTAATAGATCCCTTGATAGAATTCAATCCCATACATTTTTCCTGCATCACAGGTAAATCTCCAGAGGTAGACCACCTTAACCACTCGGATACCAAGACCAGTTGATCAAACCTCTTTTGACTATAGGAGTTTCTCAGTGGGAGGGATTTCATTTTAACGTTTTAGCTCAAATGCCTGCACCAAATGTTATGAGATGTTGCAGGTCCCTAAAAATTGTAAGGACTTCTGCAGAATTCGAACTCAAACCTTTCTTTAAGAGGCCAGAAAAGACGGCCTTCTATAGCCCATATTCTCGTGACGTCACGCCTAGAGTAGGTTAACGTTTCAGCCAAAGCCGGACATGACTGTGCTACATCAGTGAATCGCAACCAACCTATTTTTCACAAGAAGTTTGTTGTCTCACTTCAACCTAATTCGTGGTTATAAAGCCATTTTTCAACAGTTTTTTTTGCAAAAGTAATAATGTAGCAATACAAAGTTTCAGTTCAACTAAATAGTTACAATAATCGTGCCTGCCATCGCGGTTATTAGTTGTTGAATGATACCAATCAAACCACTGAACGAGTTTTTATTTGGACTAGGAACCGACTAACCATTGTAGTTAATCAGTGTCGGGAAACTAAAGAACCATTCGTTTAGGCTTTGAGAATAATTAACCTGAAAAATAGTAAAGAAAAAATTATTAACAATTCCTCAGGTGTCTGTACTGCAGTGTAGGTACTTACATGGCCATTGCTCAGTTAGCTTCATCAGCGTTTTATTAAAAGTTCGTAGTACTGAGGAAGCTTTACTTGTTATATTGAATGAATAAAATGAGAGATTTGATAGTTTGTCAAAGTAAACAACAGGTTGCTAATACACCAAGAAACGAAACTACTTGGGTTGGTACGTACACCCTACCAGATTTACTGTTGGTTAAAAGTGCCTAAACAAAGTAGTTAGATTGTTGCTTAGCCGATGAATACTACTGCTGATAAGCGAGTTTGTCGAATATCGAATCAGGGCATATGCAACATGAATTAAAAACCAGCTGTAAGGGAATAACCTTGAAATGCATTCTCAAAAATGCTTCAATCAGTGAATAGAGTAGCTTTTTGGATAATAAATTAACTTATGAATCTAGTGATATATAGCAAAGTAAATTTACTCATATTGCAAGTAGTCAAATAATGAGTTTTTATAGAAGGGTACCTTCACGGTGCCCCATATAGTAAACCTTCCCAACCCCCTTAAGTAAATTTTTCAGCATCACATAATTTCTGCTGATTTTTAATTTATAACTTTTTTGATGTTCCAGTTCATCGTTAATAAACTTCTTTTGACTAAAATTCTACCAAAAATGTAAATTTAACGATTTTTAGCCGGAAAACGGATTTCAATAAAGAAATTTTCGAAAATCTTGATTTTAAAATTGTCTGACTCATTGCAATAGCTTCATTTTCTACGGAAATTCGCTAATATAATATATATATATATATATATATATATATATATATATAAATGAAAAATAAAATACAAAATATATAAATTGAAAAATGAATAAATAAATAGATGTATAAATAATTAAGCAGGCCAGCGTTAGATCACTCGCCTTCTGTTTTTTCTTCATAAATAATACTTACCTACCTTTTTACCATTTTCGTTAACCATGTAATTTTAATATATTTTGTATGTTATAGTTCCGTTGTAACAGTCATGTCCACTTACCGTGGAGATACCAGCATTCTCGATTTTATTGTTGCGGGGATAGTGAGTGGAAGTATATATAGAGTTAACTATGGAATGCGAGGCATAATCGTGGGTGCTACCTTGGGTAAGTTGCATAACTATTACGTAGATATGAATTTAAATGTATCCCTTGTTGAGTGTATAAGGCATTGCTTATGACCCTCCTCATCCGGTTCTCTTATCAATCTTCCACGTGTAAGCTTTGTAAAATTAGATCATCCCCAGTAGTGGAAAAATCCTATGAATCCACAGATGCACTGATTAGAGACAAACTGAATGCAATGCTTGAATCAACTTGGGAATGGCGATCTCATTTGTGAATTCCTGAGTTTATTCATATCTTAAATAATATGTAATTATAAGAATTGTAACTTTAATAATATGTTATTAAAAGAATCGTAACTTAAATAATATGTGATTATAATAAGCAAATGTTTTCCTCTCCCAAAAAACAAACTCCTACGAAAATTAACTCTTTTCTTTCTTTTTCAAAATAATATTGTAGCCAAATGGTTTAAAAATAGTTAGCAGTGCAAATAAGTAACACTAATCATTTCCCCTGTTTTGAAAAATGTCATCCCTCAACGGTGCGTTCATTTTTCTTTATAATGCATTAAAATATAACACTAAGAGGTTTCACAACTCGCCATTTTATTTTCCTAAATGATCATTTACCTTTGAAAAAAGTTAATTAATAAAAATTAAAAAAAGTCTGCCAAGTTGGGTGTGGCACATAGCTTCCTCGTTTCCATAACATAAATGTATAGATCATTGAAAAGCTTTAAATGGTCTTGAAAAATTCCATAGAGGAAAAGAGTAAATCAAGAAGTAGCGTGAGAAACGTCATAATTGGTTGAGTAAGAAACGAAATAATGATACTCAATTTAATTTACGTTTGCTCATGCGCAGAATTGACTGATGAGTTGACAACAATGAAATATGTAGGTAAACGTCTACAACCTAACCCGCGCATTCACTGACAATTTCATCAAAATCTGATGAAAACTGTGGAGATCAAGGTCGCTACAAGGATTTCACATTGGCGCACGGGCAGTAGCTATTAATGATACAATCACGTTGAAATTGGTATGGGGTAGTCAAATCGTTCTCTCCCAATTATCAACCAAATTTAAGCGAAATCGAACGACTAGGTTGTAAAAAGAGAGCAAATGTGCTGAGTATTGATTTGGCAACAATGAAACTGATAGGGGACCATCTACGATCTAATCTATATTATGTAGTTAATATTCAGATAAGGTGACAAAATAGGTACACAGATGTAAAAGGACTACTTTAATGGTTTATTCAAAGACAGTCAGTGTTGCTCCAAAGATTCTACGGGAGATCATAACTAACCTTGGGAAGATTTTATCAAGAGTTGAATTTACAGTTCAAATAGAAAAAAAAACCGCGTGATCAGGGGCGCTGCCTTCAGTGGAGCGCGTCCCCCTTCTCCACGTCCGCTCGTACCCCTTGCGCCTCTGACTCAACTTGCTTGTGACTGACGCCGATAGATGGCGCAATCATGCTGTCAGTCGTCACAGCCCCCCCCCCCCCCCCCAAGCGATCAGTTTCCAGCATCCTCTCCTATCCTAATTGTGATCAGTGGATCCTGAAAACTGCATGGCTGAGGGAGTTTCAGAGGTACGTTTTGATAGGTTTTTGGGTTGTGGGGTGGAGAGGTTGTGGGGTAGGTTATCGGGTTGTGAGGTTCTACAGGGTTCTAGCTTTTTAGTACTTCACTACATGTTTTCTTGGTTTGAGCTCTTCTAATTATTTCATATTTCTGCTGGATTTTCCTCATTGCTGGATGACAGTTTTGGTGAAGTTTGGTTTGGGGATTACTTTTTTTTTTGCTTGTTAGTTTGGGGAGGATCAGTCTGAGGATTTGCTAGAGAGGATAATCAAATAGGTATCTATAATACTATATGAAATCGTACATGCGTAATTACGAGATTGATCAAGAGCTTACTGTCGATTTGAAGCATGGAGCGTGAGTGATCTGGGGCGCTTCCTTTGATGGAGGCGGCCCCCTTCTCTGCATCCGCTCTTCCTCCTCGCGCTTCCGACTCAACATTCTTGTGACTGACGCCGATAGATGGCGCAAGCATGCTGTCAGTAGTCACGCAGGAGTGCTAGCTATTAATGATTCAATCATGTTGAAATTGATATGGGATAATCAAATCATCAGCCCCCCAATATCATTCAAATCTGAGTGAGATATGATGACTAGGGTGTGAGAATTGGTAGAATTTACTTTCGGGTTCATCCAGAACATTCGTCGTTTCCTTCCCATCCGAAGGAAATTTACGACAGCATTATCCAGCAAATAATAACTATCTACGTCGTCCATTTTACCAAAAATAAATGCAGTCACTGACCTACTCACCACCACAGACTTCGCGCGACTAAGTCGCCTCCAATGGAGGAGCTAAGTCGCTTCCCCAGTCTCCTCGCGGAAGTCGCATAGTCGCTAAGTCGCTTCCAGTGGAGGACTAGGCTTCAGCGTAAAATGCGAGTGGAAGTTTTGATTTTGGAGACCGAAAATTGTGTTTCTCCCGAAAGTGAAGACAACGTTTCCGCTACCTTTAGGTATACTCTGAAGCAATAAATGAATAAAATAAAAATGTTGATTTTCCGAGTATTGTAGGTAAGTATTTATGAGCTTAATATTGTATGCCCTTCTACTCGAAGTTGGAATTTTTCGTCAACTTTCGAGGGTGAAAGAAAATGATAAATTTCTCTATTTTTATCTTCCAATATCTCTCCTAGGGTTGAGGTTACATTTTTTTCCAACAGTTGTGTTGTCCTTTGAAACTTACGAATGAATTACCAAGTTCATAATTTATTTACCGCTAAATAAATGTTATCTTTTTCAGGTTTAATGATAGGCTTGACTGCCGGAAGTATTACTATTACCATCCTAAAGTTAACTGACACGAAGCTTGATGATGTGAGGCAGTACCAACATGAATTTAGTCAGTTTAGGGATAGGTGAGTTGGATGATAAATCTATCATATTATCCTTATCCATTGCCATTTAGGTTAATTTACTCTCATTAATGAACCGATTTTATTCGATTATCTAGTCATATCTATTTATGCACTGTGATGCGTTATTATACACATAGACCTGAGCAGAAGGGCTATTTAATAGTGTCTTTGTGTAATAGTTTACAGCGTTTGATTCTAAAGAGTATTTTGACAGCGAGATATGGCTAGAGTGGAGAGAACATGAAGGATGGTGTGGTGGGGGGCTTTCGTTTCTTTGGGCACCCATAAAGCAGAACTATACCCCCAATTTACGAAACCCCAATAAGGGGATGTCTAGAAGAGAAGGAAAAATATTGTTTTAAGGAAGAACTATAAATATAGCCCCCCCCCCCCCCTTATTTTTAAATATATATTTTTATCATGAATGTACGTACAGTGGACTCTCTCTTAACCGGTCTTCAGTTAGGATTAACCGGCCATCCATTTTATTTTCCCCCTACAGGTTTCATTCTCCATGACCCTTCCGGAAGGTAAGGCAAAGAGCAACCCGCTCCTTTTTTCTATTAATCATATGCTGTTGAATCGAAAAAAAAGAACTAGAATCATCTAGTATTTTCTACAAAATACTTTTGCCCCTCATTATGTGTGCACATGCGGGGAGAAACAATCTTGGAACATGAAGCAAAGGAGATGTTTGCGCATGCGCACTTGCAATAAATCATACGTCATTCATTATCTAATGTATAAAGGGGACTAACTAAGCGCATACTAGCACAATCTCTGACCATTTCACTAAAATTGATTTTGGATTTTCGTCTGTACATCCATTGGAAAATTTTCATGGTCATGTTTTATTTGCTCTATAGATAGATCCGAGTGAGAGCTATCCAAAAAGGTGCTTTATAGCGGGAATATATCCAGTAGTACGGCTCTTGATAATCATTTAAATGATGACTACTACGCCGAGCGGGATCTTCCTACCCTTTATTAGCCAAATTGAACGGTCTTTTGAGTTGAAAATTGGTATTAGGAGTTTTCGATCGATAGATCCCAAGAAATCGGGGTTATAAAAAAAAAATTTAGCCCTGAGCACTAAATCTTGACAGAACATGGAACATGTTCCTTGGGAGAACAGGAGAGAATTTAGGTCACTCAGCTGATTAGGAAAGAACCATCATTTCAATAGTCTCTTAGTGTCTCAGAGAGTCTCCCTATCAAATTTCATCTTCCAAGTTTCTTTCCAGTCTAATAGTGGTTGCAATCATGTTTACAAAATTAACTGAGAACGGTCACCTGCATGTAAACAATTATTCAGACAACCACGCTCATACCTCAGATTGTTGGCCACGTACTGCGCAGTGGTTAACATACGAGTAATATGGTTAGGTAAATCGAGAGCTTTCCAACGACTGGCGAATGATTTTTGTACGATGATGAATGCCTAAGATACAGTTCCGTAGCAATGATTTGGTTTTAAGCTATAATCATCAGAAAAAAAAATTACTAGACGGCATAACCACAGTCTAATGTCATTCTATTCGTGTTATTTTGTATAGCAGCATGTCATCAAGATTATTTCTGTTCTAGAACCAAAAATTTCAACCATGTATCATGTTTTCTCCTCGATATTGATTCAAAATTCTATGAACTTGTTTTTTTTTTCCTGTTTTTTTCGTCAAAAACACGACACATGGTTGAAATTTTTGGTTCTAGAACAGAAATAAGCATCGTTATGTTAAATTGCAATATTAAAATAAATATCGTTGTGTTAAATTAGATTTTAATATTCAGTGTAAATTCAATAAATGAAAAAAATGATCTTCTTTGGTCAGAGGAGAAATATCTCCCCACTATATGTTTCGTGCGCGGATGAATCGACGCTCGGAATCGACGCTCGAAATTTCGTACGTCTCTCCACTATGTATTGCGCGGAAAAAAATTGACGCGCAAAATTGACGCGCAAAAATTGCTAGGACCCCAGGGAGAAATATCTCCCCACTATATGTTTCGTGCGCGGATGAATCGACGCTCGGAATCGACGCTCGAAATTTCGTACGTTGACCAAAGAGTGACACTCTTCTTTGGTCAGAGGAGAAATATCTCTACCCTATATGTTTCGTGCGCGGATGAATCGACGCTCGGAATCGACGCTCGAAATTTCGTACGTCTCTCCACTATGTATTGCGCGGAAAAAAATTGACGCGCAAAAATTGCTAGGACCCCAGGGAGAAATATCTCCCCACTATATGTTTCGTGCGCGGATGAATCGACGCTCGGAATCGACGCTCGAAATTTCGTACGTCTCTCCACTATGTATTGCGCGGAAAAAAATTGACGCGCAAAAATTGCTAGGACCCCAGGGAGAAATATCTCCCCACTATATGTTTCGTGCGCGGATGAATCGACGCTCGAAATTTCGTACGTCTCTCCACTATGTATTGCGCGGAAAAAAATTGACGCGCAAAATTGACGCGCAAAAATTGCTAGGACCCCAGGGCTAAAACATGATACATGTTAATAGGAGAAAAAATGGCTTTGGAGCTCACGCAACGCACTAAATGTCTCGTAGCATTAATTTTGTCTCTTTTGGTAACCAAATTAGTTTAGTTTTATTATTAGTTAGTCACTAGTGAGTGGGTAACCAGCTGTGTTGGCCAAAAAGGTATTTATTCTTCTGCAGAATTCAACCCTTACTTTTTCTTGAGAGGAGCACAGAATGAGGTCACTCTCTAAACCTCTTGGCTACCATGCCCGATTGAACAAACCTCTTCAACAGTGAGAGCTTCTCTGCATGTAACAAGTATAACTCAAAACGTATTTCCCCTATACTCATCACTTATTTCCAAGGCAATGCTTGCGCACTCCTCTAACCATGGAATTTATCCAATCCATTTTTTAATGAAAGTTACGTTATGCGTCTCTACTCTCTGCAACTTTGAAATTTCATTGAAAACAAAGTAATAATAACACCTACGGTTTTAAAAAAATTTTGTGGTGTGGAGCTCGAAAAATTCTACCTAATATGGAATTCGGTAATTTTAAAATACATGTTCTTTAAGTAAACTTTGCTAGAAAGAAAGGAGCGAAAAGGGGGATAATAATATGAATATTTTAATGGTTTTGTAATATATTTATTCAAATACCAACAATCTTTTAAATCATATTTGGTTATATGTTTGTTCCAGAAATTTCGCTGAAGCAGCAAAAAAACCTATGATGAAAGAATTAAGTGAAGAAAATAGGTTATTGAAAGCTCACGACAACCGCGTGGAAAGTGACACGAAAAATACGGTTAATTGACGGTTCATAGTTTTCAAAATGTTAACTATATCAATATGTACATAGAATATAATAACATGGACTAATAAAGTTACAATTCCTAAATATTGAAGCATTCTTCATCATAAGTGTGTACTAACCTTTGTTAGAAAATGGTATTGAATTTACAGTGAGTGTATATATATATATATATATATATATATATATATATATATATATATATATATATATATATATATATATATATATATATATTTGGCTTTGGGAGTTCTGGGATGGTTTTGCATTTTGATGTCCTAGGCGTTGTATGGGCCCTTTGCACAGCTTATGCGTTGTAACAGCGAGAGATGATGGAATCAGAGTAGTTTACTCCTTCAAAGCTGAGAGTTGATTAACCTGCTACACCCAGAGGTTATCCTGACAGTTGAGTAAACCATCAGGGATATCCCCAGTTGCAGCGTATTCAAGAATCAAGAAGGAGGAACTACACCCACCTATCCATCACACTCCCGGGGCTTTCAAGAAGCAGGGGGGCAGAGTGGAAGGGGAGCTTTAAATAGGCAGGGCTGGGGTATTTGTTTTTAGTTTTAGGGGATGTTGTTGCCCATTTTGCCTATTGATGGGGGGGGGGGGGGGGGGGCCAGGACATTCAATAATAGAGGGACTAGGTGGGGGTGAGGTGTGGCTCGAAACCGAGTTCCACCAACATGTAACAATGAGAGGTGATGGAATCAGAGCAGTTTACTCCTTCAAAGGTGAGAGGCAATTAACCTGCTACACCCAGAGGTTATCCTGATAGTTGAGTAAACCATCAGGGATATCCCCAGTTGCAGCGTATTCAAGAATCGAGAAGGAGGAACTACTCATATCCATCACAGTGTGGAGGCTAATCTTTCAATGTATAGGAAAGGCATCTTAACCCTTTCACGACTGAAGCTGTCCACTCTCCCAGTCTGACCCCTGCGAGCCCTGGCTGTGGATGTGGACCGATTTCTTTCTGCTTCTTTCGCTTTGGCACTGTGGAAGACAGAAATATATGAGAAAAACGAAGCGAGTATGATCGTCAGGCCAGAGCAGCCACTTGAGCCGCAAATTATCTCGCCGCTAAGCCACAATGGATGATTAGGTTTTGCGGTATACTCGTCGCTGGTTGTGAAAGGGTAAAGGGTCCCCATAAGGAAGAGGCTTAACGGATGTATGTACCCCTGAACCCCACGTTCCACACATAACCCCCAGAGGGCCACACGTTCCAAAGGGGACTGAATCTCTTCAAGATGGCCTCCCTGAGTCCATGGACGCTGCTGGACCACACAATGCAGATTCTTATTTTCTCCCCAACAGGCATGGCAAATTAACTATGGGCCTCGACTCTCCCTAGAACACCTCACCAAGGTGGGAACGGGTTCTCATTGCCCTCTGAAACCTGTTTGGCCTAATGGGAGGAAATAGGAAATTCAGAGCACTGTTGGAGTTATTTACCATCTATTGATCCATGTAGTGCACAAGGTGAGCTGGGTTTTGGAACAGTTGGTGTTGCTTGGTCATAACTGCTGTCCAATGAAGTCTAAATCAGCTGTGCAGGTGACCTCCTAACTTGAGCCGAGGATGACTAACAGTAATTGGTAACCGAACAGGGTTGAGGTTGCACAAATAACTGTCTATGGAATAATGTGTTACCGGGTAAAGAGTTTATCACTGCTGGTAGAATATACCTGCCACATAACTAGCTACTTAGAGCAAGGGAAAACAACTTCAAACCTACCTGCTTGGGTAAGGGGTCCCTTTACTTAAAAATAGTTTAGAATGTTTAAATCCCGAGTTGGGTACCTTTTCTTTAAAATAGTAGTTATTTAGATCCCCACATCGAATTAAGGGATGTTTTCACTTATAACACGAAAGAAGTACGGAAGTAAAGTAGTTATTCTAATACCACAGTTTGTCAGATAAATAGTTATTCAACTAATCGTTCTTGGCTAATAACCAGTTATTTTAAGCGGTTCCGTTATTTAATGCAATGGAATACAGATAGACAAGAAAGTGCTAGGGGGAGAACGTGAATAGAGTTTGGCACAACTACTAGTGATCCTACTGATGTGCATGCGGAACTGCCACCTGAGGGAAGGCTCTAGTTCTCCTTAATCTCGCTAGATGGCACTAAACCAACTACTCGCTGGCAGGCCCCTATTCGGGCTATTCTTGTTATTTTTACAAAATCAATTTTCGTTGCTACTACAACCCTGCACCTTGAATCATCAAAAAGTTGTGCTCTTATTGTTTACCTATCTATTCGATTATGAAATAAAGTGAACCACTTGTTGGATTAAAACCACGACAACACCACCACAAGTTAAGTTAAATCGCTTCTCCAAACATCGTTACTCCATACTAGGTAGTAGCAATGAAAATTGCTTTTGAAATAGATTATGTTGATTAATTTGATAGATAATATTCGTACAAAAAAAAAAAAAAAAATCGACGGTGCAGTAACGGTCAAGGTGTTTGTTGGTTACAAAACTGCAATGACAAGACGTCCAGTAACAGAAGAGGAAATCAGTCCATCCCAATCATCAAAAAATGTATTATTGAATAATTCTCATAAAAAGGCTACTTTCAAATGTTTTCAAACGCAACAAACGAAAATACATGCTTGAAAGATCGAAATAATGACAGCGAATAATTGAAAGAGGAAAAAATCAAGTTGGTGATAATGGTGGCGCTTCGTTTCATAATCAAATAGGTGGGTAGGTACACGTACTTAGTCCATACCAATCATCAAAAAATGTATTATTGAATAATTCTCATAAAAAGGCTACTTTCAAATGTTTTCAAAACTTAAATATGGTTGAAAAGAAAATATATCGCCACGGATTTCCAAATTTGCAAGAAACGTTCAGTTTGGGGGAGTGGAAGGCGGTGGCAGAAGAGGAAAGTAGCCAACCCCAGTCTTCAAAATATTAGTCGGGAAATATGTTTTCTTGAATAATTCTCATAGAAAGGCTACTTGCAAACGTTTTTGAAACAATATGGTTGAACAGACAAGATATCGCCACGGATTTAAAAATTTGTAGAAAACGTTCAGTTCGGGGGAGTGGCGGATGGTGAGGAAATTCCAGGGGTTACCAAGTAGTTTGAACGCCCATCAGTAGGTCTCACCCTCGCGCTAGCGTCGCTCAAATTCTGTCACCATCAAAATGATGGGAGTTTCAGTGCCCTCCCCGTCACTAAAAACTGTCTGTAGGAGTCCGTTTGAGAAACAAACCTTAAACTCAAAAGTTGATTTTAACCCTCTTACATCCACTTTTAACTCAGAATGTGATTTTGCTATCATGTGATTTGTTTTTTTGGTTAAAAACTGAAACAAAATTATGTAACCAAAAAACGACATGTGATGCTGATAAACTTTGTAGCTAACCTTCGCTTTTAATTAACAACAGTTGCTATGCGTAGGATTTTATAAAAATATAAAAATTCACCGCTGAAAAGAGCGTGACAAATCCTGCTATTATCTGCAGCTAACTCTCGAATTTTTTGCAGTTAGACGTCTGTGATCTACAACGTACCCAAACCTAATTATAATTGAAATTGAGGTTGGCTCATTCGTACTTACCAAATTATTCATAGTTTGGCGTACCTATAGCTGCAAACAGCATGCTAACACTGTAGCTAACTGTGTCATAGCAACATCAAGTGCCAACAGGTATTTAGATCCCGAGATCGGGTTAGGAGAGGGTTTCTCTTATGACATGAAAGAAGTGTGGAAGTAAAGTAGTTGTAATAACGTAGTTTTCAGGTAGGTCTATTCAACTAACCGTTCTTGGCTGATAACCAGTTATTTCAAGCGGTTCCGCTATTTAACACCCGTCACTAACAGCTGTCTGTTCTGTTACAAATAGCTACTACGTAGCAGTCCGTTTTCGTAACAAACCTTCAACTCAAAAGTTGATTTTAACGCTCTTGCATCGACTTTTGGTTTAAAAAAAAAAAAAAAATCCACCACTGAAAAGAGTGAAAAATCCTGCAAGAATCTACAGCTAAGTAACTCATTTTCGAATTGTTCGTAGAAGTCCGTCTTTGATCTATACTTATCTAAACCTTATTATTATAGAAATTAAGGTTCGCTCATTGGTAGTTACGAAATTGTTTATAGCTAAGCGTATAGCTGCAAACTGTATGATAGCAACATCATGTGCCACTGCAAATACATAATCACGAGTTCTGGAGGAGTGAGAATAAAACACTGTTCTTCAAAGCCTTGTTCTTTTTTTTTTTTTTTTTTTTTTTTAATGCTTACATATAAACACAGCATATTGTGAAGTAACTGTAAAAGTAAAATGGTGCTTTACCCAACCTGTGCACATATGGTTTTTTCGGTATTTTTTCTTTTTTAAACGAAGTTTCAACATTAAGCTTCACACAACAGTTATTAATAACATTTAACTACCCATTATCAAAACATACAACCAAAGATCACTAAAATTTCCCCATTTACACATTTATATTGTCTGTTGATGCCAAAAATAAGTGTTGATTTTTTTTGGCACAAACATGTTTCATTTAGATCTTTATTAGCTTTTGATTGAGCTCTGACTAGACCTGTATTTAAATTAAAAGAAAAACCAACAACTACCTGGAAAAATTGACTGTGCAGCAAGATAAGACTTATTTAGATGGTGTGCAACATTTATTTTCTTTAATTCACGAACTGTTAATAAAAATTACATAGCTTTTTCATTCCTTTTTTGTTTTAGAGATGAGGTAGTGACAATTGTACATTGCTATTGCCTTCTGATTTATCTGAAAAGTTTTGAGGTAATAAATTTCCGATCGAATGATCAACATAATTAACTTCTTATTTTTGTACATTTCTTACAAATATCAACCAAATCTAAATATTTGAGCAGCTATACAATCAATATGTTTTTCCATTTTTTCTTTCTTTTAAAATGTAACATTTATATTACACATAATTATTTACAATAAATAAAAAGTACTATATAACTCGGCGAAACAGAAAATTTGGATAGTTTTGATCAGAAATTATTGTTTAACACGACACGGAAAATTAAATGTTTTTTAAATATTCACTGTATATTTTCGAAGTGTGGTCCTTGAAAATGGATCAGAGAACATTCTACCTGGTGAACAGAAAATTCACACACCCACAAGTAGTTGAAAAATGTTTTATCAATATAATATTTACAGAAGTGAGATATATTGCCAATGAAGAATACGGAAAAATTAGCTAGTTTTCCATTGGCCAATATTTCTTGAGAGGATTCAGTTTTGTTATTCAAAAATATCACACAATTCTTAGCTAAATATTTTTAACCGTCTTTAAAATGTCTAATTTTATCATTTCACGCCCTTTATTTCTTCTTTGATTTTAATTTTCTACCTAAAATACAAACTTTATAAAACAATCATTGATATGATGGTACCATTCATTTTGAACGTCCTTCCGTTTAATCTTAAAAAATTATTCAAATTTTAATATTTTCGAGAATACCTATTTATTACCCACGCAAATGTTCTAAATTCAAATGGGTTCTCACAATTAATCTCTTGAGATTTATTTTATGGAAATTATTTCTGAAAGCCATGAAATTCTAATTAGTTTAATGAGGTTGACGATTCACACAGCGAATAGTTTTTAATGTTTCATTATTCTATTTCATTTTATTTTGACGTACCTCGTCATTATTCATCTATTCGAACGCTCCTTGCTGTAGAGCTTGGGAAATTCGTTCGATGACACTTTCTATGCTACAAGTACGAGAAAAAACGTTTGAAACAACTGCGAATAATCCAACGAAACTACGACATTGTGAAATTTTCAATTTTCCTAGTTGAGGTAGGCATTCACTCGGGACAGCGATATTTTATTAGTTTCTTTCCAGTGATGATTTTAGTGATGAACAATTGTAATTATCCAAATATTCAACAATTCACTGAAATTGGTGGATGAGTGGTATTATTGGCGATTTCTCTTGATTAAATTAAACCCATCCTTGCATTTCCACTACTCAACGAATTAGTTCTGTGCAGTTGAAAGTTTAGTATTACTTATTACCATTACTATGGTTTTTTTTTTGTTAGTTTATGTGAAGATTTATTTAATGACAACTTATCTTTTCTGCTATCGAACAATTTTGAATATCTACTCAGAACTTTTAAAATGAAACCGAATTCTGAAGAGGGAATCTAGAGCATTAAATATTAACGCGTTAGATATTAATTCTCTGCTTGCCTGTTGAATAGTGTTAGTTCGAATTTCCACATTATGATTTCGGTTTAAACCAGTAGTGTCACATAGTTAAATTTATTGAAAATAATCAGCATAAATAAATTTTGGGGTTTTCCAATTGTAGTTATATGACAAGCAACAAATTATAAAATAATCCTGTATTAGTATTTTGGTGTGTTGGGAAAGTAAAGTCTTTTGGGAATAGGAATTGGGGATTCTCCGGTGTCCAGTTTGAGATTTTGGCTTTTGGAAGGTATTGTCTAGATTTCATTTAGAATGTTTAGATAGCCCGTGGAAAGTGGTGGAGGTTTGGCAGATTCTGGCATTGCCTAGTGGCTTTTTGCTCAACTTCTCCCAATACCAATAAAAGACCTAAACTAAAGAAACTGGCCCTTAGCAAATTTAGTCTCAATAAAATTTGGTCACGATTAGGAGAAAATATTATTTTGGTATCGATTATTCACTTTTGTCTATCATTTGATCAGTTCACTCTTCCATTGTCAGATCTTTCCATTGTTTAATAACTATGAGTATATTTAAAATCGAAGTTCAAGGTCAGTTATTGCTTCCTTGTCGGTTTATATATCTATTTATTTTATTTTTTGTCCCAATGTTCCGATTTTGGGAATTGGTAAAAAATTTTGAATTAGAAAATACATAATATGGATTTTAAGAGCTAAAATTTAGTATAGTAAAACAAATCTGTTCTGTGGGCATTAATATATATGTATATATTTCTCTACCTATCGTGACCAAAAAATTTTTTACGGCATGTTTCAACTGCTAGAGTTGAATATTTATTATTTGCCTAGGAGAGGATGATTTTAAGGTTACACTGTGATTTACCAAATGAGTCACTAGGCAGCACTACCTCCAGACGTCAGGCAAAGGAGAATAGAAATGAGTTGAGCAATAAAAAATCGTTCCTTCATAACCTTTGTCGACAAAGTAGGTAGGCCGTATGCATATCTTTTTTATAAATTGATTTTTTAAATTTTACTTCAAGTCAGATATCTTATTTATAGTATTTTCTATGAGGTTGATGGCATTAGTTTATCAAAACGTTCTAAAATCTATATTTCTGTTGACGGATCAAACTAAGAATACAAGATTTCATCAATCTTTACTCACTCAAATCACGCTCAAAATTCATTAATCATTTAGATGCACTACATAATTAATACATTCATCCCCCATTAAATCACCTTACCCTTGATCATTTTCCTCAAAGGAAACTGTATATTTTCATGATATACTCCACCAACTTCAGGAAACTAAAAGTCATCTGTGCGCCAGAAACCACAAAATTGTCTTTTTAATATCAGCTGCCCTAAAAAAAGCCGCGAAAAGAGGTAGTTAGCTCTCGCTGACCGCGTCTCATGAAAAACGACACGCTTCGGCTCAAGGCATTTTAAATTTCAAGGCATTTTTATCTCTTCACTAATTTTGAATAAAACCTGTAAACTTAATTTATTATTTTTTATTGAGGTAATCAGTTCCGTATTTATAATTTAGTTAGGGATTAAAAATTAATGTTTTAATCACGTTCATATATATTTTTCACAATTGAATATTTGAAAGTTTAAAAGTGGAAATTCCCTAGACAACAAACTAGTGAATTCGTCCCTACGTTGAATCCTCCCAAGTAAATCCAAAACCTTCCTCTCCCTCAAACTGGGAGATTTTGGTGTTTATTTTTCTCTCATTTTATCGTAACAAGATAAAATGATTTTGTTACTATATAAAAAGTTGGAAAAATGGCAGTGACATTTCTCAAAAAGGATAATGAGGTTGGAGACAATTTTCTTTGCTGTTGCAACATACAGAATCAGCCAGAAACAACGATGAATCGGTTAAAATATTTTGCTTACGTGAATTTGAGGTATAGAGTGATTTTTTCCCATTGTAAGACATTTTAAACAGACAGTAATTAATATTTTTTCTATTCGGTTTTTTTTTTGTTTGCATTATCCTTATTGCCTTTGAAATAGATTATATAATTGTGGCAGGAATTTTCGAAAAATTGTACATTGTGATCTACGGAGACAAAACATCTTATTTTACTTATTTACAATTTTGTTAAAGATGAAAATTTTACACCGAAAACATAAAAAGGAGGATTAATTGATATTGCAGTCTCCGGTTCCCTTGAAAAAATGTTTTTTTTTTTCCTACCTTTTTCTTTTTTTAAATTTTGCTATCAAGATCCATCATAGAAAATTTATGATCACACTGTCACGCCGTATCTATTTTTATATAAACAGTTCCTACCGATTTAGTATATCAAATCTACTTTTTATTATTAGCTTTTGATCACATATTATATTATAAAAAATACAAATCCACAGCCGTGCTCTTTTTCCAGTCTCGGAATCCCTTCCCTTCGACCTCCAAAATGACAATTATTACGATAATTTATTAGTAATACATAAATCCTATTGTTAAGAAAAAACAAATTGAAAATTCAAATTCCTAGTTCTATCTATGCCATTACACATTAAGAGATTTGACTACAATTAGTAAGAAACATCAATGTAATAAATATCACAACGAAATTGCGTTATAAAATGGATGGGGTTGTGTTAACATGGTTTATTTTATTTATTTATTTAATTTTTTTTGTTTACCTACTAGCACCATTAAAATTGTAGTGAAAACCATTCATAATAACCATTTGTAAATCGGTGCATTTGAAAAATACCAATGTTTTGTCTCTCATTTTTGGAGTAATAAACATTGGCTTCATGTAATAGGTTTCCCCAATTTGGTGTTAGCAGTCTTAACATGAAATTTATGTATGAAGAAGAGAACGTTGCAAGACCACAAATTTAATGACATTTAACACGTAGATATGATTTCATAATCTACAAACAACTCATACATCACTTGGAATTTATATGTAGACAATACATTTTAGTTTGTAATATCGAAGTGAAATTCATACTTTTTTGTATTCATAAGATCAATCAGTATACTGAAAACCTTCCTCGTGCTGCAGTTGTTTGTAAAAAATTGAAATACGTTTGGAAACATTGTATCAATTTGTTTTTACTAGGTAGGTATCAAAATCACATCGAAATACATTATTACTCCTATGAAACGACAATTTTTTATAACATGTCATCAAATTTTTCATGAGTGTCCCCAGAAATTTTAAACGAATGGCTCCCTTCAAAGCCAATGTGAAATGGTATCACCCCTTTTACTTAATTTTAAGTTTCTTTTTTAATAGTTTGGCCTCCCTTTCTTAGAGTGGGATCGAAAAATCTTCATGAAGACTCATTTCGCTCTTGTCGGAACAATAATCCAATCTTTGTTAAAATAACATGTCCTTATTAACTATATATCACACTTTTAATGCACTCATTTTGTATCCTATCACAATGGACGTACTCTTCACCGTTACTTTACTTCCTGCGAAACTTCGATTTTTGTATATAAAAGGCGTCAATCACAGCAAACAAAGATCTGTCCAACGTAATATGTTTACTATCATACCAATTCGAGCTTATCACAATACAGTTTCCAGTAAATACAGTAATATCACATCACCTTCTTGGAAGTATAAAGAGGGTTATTTAGATAGGTCTTTTTACTAACTCTTGAACATCATAATCAAAAACTGAATTTCGAACACACGAAAACTTGAATTTTATAACAAAGTGAATTGGAAAAATAAAAAAATACTCTATTAATATAATGTTAACTTAGTAAATTTTCAAACAAACATACCAAAATACCAATTTCATAAGGAATTTAATAGGTACCTATTTTAATTAACAACCTCTAAATATCTTTTATAACCAAGTCCTTAATCGTTTTAGTTTAGACCGTTCTCCATCGTTATCCAATCAACAATGAGTGCAGTGCAAGAGGCCCATTTCTTCAACTTATTTCAAATAACGAAATTTTTTCTTCTTGAAATTAATAACTTAACAAAGTTCAACAAACGAAAATAGAGATGAAAAGTATTATAGTACAGTAATATACACGAATAACGTAACGAATAAATATAAAATTCATAAAGAATTGTACATAATCAAAAGATGCTTTATCACTTATTGGAAAATATACAAATTTGTTAAAAATAAAACTTTAACTCAATTTTCATGACTAGACAACATATTATGATTTGAATTCTGTCATTGTTTGACTCTTGCTTCTGCACACCGCGTTTATTTGTTAAATTAACATTATAACTACCTACATGAACTGCTGAGCCATGATTGACACGTTTTTCACAATTATCAGTAAATATATTGATATCAGTTTTATATGTGAATAGAAGACATCATTATAATTTCCCCCACAAATATTTATGGACAACGACATTCTATTGTGATTTAGTGAGTAATTCTTTATGAGGTTTTGTTGGTTGCTTTGTTAAACATCTGTTATAGAAACATATCATTTTCTATTTGTTTACTGCTATTTTTTTCACTTTATTGAGGTAGACTCGATTCATAACCGAACCTTGGCAGTTACTGAGGCAGCTTTCCTATTAACAACGCGGAAT
Organism: Adelphocoris suturalis; assembly: GCA_030762985.1. Classification (NCBI taxonomy): domain Eukaryota; kingdom Metazoa; phylum Arthropoda; class Insecta; order Hemiptera; family Miridae; genus Adelphocoris; species Adelphocoris suturalis. The sequence goes on along the minus strand of CM061046.1, from coordinate 39,350,945 downwards.
CGTAGCTTGTAAAAAATGTATAAAAGTAAATTCAAACCTAATATGATTCAATGATGTACAAATGAAATGAAGAGTACCTTCAAGGTACATAATTTAAATTGTGCTAATATTTTACAAATTTATACTAACAGTTGTACCAACCCTTTCTTATCACATATTCTTTGACTTCAATCACTACAGTTACATATCACCAGTGATTGTCCCCTTTACCTTTATCATTTCGATTTCTGAAAAATACGAAAAAAGAAAAACACATCTCTTTTCTTCATGAAGTTTTATGCAACCGGACATTTTATAAATAGGTTATGCATTCTTAGTGCATGATCTAAAATTTGTATGTATCAATTTTTTTTTCTATTAGGACATTGGAGAAGTGACTTTATTATTTCGAAAAGTAGAGAGTTTTCATCGATGCTGCCCCTGATGTATGTGGGTAGTTAGATGCTTAGATAGGTAGTCAGCTCTAGCAAAGCATTTCCCACACATTTCACAGTGGTATGGTCTCTCCCCTGTGTGGATTCTGAGATGCCGGGTCAAATCACTCTTTCCTCCGAAAGCTCGTCCACAAAAGAGGCATGCAAAGGGACGTTCACCAGTGTGTTTTCTGACGTGGAGCTTCAGGTTTTCTTTGGATCGGACGCATTTACCGCAGAAGGGACACGCAAAAGATCTAGGAGGCCGTGTGCGCTCATTGAGACGCAGAAGGCCAATGAGGGACGAGGATTCCCCGCCTTCTGCTGTAACAGAGTCCACTGTGTCATCTTGATCTGAAGGCTCAGTGGCTCTACCAACTGCTTCGTTCGAGCTAGTCACTTCGTCTTGCCCTTCATTAGTTTCCTCTTCTTCTTTGTCTCTTTCAACTGGTCTCCTAGGGCTTGTGTGTAACCTTTCCAGTGTATGATTCAGCCTGTGTTTCTTGAAGGATTTCAAATACCTAAATTGCATACCACATACGTCACATGTGAATAATTTATCCGCTGGCAGTCTCGCTCTATGGTTCTGTTCTCTGTGTTTCAAATATGCTGATCTATATCTGTAGCTCTGACCGCACTGATCACAACGAAATGGTTTGTCGTCCCTCACAGGCTCGATCGGGTGGGGACTGGCTCTGTGGCCAGGGTGTTGAAGTTGGATGTGTTGATCCAAAAGCCATGACGTTGGGAATCCAGCCAGACAAACACTACACCTAACTCCACCAGGTAAATCCAGGCCCTGGGCTCTAAGCAGGCTGACAACTGTCTCGTTGTACAAGGCCCCTGCTAGTCCTGCAATGCTTGGGTACTGGAAGGGTGTGGAACTTCGGCTGCTATTACTGATCTGGTCTAAACTTCTACTGCTCCCTGGAGCGTATTCACCCTCTACCAGGCAAACCTCCTGAAAAATAAAATTGATTGTTAATATAAACAAAAATCATATACCTTTATGTAAAAATTGTAAAAATCAAACTATTATCATATATAAATATATATAGAGCTCACAATATACTCTGCAATGTCAGCTAATCAGGTAATATATTAGATTCTACTGATTGTATTTTATACCTGCTTGTCATGAGTTTGTCATGGTTTTGTCATAACGGATCAACGAGATCCCTTCTTGTGAGTGGTACTAGTAAAATTAATGTAGGTATCTTGCGAACTCATTAAATATTTCCCCATCTTCCAGCACTTTACAAACTCCATTGACAGAAAAATCCTAACCCCTACTACTAGAAGTTAGAAGAACTTAACTTTTTCAATAACTCCAACAAAACATTTTTTAGTCCCTAAATTGATTGTAAAGTTAATTTAATCAAAGGGCTAAAATATGGAGGTGCCCAAGACTACGACTAAGTGACTACGTAAAATCTGAGTATATTTTATGGGTGATCTTGATGGAGAAAGCATGTAGGTATCCCTTAATCATGGTAGGTATGCACTTACCTAGCCTAGATACCTATTGAAGTCAAATCTAACATGTGTAATTATAATCTAACATCGAATAAAGATTTTATTTATCTATGTTACAGTGGTTACATAAATGAAATTTATTTCCATATACTGCAAATTACTCGCGTTTCATTTTACCTTGTCTGGTTTACATAACATCGAATATTTATGTTACAGTGGGGACATAAATGAAATTTATTTTCACATACTGCAAATAACTCGCTTTTCACTTTACCGTGTCTGGAGGATAATTGTAATATTCTCAGCTACAACTCACCTGATCCTATGATTATTTATATTAGTTTACCTTGCTAATAAAAATCAGTACTGACAATCTGAAAATCATGGCTGACAATCTAATACCATTAAATGACGTAGATACCTATTGTCCAGTCTGCTGTAGGTCCTTGGACTCACTAGTGACTTTTCAGTTAGGTACATTTTTATGTTGATTGGTTGTCTGAAATCAATTATTGACAGGTGATACTCGTAGGTTTGAGTACCTATCAAATATTAAGTCACATGTTTCCTAATCGAGCTGAAGAAATGATTCCCACCGTTATTTTCAGCTGAGTAAACAAGTAGCAAGAAAACTATCCAGATCATTATTCAAATTTATCATTACTATCATATTTATTTAAATTTATAATCTATGTAGAAATCTGTCAGTTCCTCAAAAAACATTATTTCTATGAAAAGAGTACATTCTGAGGAATTGATTTTCCGAAAAACTGGTTTGCTTCCACAGCTGTTATTTTAAGAAGGGTGGAACTGCCACAGATCTTATGAGATGTACCAGAACTTGCCTCTAGGTTGCTCGAATTTCTAGGGCATTACAGAAGCCCTGCTGCTGATGGCTTTTGCCCTCTTAAGGTAAAGAGGGACACACAATCCCGCATTGTATGGTCGGCACGCATCGGACGGATCGGATTTTTTTCTGGGAGTGCGGAAATCTGGCATGGATTTCCAAATCATGTGAATGGCCGACCTAGGTTTTATGAATATATCCTTCTTAGAACAGAGGTCAGCCGGAACCGTATTATTGCATTGCCGGTCTTCGATGCGAACCTACTATGCATATCAGTGTGCTCGCTAACATTTAAAACGGCGGTACAAATCCCAAAATCCGATCCGTCCGATGCGTAGGTACCATCCGTACGATGTGGAACAAGTTGTCCCTACCTTTACTCTCCTATAGCGTAGTTGTGCTTCAACTCTAACTCTGCCTAGTCTTACATTCAGGAAACTATTAAGATTATTGTTGCAGTTGAAACACCAAACTGTACTGCTTGCTAAACAAAGCAACCTGAACTGTGCTTGTATGCAGAAAAAATTCAACTACTTTTCTGTTGTTTCGGATGGACAAACCATAGCTAACTCTTTGATCACTTGCATTTTTTCAGTAGCCGCTATAAAAAAAAGTTGCTTTAGCGTAGGTAGGTACTAACTGTAATTGAAAATTTTAATGTTAACTTTACTTTTAGGAAGAGGCAAGTACCTAGTAATTGGGGTTATCATTGGAAGTTTGCTTTGGATATGCATCTGAAGCGCTTATGAAGCTTTTGATCAAAATTCCTTTTTTTTTATTGCACAAAAAATTATGTTCATTAACACCTTCATCTCGTCAGATCCGTACTCCACGAATTATTTGCGTATATAAACTGTCTATAGATGAATATCTGCCTCAGATTGCATTCAGAAATATATTTCTGATGGCTGGTTTGAGTTAAAAACCTTTTACTAACATCGACATCTATCTTGATTGGTTAGTTATGCACCTTTATCAAAATCACAATTCATTAAACTCTCAATGTGAGCACAATTAAAATAGACATTCACCTACCCATCTGTCACCTCCAACCATGGCTCCCAGTGGCTGTGGCACAGTGTCCAACCCCTACTGCTGTTTACTGTTTTCTACTGTCTACTTCCAGTGAAATCCAGTCAAGATTAAATATTTTTAGAAAGATGTACTTAGTACAACATTTAGAATTAAAATTAACTATGTAAGTCGAAATAATAAATTATAGGTCAGTTGTATGTTAATATGAGTGCTGTATGTAGTTTGGTGGTCTGAATACTCACAAGCGTGGATCTCAAAAATAAGAATAATATCCTAAATCAATCTTTTAGTGAAATAGTGAATAGTTGGACAAATAGATCTGAATCGATGGTTGGAATCGAAAAACAATGAACCCGGGATCGGGATTCGAACATAGAACTTCAGCGTCAGAGAGCATCACGTTACCACATGGAGATCCGAGTCCAAGGACAGTTACAGAGGCATGGTGGGAGATGATGGGTGAGTCGTAAATGTCTACTTAATACAGTAGGTACCGATTTTCACGGAGATACTTATAGAAAGTTTATACAGTACCTACTGATTTTCATTTTGACGAACTTCTAACGTCAAAATTGCCCCAGAACCCTATGGGATGATTATAATAAAAATTTACGAACATTTTAAGCATTTATTCTGAAAGAAATTGCTTTACAACTATGATATGCATGTTTTCCAATTAATTACACTGGAAATAAGCAGAACATTATTCAAAAATTCACTGGAAACACAAAAGTTGTACATGTAGGAAAATGATTGGTTTATGAAAATATATAAAATCCCGGAAATAATAAAACGAAGTGAAACCTTACTTATATAAAAATGTACCCAGATCATGGATCGAACAATGACTGATAAGGTTGCTTTTTATCCAAAAACACACCAAAAACTGTCAATCGTACAAAACTGCTTAAGTAAATCAGAAGGGAAAATTGTAGAAATGAATGTCCTTTACGTGTTATATTTTTCTTTTATTATCATCGAATATTGGTGTTCTGGGTTTTTGAAAATGTCGGAAGGACATCAGCTACGATCTGTACAATTAGAGGCTCATGGTAGGGGAACAAAACAAATCATTTCCGCGCTGCTTTTAATGGCACACACAGCTGTACAAGTAATAAGGAACATCGTTTTCTCAACCTAACTGTTAATTCCGGTGGGACCTCGTTAAAAAGTAACAGGACGAAAAAACCAATCTCTTTTTTTCTTCAGTTTCATTTTTGCCTCTCTCGACAGTTTCAACAATTTTAATCAAACTCTTCGTGAAAAACTGACGAAAAAAGTGAAATGTTCGTTCAACATTATATTTTTCTTGTAAAGGTGAGACCTCCTACATCTACAATATATTCCTGACAACTATAAAAAAAACTAACACACATCTAGTAGCACACCCTGCGTAGCCACGTCAACCCGACTTGATTTTTTAAATTTTTTTCTTCTAAAAATTTTGATTATCCGAAATGTTCAAGTTCTAATTCGTCTTTTTACAAATTTTCAAGCTTATTCTAACATAAAATCGTAAGTGTGCAGTCTGGTTGTTTTACTCCCCGCAAACTAGTTTTTTTATTTTGTTAAATTTATGACAATTTTTCTGTTCTACGTTATTAAATTCATGTAGATTTAAATTTTGCAACGAACGGCACTTTTTAAATAAACTACAATCAAATGGTTTATTTTTGGTATCTCCCATTTAAATTATGATTAAGTAGTATCATCAAGTTAATGACGGTAGTTGTATTTATAAAAATCGTGGGGTAGGTACCTACCTATTGCGTATGCATAAATCCCCACAGAACCCTTTGTTTAAAAAGCGCAGGTCGTTTCGTGACATGCAATTTGGTTTTAACAAATATTTACAAATTACTCTCAGCGTTTTAAACGAAATGTTGCATCATCGTAAAAAAAAAAAAAAAACGTGGAACTAAAACTCAAAACAACGAAAAACCAAAGCTGCCCAATTTATGCGTATCATGATAATTTTTCAATTACAATTACGATTTACAATCGTATATTCCTCACCAATTTCATTTTGCTTCAAATTAATCGAGTAAATTAGATTCATCATCACAAACTATCACAGTCTACTGCAACAATTCGTCACAACAACAATGTTCAACAACATTTACGTGTAGGTATTATCAATTTTACTAGTAAATTACAAAAATACAAAACATGCTGTTACTTCGTAACTCACAACATTTTTTTTTGTTTGTTTTGTTTTATCAAGGCAATCCACAGCCTTTCCTCGAGCCTTATCCAAATACTTATCGCACCATACGTTTTCAATTTTTTGTAAATAACACTCGTTTATAAAATAATGATACACAAATTGTAACCACGTTAATTGCAAGACAGGCGTCCAAAATATCTTGTCTCGCGTTAAACTCCACACAATGTAAAAACAGGTACCCAGAAATTAATATTCATGCCTTGCTCTGAGTTGACAATCCTATTAATTGATTAAGTCTATAAATTCTTTAATATTATTGCTGTGCATATTCTTTTTAATGATTACCATGAGTGTTTTAATATAAAAAAAAAAAAAAAGATTCATCGTCTGCCCGTCCCGTTCTCAACATAAAAAAATAACAAGGATGAAGCATAACCTACGATTTTGTTGAAAGGAAGCGCGAAATTAAATCAAAATCATCAAACAACTTTTTAAAAGTATTTCCCACGTATTTATCACTTTCAAGCAGTTGTTATTCGACACTGTAACTCTGTTTTCTGAAATAACAAGGGATAAAAATTAAAAATTGCCACGAGGGGCATTAATAACTATAAACATTAGAATATTAACAACATGTAATAATGTAATATATACCACAATTTAATACTGCACACATAACTACAAATTATAAATCACAAAAGTTAAAAGGACAATTATGAAAATCTACCCCGATCTGGGAAACCAGTTTCTGAGCTCAACATAGCTTGTTGACTGACGATTATCTCAAAATGTTGCTGTTTAGTTTCAAGAGGATTGTTCGTAAGTCGTCGAATAAAGTTACGTCTGTATGAAACCAGTTCCAAGTTGTTGATTTGTAAATATAGAATTGTTTGGTTTCAACAAATAGGTAGGTAGTAATTTTACTTCGATAACAATTTATACCTAGCTAATGCACCTATGGGTGTTGCACCATGATTTTGTTTTCCTTGAATCAATAGTTATCATGAATAATTGTATCGAAAGTGGTACAGGGCAGTTCTTTAGTATTTGATGTTTTTTTCAAACGAGGCAACTCATTATCTACGAGAGCAACAAATCTCCAGGGTGAGAATATGTACATATCTACTTAGATAGCAGGAGGTTATAAGGGTGGTTTTAAAATCTCCCGTTTGGTTTGGGAGCGGGTTGCAGTGGAGAGAAAAAAGATTTAACGTTCCACACTCAGTGGCAAATATGTACAGTGTTACACTGCGAATAGACAATGAGTTACTAGCATCCCCAATGTTGATTATATATCCACAGAATTTGAGAATTAGTACTCACCCCCAATCACAGATTGTCTTTCAACTTCAAATAGAGGCTGTGTAACACGGAAAAACAGGGTGAATGAGTATGTACGCCCGTCGAAGGGTTTCTTTGTTCTTTGGGATAAAACGAGGACTATAAAATCCAAATCAACTCAAGATACTAATGCAGATATCAATACTTTGGTATTTTTTTATTATTAGGTATCGGTACCTACGTATTTTTCATTTAGTTCCTACTGTATACAAATCGCGATTACATACAACACAACTTGCAGTTTTTTAATTTTTACTTTAAAATAAAAAAAGGTTTATCTGAAAGATGGAGTGGAGGCCTCTAAGTGTCAAATGTGAAACATTACTGAAGGAATATGTGTCAGTAATTTTATGGAACTTTGGCAGTTGTATTTGTGTGCCTACGTTCCTGGTTCCTGGCCCTCCGACCAACTATCCCCCTGCTGTATCATCCACTTTTCCTTTTCAATTGAATTGATAAATTATAGAATCCACATTTCTGCCTTAGGTAGTATTCGTTTCTACCCAGAAATACAGTTAAAATTTCTCTGTAACCTCTCATCGTTTTAATATGTTACTTGGCTTGAATCAGTGTGGTTGTTGTTTGGTATTGAGTTTACATCTCGAAGTTATATTTGACCAGAAAAGCATATTGGGGTATGGCTCCAAGGGTTCACAGAGTTAGTCAGTAGTCACCCATTCTTTCAAAGATATGCTGCGATGCACCTACATCCAGTTTCAGTATGTACCTATCTGAATATATTTTCACCTAATCACCTCATTCACCACTTGCCTCATGTTCATAATGAACCTTTGCACAATGAAACCAATAAGAATTACATGGAAAGACTTCAAAACTGAGTATGTACTCTTGATGCACTTCCATAGAGACAACAGATTAGAAGAGGAAGCACAAGGGCCAATGAAGGGTGGAATGGGCCCTCAGTTCTGTTGATGTTTGCCCTTTGTTCATGTATTTCCCTCCAAGATGCTTTGGACTAAAAGAGGGGTTGCCAAGTTCAGGACTGGCTTATCTTTTACTACACAACAAAAGAAGCGGAGGACAAACCCACAAATAACTTTATCTTGATCTCCATCACGGTCCCTCAAAATCTCAGAAACTCTTGGTATAGTCATAATTTACAATTTTTTAGAATGAATTAGTTCATATAAATCTTGGATTTCAATACCATACCTGTACAAAAACTAGGTACCTACGCAATAAAAAGCAAAACTGATTCACAGATAAAATAAATAAATAAAAATAACTGTCTGATTTCTCTAGAATTCTGGTTCCCAAAGGCTATGCTCTAAATTAAAATATAAGTCCATCATAGTTCTGTAAACTACGTTTTCTATGCGATTATCTTCTGATTCACCTGCTTCTCATTATTTTCGAGTGAACCATTAAAGCATTCATTTTTTGCGTAAACTTTTTTTCTCGCTATATTTACAGCATTATATGTTACTTATATAACTTGATTATAATTAACGTATTTACAAATTGGAACATAAAATATCATATATTTTTCTCTGGCTATGAGGAATAATTTATTATTTCGAATATTACAGCTTAACCTTACCAAGGACCCTATTTTTTTTCTCAACTAATTTGGTTTTAATTATCATTATGAAGCCAAATACTTTGAACGTAAATCTGGAAATGAATAAATAAATAAACAGTAATACTTATTGCAAGTTACACAACTATGTTATTACCATTACTCGAACTTCAAATATTCGTACAATCGTACATCGTGAGTTATGCTAGGTATAATAAATTAGATCAGTGAATAATAAATTTGTATTCCTCCATTCTTCAAGTGATAACTAGTAACTAGTGCATTTTAAAGAACAACTTTCGACTTTAAACGAATTTTATCGGTATGTGGAAGAACGTTGTCATAATTAATTTGCCTGAATTAGCTCATGTATTCCGATGACAATTGAAGCCTATAATAGAACAAGCAAAATACCCTCTTGTTATGGAAGTGGTGCAAAACTCATTTAAGTACAAGAATCTAATAATTTGCACAATATTTGTTTTTAATTTTTTTCCTCAACTTTTTTACTTCAAGTTATATTGAAACCTTAATTTGTCTAACAACTTATAAACCTAGTAGGTTGAAAAGAAAAAAAAAGAAAAAAAACAAAGACGAATGTTTTCCAAGGAGTGTTACCCATCCTCAGCTATCGTAAATTTACATATTAATTTTTTTTTAAATCACAGCCTAAAAAAATATTCTCGCGCGGTACAATTCCGGAAACCTCCAATCTTCTTTTTTTAACCAGAAATAACCTCTCCAAATAAGTGTAGGTACTTAAGAAAACTTGAAAAATAATCCACATTTGTTGCAATACAAGTAAGAATGATCTTTTATTGTATCTGAAGAATTTCTTTCCATTTCATTCATGTAAATTTCATGGTGAATGATGGAGAAAGTACATGATTTGGAGTCATAAGGTCATTGAGATTTCGTACAATAATAAAAACTTATTCCAGCGAACATCAAGTGTGGGTTGCCATACAGTTTTATTCAACGTCATGTTCATTTCAAACTTCTAATCACAGTACATCAGTTCATTTTTTTCTTCAAATTTTGAATTGTCTTCAACGACTGTTGAAAATATAGGCACTACACAGGTGATTGAATTATCCAAGCAGTTCGATCCTAATAGAAACAATACAATCAACTTGTGTTCAAACATGCTACACATACCTACTCTGTGAAAATGTTCTCTGATTATGGAATTAAAAATCGACAATGTCAATATAAAGCTTACCGCATGGAACATAATATTTATAGTTAGTCGAAATCAGTTAATGATATTACTAAATTCAACAAAAAGAATCTACAAGCAATGGCAGGACTACACGGTTTACGTGCTTAGATGTATATGTATATTAAAGATACAATATAACGAAACGAAATTCCTGATCATAATTTATATCTCTCGCTTGTCCTTTCCATTAAATAATTTTTTAAATCATTAATTTTTAAAAATAATTTATAAGCCGACTAGAAGTTTGATAAATAGTTATTCCATCGCTCTCCAAGTTTTTTCTTCTCTCAACACAACTCGAGTGTGGCCACATATTTGCCTCAAATATCTCTAATTTAGTCCTTTTGAAACACTGTGTAGAGGGTTGTGCAGTGTTGTAAAATTCTGGTGTCAAATTAATGTGTTGTGTTGTGTTTCGAATTAATAAGCATGCTCCGATTGATTTGAGAATGAGTAGTGTATGATCATAGAGAGAGAGAGGTTAGATTAAGTAGGGGTAGCTGGAGCACTAGAGATGAAATTGAAGGAAATTCTCCAGAAGATTGGTTATATAACTTTCATCCGTTCAGGTGTGAAATTTGCTCCTCATGACATACCTATCCTTCACCTCAGTGGCTCCTTTAGAGTTCTATGAAAATGGGTAGGTAGTTAAAAGACCTACTTGATCCCTCTATATGTATGAGCATGGAGGTATTCATTAGATAAAATAGGTTTATAAGAGTATTTACTGCTTTTCGACTAATGAGTTGTGTTATTTTTTTTATGGCAAGACTTTTCCTTGTAAAAGTTCTGAAAGTGCGGTAGTAACCCTCGTTACTGAAGGGGACTTACCATTGTAATAAGCGTTATTTGAGATGTATTCAAGGAACTAAGGCTTTCTGGAATGAATGCCATTATTACTGACTGCTGGATTATAAAGAAAATGTTGATAAACGAGGAAAATTAATTATTTTTCAATGTATTTGAGAACAGTTTTTTGCTAGTAGAGTTGGTATGTCATGTCCTTTCTACACTGATAGGGATTAGGTAATGTTTGATGAGAGGGGAATGCTATCTAACGTTCTGATTCATTTGGAACGTATGTATGGAAAAAATATTGTGTGTTATTTAAATGCGATGAACGTGTTTCAGAAAACAGGTAGGTACTCAAAAAACTTAGGAGACCTATGCACTGGGACCTCAACGGAGCTGTTGGTCTAATTTGTGGTTGGAGTGGAGAATTTTAGTTCAAACTCCTTTAAAGTGGTATTTTCTACAAATTCAGAGTTCACGAAACATTTTCCATCAATGAATTAAAATGAGAAATATTAGAAAAACGAGAAAATAACTGTAATGTACGAGTAGTGTGTTGCTGAATGGGTTGGCAAGCCAAAGAGATACTGGGTATACATAGCCACACCTGAATTTTTTTAGAATGGTTTTGATTAGGGTCAATAATATGAATACCATTTAAGTCAAGGAGAGGGTGAAGTCCTTGGAAGGTATAGTGGTGGCTCTGATGGCATGTCACCACAAGGCATTTGTCTCGGCATACAAAGAGATTCTACAGACAGATCACAAGGCAAATGAGACATTTCCATGTGTCGCCGCTCGTCTTCTGGACTAGGGGAGGAAAGGAACTTGCGCACATACTTGGGGTAATGCGTCTTTTCGTGGGCTTTCAGTATTGTCGAGCGCGAGAAGGTTTTACCGCACAGCGAGCACCTGAAGGGCCTTTCGCCTGTGTGGACTCTGCAGTGGTCTTTCATGTGGTGACGGAGCTTGAAGGCCTTCCCGCAGAACTCGCACTTGAAGGGGCGGTCGCCGGTGTGTGCTGGCAGGTGGGTGATGAGTGTCCCAACGTCTGGGAAGGACTTGCCGCAGAACTTGCAGAGCGCTGGCGAAGGCTGGGGTTCAGTCTTGACTAAGGGCATCGGTGGGTAGGGCGGTTGGTACACTGGCTCCCGGTATTTAAGCGTCTCCATCGAGTGGCCCAGTAAATGCCTCGTCAGTTTGCTCTGATGGGGGAAGACGGCTCCACAATACATGCACGAAAACACTGACCGACCCTCACCTTCGGTATTCTCCTGCAACCAAACGAAATCTCATCAACTTCTTCTGAGAAGAATAAGTTTTTCAGGAAAAGGTGTTCTCTTTTTCTCTTTCTTTCTTTCTATAGGGCAAAACTGTTCAGAAGTTGACGCTCATTTTGTTTGGCTGCAGTGAAAACCCCCAGTTTCCCCATTCCACGGTAAAATACACATCCATCACAGGAAAAACAAAAAGATAGATAATGGAATGGCATTAAAAAATAGAGATATTAGAAGAAAAAACGCACAATCAAAAAATTGGCCAAAAATGTAGGTCAACTTCTTTTCAGCAAGGCAAGGAGAAAATATCAGAATCAATGTAAGAAGTACATGCTTTTCTCGGGTACACAAATTACAAAAGATACTGAACACAAACATGGTGTGAATTTATTTAACCCTTAATTACTTGACGACGAATAATTAAGTAATCTCAGTAACAGAGCATTAGCCCCACATTAGGTATATTTCGTATTTCATGCAACATCTATCTATACTTATATCGAATCATGCAAACAAAAACATGCCATGCTGCGCTTAAGGCAGGGTTACAAATAATTGAGCAAACCATTAAGTATACTCTTTTCAAGTATACAATTAATTAATTTTACGAGATTGAGGATGAGACTGGGATGTCAAATAATTGGTAACATAATCATTTTCAGATTAAGGGTTAAATCAAACCATATTCATTACAGGAGGAACCAAAGTTAGTTCGCAGGTAGGTCCTTCATAGCCAATATTTACATTAGATACGAAAACTGTGAATTTTTGGGAAATTAATCAACAGAATCGGATAATTTCTTGCGATAGTTTAATGGTTTGCACTTATATATGAAATAAATTTAAGAAAACCGAAATGTGTATATTTACCGGGTCATGCGGATGCCGGTAATCAGAAGATGTTTCCCCTGTTTGACTACGATCGTCTCGATCCCATTCGACTTCTTTTTTTAGACTCTGAAAAATACAATGAACATAAATTAAACGATTTAAAAAACCAGGGAGAGCACAAACAAGACAAACTAATGTTGTGACAATAATCGCGTTAAAACTACATTTTCATAAAAAATTGTTACTATTACCTAATCATACCTACTCATTGTATCCCACCCTCTCGTATAAATTTAAAAAAAAGTTAATCATTAATTTTATGGCAAAAAACGGATTCTAAATAATAACCTGCTTCTCAAAAAGTGGTTTTGGATTCTTAGATTTTTTTGCTGTTTTTATCGATTTTTTAGCAAGTTTTAATGAAATTCAAGTACATTTTTCAGCATAATTGTGTGCTTAAATTTTTGAATGTTCTATTTTATAGTTAATAAACTTTATTTGAGTAATATTTTGCTAAAAATATATATTTAACGATTTTTATCAGTTTGTAGCCATTTTTAGTGAGTTTTCAGCACGTTTTTTGAAATTTGACAAATTTAATGTGCTCAAAAATGCTGGCCAACGAACTCATTTTTTGATTTGGGAAGCTTGATTTTTAGGGGCGAGAACCGGAATTTTTATCTCAATCCTCCTTTTATCGTCCGGAAGGTTATATATATATATATATATATATATATATATATATGTACTTTGGCACAGATGTGCGGAGAAAAATAGCACATATATAAAGATAAATTAAAAGGAAAAATTCACAGTTATAATATTTCGGCTTTTGCCTTTGTCAAATAGTGTATATGTATATATATATGAAAAAAAAGTTAAACTCTAGAATTCGTTCCAGAATGTCTCAAAACGGATTTCAATGAAGAATTTTTTCGAAATTTTGATTTTAAAACTTTTGGAGCCATTGCGATAGCTTCTTTTTTTTTTTTTTTAACGAAAATTGCTAAAAGTTTGAGAACAAGCATTTAATTTTTATTCCAAGAATCGAACCTGATTAACAAACATTAGAAGTAGATGTAGGTACCAAAATTTCATAATATGACACCCCATCAAATAACCACTTAAATGATTACAAACTACTTCAACATACTCCCATAATTCATAATCGTTAATATGAAATCCATTTATAAGGTTTGCCTAGCATGGTAGGTATGAATTAGACCAAAGGAATAAAAGATTCTTCAGCACTAAAAAATATCAATAAACTTGATTCAGACTGTAACAGTTTCCAATTCATCAAGATAGGTATGTACCTACTTCCAACATCGAATGAAGCAGGAATAAGAGATGTTGCAAGTTTTGTTAATTCAAGAATCATCGATCGAAGGCATGTTCCATATTTACTCATTCGTCTCGAATTTTTAGAGGGCGTAGATGCGTGGGGCCTTGCCTGATTTGTAATTTTCAGTTACATTTTTGGAAGTGTGAGTCCTTGAATTGAAGGGAAAATTGGGATTAGTCAGTATTTGTTTTATACACTCGAGCTAGCTTGCAATAGCTTTGTTTGGGGTATTTGGAAGAACGGAGTGCTTATTTAGTCTACCTAATAACACCCATGTGACAAGTTGTCTTGGGTCATTGAAGAACGAGAGAGATTCCCTCTAAGCACCTGACATAGGTACCTTATTTACTTTTGAACTATACTAAGGGCTTATTCCAAGAGTCCATGGCTCCCTCCAAAAGTAGAGCTGCCCCCCAGTTCTGAGGAGGGCTGTCATCTGTTGTGCGAGGAAACCCGACAAAAAAAGCTTTCGTACGTCATGAAATATGTTCTCAACATCTTTGGATAAATCAAGTCACTGAACTGATTACGAAAATGGAATGAAAATTGGTTACGGCCAGTGGAGATACAGTGATGTAGGTAGTGTTACTCAAGGCTCAAAGCTTATGTCGAATCAAGGTCACCAACAGTCACTGGTATTGCCTTCTTTTCTTCATTCAGAGGTGTTTATGAAATGGTGGCACAGAGCCCAGCACTAATGTGATCAAGGGCTCAAGGGCTGCTGGAACTCTAAAATATAAAAAATATGTGTTAAGTGCGAGATCGAATGAATCACAAGCAGACACTCTTTCATTGTGCTTCGAACGAGACAGTTTTAAATCCTTCAACACCAAGGTTTACTCCCTGGGCCTTGTGTTACAGCACCTTATAGATGCTCTTGCGGGATGCACATCAAACAAACTACTTGTTCACTAAACGCACTACATGCACATTGAGTAATGTGCATAGGTAATTGAAATTTAACAATGAATAGTGGCTCGAATGATAATTCACCTTGCTTGTATCATCATTTGAGCAGGAAGAGGTGGGAGAGGATTAGTTGAAGTAACTTTTATGAACCTATTCTGATAAATATGTTAACACATAATACCTGACCTGCCCCCACCTATCACTAACCATCTCTAGACGTCCCTAATTATATTTTCACAATACTTAACAAATCTAAAAAAAAAAAAAAGTTAACACCCTCGAAACTACAGGGCTAACCTACCCGGGCACAGACACGAGTGTATTAATATGCATTTACCCTCAAAAGAAGAATAAAAATCAAAACTGTTCAACTGAGGGATTTGAAACCAGGACCTCATCTTCTACTTACAGTATTTAACCTATTCACTAGCTGAGACAGCGTCATTTGCAACCCACAGCAGTCAAATAATAGGTATAAGCTGGTCTGTTACCGATGACAACACTGGTGGTGGAAGGAAAGTGAACCATTGCTTGGGCGAGGTCTAGACATTTGTGTTTTTTCATCACATTTCGATGAAATTTTCAGGGACTGTGCAATACCTCCCTACTTATCAGACTGCAGATGGTCCCAAACTCACTGGCTCTCCCAGTTGGGTGTGGATCCTCATATTTTTAACATGAATGTAAAAAGATCATTAAAGTATTCATGCATGCACAGCAGCTACTAATGATAAGGTTGTGATGAAATTGATATGACTTTTCCCGACTACCCTCTGACTTTGAGTAGGGTTGGACTGTGAGAAAATTATGCTTGATGGTTGTTATCTTCATGTTCATTGAATTGTGAGTAGGTAGGTACTTAATGAAGCTAATAGGGGACCACTTACAGCCTAACCCTTACAGTAATACTTTTTTTTTTTAAGGCGGAGGAGGCATTGAATAAAAATCAAAAACTGAATGTAAAGTGTGGAGGATGCCCAGGTTTACCCTACGCCATCAAGGAAGTTGCAGATGGTGGAGGTGGAGAGATGGAAGAAAGGCAGTGCCCTTATAAAATGATCACCAATTGGGGTGAGAGCACCCCTCAGAGCACCACACTCCATGCCATGACACGGTGATGGCCATGAATTTGGTGATATTAGTCTCCATTCCTTTTAGCTCAGCACAGATATCGTGCTACAGGCCAATTCTATCATACTTATTTATCTTAGCTACGCTGTCACTGACAACCTGGACGGGTCATTCCATGTCAATTCAACACACCCAATTTACCTCACCATATTAGATTTTACTCAAATTTGGTATACTCACAGTAGGTGTTGAGACTAAGAAAAATACCAAATTTTAAATTTTTATCTCAAACCGTTTCTTAAATATGGCTATGTAAAACTTACAAAATCTCTCCGAAAAACCATGAACGGATTTTATACTATTCGCTCTAGGAACTGTCCTAATTGAGCTAGAGAGCTGGGAGAGGTATCATTTTGCAGCTTTTTTTATGCTCTTTCCAGTGATATACAAGAGGACATAGGTTCTAATAAGAAAATTTTTGTCAAAATACAAATACAAATTTTGATTCAATTTTTTTCCAAAAAGTACATAATTTAAAATTTTCAAAATATTCCTATAAATACTTAGTACTGTTGTAAACAATGTGACAAAATATAAAGATGGGATGATGATGGGTTCATTGTTAAAAAAAAAATTCCTGACTCTAGTTTTCCACTAATAGCCCGGTTTTGACTAAATAATGAACATACGTACTTTTACCAAAGAGGTAAGCTATTTAATTAAACATATAAAGGTATACTATGTATAAAGGTAAAAAATATCAGAAATATTAATTCAAAATAGGTACTATCTTGTTAAAACAAAACCAATAACCATAGATATATTCTAATAAAAATTAAGTTAATTAGGTTGCTTACTTTAATTTTATACAATTTAAACTAAGTTAATCGCCTATTAATTAGTAAAACAAAAATCTTGAACATTTCCATAACAATAAATTTGAAAAAAGTATAAAAATAGTCTAAATAGTTATGTAATAATTCTGGTACAAACAGATTAATCAAAATTTATATAATATTATACATATTTATGATGATGAGTAGGTATACGAGTAGGTAAGTAAATGTAACCCAACTGGCTTTTACAAAATGTAATTCCGTAAACTGAGATAATGTTTAGGGAAACTGCTGTCAACTCAAAACTTAATTTTTCCTCAGGTTAGTGTTAATCTAGTTTGTTGTTAAAACATTACCGTTAGTACTGCACCAAGATATTATTTTGAATTAATATTTTTGATATTTTATTACCTTTATACATAGTATACCTTTATATACTTAATTAAATAGCTTACCTTTTTGGTAAAAGTACGTATGTTTATTATTTAGTCAAAACCGGGCTATTAGTGGAAAACTAGTGTCAGGAATTTTTTTTTTCAACAATGAACCCATCATCATCCCATCTTTATATTTTGTCACATTGTTTAGAACAGTACTAAGTATTTATAGGAATATTTTGAAAATTTTAAATATGTACTTTATGGAAAAAAATTAAATCAAAATTTGTATTCGTATTTTGACAAAAATTTTCCCAACAAAAGCTGCAAAATGATACCTCTCCCAGCTCTCTAGCTTAATTAGGACAGTTCCTAGAGCGAATAGTATAAAATCCGTTCATCTTTTTATGGCGAGATTTTGTAAGTTTTACATAGCCATATTTAAGAAACGGTTTGAGATAAAAATTTAAAATTTGGTATTTTTCCTAGTCTCAACACCTACTATGAATATACTAAATTTGAGCAAAATCTAAAATGGTGAGGTAAAATTTATATTTAAAGTGTGTTGATTTTGCATGGAATGACCCGGACATCAACTGGCTTGACTGCAGCAATTACGAGCTTCTGCACATCCCAACCGCCAGGTAACAGATCACCTATTACCTGGGTCATTCTCATTTCATTTGCCGCTTTGGGTCGTTTGAGAACCTCAAAAATGTGAAATATGAAAGTGCTCGAAAATGAGGTTAGATCGGCAAATACTACCCATTGTAAATTGCAGATTTGTGTTCTATAGATGAACAGTGAGTTTTTCATTGATGTTGTATTTTATACATTTTTTACCCATACTTGGTCACACTCCTGAGAGATAACACTCATGAGAATTTTCAGTAAAAATGGCGTCACACAGGATGATGAAGTGGCCAAACTCGGGGATGGCTACTGTTTGAAACCTGTCACCAAGCAGTGTGGTTCTTGATATCGGATTATTTTGTTTAAGCACTAAAAACACTCGTAATTAGTGTAACACTCATGATTATAAATAAAAATACTCCCCATGTTTTTAGGCTTCTTTCGCTGTAAAAACTGCTGCAACTCCAAGCACTCCACTGCAGTCTCACATGTTCAACTGGACAATATAACCTTCACATCTGACTGTTTCCCGCCATTTTCCATCGGCTTTCTTGATAGCAAAAATGATAACACTCCTGAGGTCCCATTGAGATGAGATATGGGGGACAGACTGAAAAACTAGTTTTTCACGGGTTGGGAAAAATCTTAAAAATGTAAAACCTTACTCTAAATAAAGAGGAACCAACCTACTGCAGCTAGTAACCCTGGCCAGTTCTAGATTGTCATTTTTTCCAAACTACCGTAAACCGGGGTGAAGGCGATATACTGGGGGGAAGGCGATCATTTTGATTTTGCCCACTAATTACTCTAGTGCTCCAAGTGGGTGATCACTGATGGCTCCATGGAATGTGCATTCCATTTCCACTATTGTCTATCAACACGATGATGAAGTTTTTAGCGCGTTTTTTAACCTTATTAGTGCCTTATCAGCCAGTTTTGTGAATCACGTTTTCGTGGCAAGATTATTCATAACCGAAAAACCTCTGTGGGTGATGGTTTAAGAGTTCAACTTCTGCAATTGTTTTTAAATATTTTAGTTCTTTGAAGGTAAGAGAAGAGAAAACCGTTGCTAACATAATTTTTGGAGTAACTCTGTTGTCCATGCAGTACCAAATGAGTGTTTTTTTCATTTTACAGGGGTGAAGGCGATCATGCCTCAAAAATACATTTAAAATTCCTAGGTGATGTTCTAGTTAACTCAAAGCATGGTAATATATTCTATATTACCATAGAGTACTATTTCTATTCATAGCCTCAGGGCCAAGCCCATAGATTACTGTATACCATTTTTTTTTTTAACACTCCTGTTTTTCCTTCTCTTGACTTATTCTAGTTTGCTGAGTTTGATTATCTTTGAAAATGTTTTGCTAATAATACCACTTATGTTCAAAGTCTTCCTAGCTAATGGATGTATTCATAGCTTGCAATAACTCGAAAATACTGATAATGTTGACTAATAAGTGAAGTTCTAGTTTTAATCATTGAAGTTCCTGTATTCTAAGGTGTTACCATGACAGGTAATGGTACCTACTTACCAATTTCTATTCCTACCTATGATTACTAGTTTTATCTTTACATGAAATGTTTTAAATAATGTGATATTAAAGTTTAAATAAATGAAATTTATTTTCAACCATTCTTAAACTGATGTCTCGTGACGTTGAGTCATCTTCCTACTAAATAATCTAATTTAATCCTCCAAACCAATTTTCCTGCCCTTGGATGTTTATTAAATATTTTTTTAAAAGTTTAATTCTGATCGCCTTCAACTTTCTAGAAAGGTGAAGGCGATTTCAAGTGTAAAAACATGAGTGATCGCCTTCACCCCTACCCATGGGGTGAAGCCGATCAGTGTTTAAATAAATAAAAAAATGGTAAATAACATGATCAATTTAATGTAATTATGTCATTGCGATTGTGAAATGTGAAGGAATATATATTATTTTTTGTAGAATTTTCGTATCCATTTAATAGGGAGAAATAATAGAAAAATTTGAAATTTTGATCGCCTTCACCCCGGTTTACGGTACCTAACTTCTACTTACATGTTAAGTAGGAGGGGACAGTAACACTCATGAGTTTCCAGGATTTCAAGGTTTTCGTCGACACTGTGTATTGGTTGAAGGGGATTTTGGGCAGTCAAATTATTTCTTCGTTGATCTCCCAACTTATACTACCGTTTTCTCCCCCAAAATCGCTAGTGTTGGTCAAGAATTGTGAGAATTCGTCGTCGGGGACATGAAAGCGGCAAATGAAATGAGAATGACCCACCTATCTGCTAGGCAACCGCATCATGACGTACTACCTACTATGACACCATTTGGTAGAGATTTTCATTTTACCCCAACAGACTCGGTAAAGGGTACCCACAATAATGTCCCACAACTACCTCTAAAATATCTCACCAAGTTGAAAATCCGCAGGTAGACTCTGGAGCTACATTAAATGAATGATTACAGTCGAGCTTATAATCACAACTCATGGGCTTGTGATTATGTAAAATATGCAGGTAATCATAACTGTAATCACACTCCAGACACCAGGTAGGTAGCTACCTACTTTTATATTATGAGCAAACAGTTAGGTAAGTAGGAAGCTATCCCATTCCTATGTATTCCCATCCTCATATCCTCAATTCGATAAATACTTACTAAAGGGACGTCCTGAACAGGAGGTAGTCCGGAGGGGCCGGGAAGAGGTTCCGAGGAGTGGGGGGAGTGAGCTGGAGGCACTGTCATGTCGGACGGTCCGCTCTGCACCGAACTGGCGTCATCATCGCGCGGGTCGGGCGGTGATGACCTCATCGGCTCGTCTTCAGGCGTCGGCGGCTCTGGCGGGGGCGGAGGCGGCGTCCGCTGCCGCGTGTCGTCAGGGCCGGGGGCGGCGGACGGTGGCTGTGGCGGCGGACTGTCGTCTCCTCCTCTCCGGCTCTCGCTTTTGCTCGCTCCTTCGGAACCTGCTCCTACCCCGTCACTGCTTGTCTTCCCTGCTGTCATATCAGCTAAACCTTTAACCTGAAAAGAAAAATAAGATTAATTAATTTATGGCAAGAAGTTCCAGAATAACAATATGGCATAATAGGTACCAAAACATTTATTGGTGGAAATGCAACAAATGGGGAATTTACATGGCTATTTTTATTTGATTTATAGAAAGTTCTGAGCGAGAGCTTTCCAAATAGGTGCCATATGATGGGTATGTGATCAGTAATACCTCTCTTGAAATTCATTTGCACCACGACGCCACGGCCACCGCCAGAATGGGGGGAATCCTCAGCCCCATTGCACTACTACGTCACGCGTGATCTTCCTATCCGTTAATTGGTAAAATTAAACAATCATTTGAGGTGAAAATTGGTACTAGGGGGTTTTCGAGTGCACTGAATCCCAATCTGAGGGCAAAAATGTGAACTTCAAACACATGAAAGTTCCCCATTAAAAAAATAAATTAGTTACCTACATACCTACTATTGGCTATTGCGTTTATTACAGGGAAAATTCCTAGTATAAAATCACTTCACCATCGTAATCAATGGTAACCAAATTATTGTATTTTAATTAATGGACTTACCCGTAATAATATTATAACTTAATAAATAAACCACCCCCTTCCCAACCTTCTCTATCTAATCACTCGGTTTCCGAGAAGAACAAAAAAACAACCACGAACACATAGGTACCTATGTCTTCAGCATCAAACTGCTCCAAAATTTTCCTTTGAATGAGTTATATCTAACAACGAAAACTAGTGGAGAATTCAGGTTTGGCAGTCACTTGAAAAGATCCATAAATATACTACCTATACGACAGCCGACAACCTGTTACCACTACAGGATTCCGTAAACTACACTATCTGGCCACCATTTAGGGAATGTGTTGAGCTGCAGGTACCTTCATACTGCTCTCAAGATTCCACAACTTAGTTCCTACAAGCAGCCATTCAGTCGGCAAGAGCTGGTGACATGCCCACACTAGGTAGGTACTCCAATGCTCTGTGACCTACCTACAAATTAAAATTATTACCGAACGGACAGCTGCAGCAAACCACCAACTAAGTCCATCTTCAAGAATAGCTTGTAAAACCTTTCTGATTCGTCATCCACATTCGTTCGTCACTTCTCCACAGGAAGTGGTTCCAGCAAAATCATTTCCTCATATTTTCTTGAAATTGAGGATATTGAAAGAAACCAAATTGATATTGGTTGATAATGATATTCAGAAATTGATATTGACCTGCCTTAATTGTAACAAACATAATTATAATAAAATGCTTTACATCCTAAATTGAATTTAAAAACGCTGCAAATTATTTCACAAAGGTTAATTATTTTTTCAATTGAGTATGATCGTAGTTTTAGTTGGCTTGCGTATGTCATAAGGCCCGTCCAGACTCCTCGGCGTCCTATTTCGAGTTGCCACAACCTATACTTCTATTATTATATACGCATGTTTATATTTCTCGATTTGAGCTTCTATCTATTCAAATAGTTATTGCCTTAATATATCATTATCTAAGTATAGGAAAAGCATTGGTATTAACACACAAATATGACCTAGAAAAAAACATATATATTCATGCCTCGAAGGAACGCCATACCCCCCCCCCCCCCCTCAACACCCACCGTGACCCCCTGCCAAGCGTGCCAGGCGTGCGTGCGTGCGTAAGTCTAACACTCAAAGCTTGAAAAAGACACTTTTTCGCCCGTTTTTGGCCCATAGCATCTATGCGAGTAAAGCGATTGGGATGGTTAAACGTTAGGACCAACTAGACCCCAAATGGAGTCAATGTGCGAAAGAACGGGTTTTTTAAGTCAATTCTTAGGCCTTTTATGGCCCGGACGGCGGACGGACATTTCAAATTTGGATTCTACGCAACTTGAAACGTAAAGTGACAAAGTTTGAGGGGGGGTTATACACATTTTTTGCTACACGATCACATAGGCTTATTATTGGAAATAATATACCAAAAATGAAATTTGTTAGGTACAAACTACTAAAAATGTCTATTACTAAAATGTAGATAGGTACCGAAAAGTACCTTCACGAAATTTTAAGCTGATGTACTCGAAAGTGTATTTGTATTTTACTCAGTAAAACTGTAAACGCCCGAATTTCGATAGATTTCAAAATTAGGGAAAGCTCTGTGTTCAGTTGTTCATGTGTACAAAACTTTTGTTCAACGAATTATTCCCTAGTGTGGACTAAAATTTATACGTTAAAATATGAGTTCGAAAGTCAGCTAAAGGAAAACAATTGTTGAACTATACGTAAAAAAAGTACTTATCATCAGTAGATAATTATGCCGATGTCTACAAAGTTTTTGACCTTTGAAAACTCATAAGTAATACCATGGTTTATAATACCCAGATATCTAGGTGTCGTGGTGCTCAATCGAAGCAGAATGTAGTTAGGTAATTGTTTACTTCTTCTTATTTGGGTAAATTTTTTTTCGGAAAGCTATAGGTACTATTGTACTAAGTACTATTGACGCTCATAAAAGAGTAGGTACTTAATAGGCTAAGTACCTATAGGAATATTTTTAGGTGTAGGGTCATGAGGTAGGTACATAATATATTCGGAATCAGCTTAAAATTTCCTATAAGAATCGTCGAGGAAATCGTTTTTCAGCTAGAACGGTCATTCGTCCCACTCTGGCAATCGTCGTGTGTGTGGGTATCCTTGATGGATTGTCCAGTCAATGCTTAACAGTTTCTCAGTAAATATCATTAATTTATGCATTCTAGCTCTGTGTCTCTCTCATTCCAGTGACCCTGAGGATAACCACACCAAATTCCTAGCTGAACTATTTGGAGTGAAATCTCATTTATTCTTTTGAACGGGCAACAAGTAGGAACCTCTCCTACACCACGAGCCGGGAAGACGCGCCACTTCCTCGAAATGCAACGCGACGGGTCTGGTTTTCACTCGAGGAGCGAAAAAGGCTCTCGTCCTGCAGTTGAACATGTAGCATTTTCAAGTCAAATTCACCTTTTTACAAGTCAGATTCATCCTTTTACATATCAAATTCACACTTTTACAAACCAATTTAACCGTTTTAAAAGTCAAATTAATTTCTTCGGCGTAGAGCACCAGTTAAGCAGCAGCCCAAGATAGGTGTGATTCAATCAAAAGACGACCACAGAAGCCTCGTTAATCGATTAGAAAGTAGGTAAATTGATCTTAGAGCTCACCCAGCTGATAAGGGTGCTTTCACACTTTGCAATGCTCTACTACCTGTCCCAGACATGCTCCGTTTCAATGTCAGCATTGTAGTTAGATAGTTTCTGTTCGTATTCAAAAATCAGGCTAAGATTTCGTTAAGCATAAAATTTTAAAGACCCCCATCCCAAAGACATATACATATTAAAATGTTAGCACTTTAAGAACAATAAGTTGTTGGGATTGTCCTTACTACGTAGCAAGTAATGAAAAGAAAACTCAAATGATTTTCGCCAGCGTCCTTCAGTTGGTTCTTTAATGAACGAGTGCAATAATTGTTCGTTTAACAAAAAAATGAGGTCGTTGTTAGTTTATTGTTGATTATTTACGATGGTACTTAACGTTTCAAGTTTTGTTCCTTGTTTTTCAACTCTCCTTATCGTTGACTGGAAAGAAAAAAAATCACTTTAAAAAAATTTTAAACTCGATGAATAATCAAAGGAAAAAAGTTTATGGTGCTCAATACCCATCTTCTTAATCATCTTTCGTTTAATAACTCAGCTTTACAAAAAATAAGGAATTTTTTTATTGTGCTGTTTGAAACCATTTTTCATTGGGTTTTTGGGGAGTTTAGGATCCCAAAATAGCAACCGTATTTCGAGCGTTTCCTTAAGGCACTTTTTTAGTGGGCGTTTTATGCTGAATCTAAAGAAGGTTTTGAATTTGCCTGAAACCTTTAAATCTTAAAAAAATGTAGAAAACACTAATAACAAGAGATATTGTGGAGAAAATTGTCGAGCCACTGAAATAGCTCTGGTTTTTTGGATCATCGCTAGAACAATAAAATAGGAAAAAAACACAAAGCTTCAAAAAGCTGGGGAAGAAATACAAGAATTTCGTGTGTGTGCTACATTTAAGAATGACAAATGTTTATCGGACAACTCATATATTCTGATAAAATAGTTATTATATCAAATAGAATTAAATTTTTCTCCGCCTTTTCATGTAATATTTTGCTTTTTGTTACCTACCTACTTTTGGTTCATTATTTTTGATTTTTCGATGCATTTGAAATCGACCGAGAAAAAAAAGTTTTTGTAACCCCCTAAAAATATATATATATATATATATATAAAATAAAATAAAATAAAATAATAAATAAATAAATAAAAATAAAAATTAACTTTAAAAAGTTAAAAAAATCCCTCCCTTTCTCTCTCTCTCTCTCTCTCTCCGCCGTCCGAAGCTTTTCTCCGACACTAGTGGATTGAACTCTTGAGAAGTGTGGCTCAAGAATCATACCTAGGTATCTGCTGGGGATGTACCTCGGGATCTATTTTGATCAAACCTATAGGGTAGAATTTAAAGGACGAAACAATAAAAAATCGAGATCTAGGAAACTTCCTAAATAAGAATAATTATCTTGGCTGTTAAGTATAGATATCATCCCTAAGAATCGAATGAAATCTGCCGGATCACTCAACATCCATCCGTTCGCTCTCCCTAAGGGCTAGAATGCTGATAGAAAAAATTAACATCAACTTGGGAGCACATCAAAACTGATGGAGCATGGTAAAAATCACCTTGTACAATACAACAATACAATATTGCATCAGCTGACAAAATTCCAATGGAATTCTCACTTCACGAAATCTAGTTCATTATAAATGTTGCCACCTATAGAAGGACTTGTGAAGCGTACGTAGGTGAATTATTTTATCTCATTAATTTTGACATGGATATGTCTTTTGGCTGGCGGTCAAGGAATTTTTCGCGACACTTTTTTTTCCCGGCCGTCACTTTTTTTCCCGACCGGCACAATTTCTATTGATTTTCACGTACAACCAAGGCGTTACTAGGGAAGAGTAACTCCCATAGTTTTCATAGTAGGAAAGTCGTTAGCCAATTTTTTTAATGCTCTCATTTTACCATGACATTTCATGACCTCTAAGCCATTGTAGTGTCAAGAAATGCTGATTTATTACTCTAAGTTAAAAACTAATATTGTTTTGTAACCATAATGGAATAATCTTGTGAAATGAAGGCACTACATGGTTGGTATACAATTGAGTAGTAGGTACCAACTGGTAAGCAGTAGGTACTAGACATATCCATGATCTTTTGTTTTTCTCATCAAGGGAGACATTAAACTAGGTACTTCTACTTTATGCAGCATTTCAGTCAAAAGAAGTTTGGCAATGATAGAATAAAACATTAAACATTTTCTTGATACGGGTACCTAAGTCAATATTTATGTAGGTACATAGATTCTGATGTACTATTGCTACTTGGATATCAGCTCTTGTTAGATACAGAAAGACTAGCAATTATGCAATAGACCATGCTAGACTATGCTTCACGCAATTTCATTAATTTCCCTTCGGCAGGTAAATCTAGTATATGCAGTAATATTTAGATACTGAATGATAGGCTTCGTTTAATAATCATATACGAGTGTTCAGCATGGAACGCTATCTAATACAGAAATAATAAACCTTCGTTTAATAATTTTTGGCGTTTTTCTTCAATAAATGAGTAGAATATCACTTAATAGCGTTAGAGGGTTGCTGTTGGTCTCGTTGAACATCAGGATATTTTTAGTCTTCCAAACTGTTATCATCTTTTCATCATTTGTAAACTTGAGTTAATCCCTTGATTTTTATAAACCAAATAATTTGGGGAGCTAAAATCAAATTGATTTGATCCTCGTTTTCCGCTACATACTTGTACCTACATGCTCTCAATTCCAAGAAATTATGTATGTAAGTGTATACCTTGTCCGTCTGCATTTCACTCTTCATGTCCGTCTGCTTTTGATTATTAGGGTCACGACCACTTCCAAAACAACATGGCGGAGAAATATATATAATATATCCATATATGCATTTACATGTAATTAAATACCTGTTTAATGAATGAAAATGCATCTGACGTGAGGCTCCACTGAAACTTTTGCAACATGTGTATACAGTTTTTTAGAAATTGTATTCATTCCAATTTTGATAGCAGATTCAGATTTTACGAGGCATTTCTCTACAAACGTACGTACGTACAATGTTTCCAAAACGAAAATAATGAGTTTGTACGAATCTGATCCAGTTTCCACATAATATGGCTACATACATAAAATGTGATACATGCTTCTCAGTTTTTTTCTTAGTGTGCTCACTTTTTACACATCAAGGGTGCTCCTTCTGACAAATTTTTACATTTAAATGGAAATCGTAGAAATCATCATGTTGGCTATACGATTAAAGGAGTATCATGAAGGTAAAGCTTAACCTTGGAGACGTCAACAATATTGGTTGATAATTGAAGGGGTTCAGGTTTTGACAGAATTCAACGTTTGTTCATGCGTAGAGGCTACCATTGGTCTTAACGCGATGACATTGATGGGATTGTCCAGAATTTGAACCCCATAATGCCTGAGATTTTCTGGTGACGAATTTTTACATGGAACGAGGCAAACAGAAATGGTTCATAACATTATTAATGTTGAAGAATGCGAGTGTATATTTTGATTTTTGAAAACGCAAATTATTTTGTATTAGAACGTTAACTTTGGAACAATAACCACGTAGCAGTTATACCATGTTAAAATTCCAGTTGTCAAAACGCCAAAGATTCAACGGTGAGAGCAAAACTTTCAACTTACGTTTAGCGTGATCGTTTGAATTCTGTGTGTGGTCGGTGCTGACATGGGGCAACAACTAAGGAAACTCAATTGAAACTAAGACACATTTGTCTCAGATATAGGTAGTCCATTTAATGACTGGCTTCATAGCGTTCAGTTTTTCTTTGATCGGAAACAATTCATCCGGAGACCGGATACCAGCAGTTTTCTCATAATAGGTGGTTTTACTAGGGAGAGCGATCACTATGCACTCGTTTTTGGACAGTAAGACCCTAAGCACAAAAGACCATAACGGGAACAATAAAGATCTCAAACCAGTTAAACCTACAGCTTGACCCGTTGTTTGGAATGGGCTTTTTCCGAACAATGCCATTTTCTGAGTGTTTTTTGTAGTCTCTTACCGAATCCCATTTACGTCGAATCGAGAGAAAAAGAGAAAAGCGTAAAATGATAGGTTATTTTTTCCCACTGCGCCCGAAATCGATTTGAGCGGTCTTTATGACACTTATAAAAATGTCGGTCGAGAGAGGCTGGAAGCAGGAGAAGAGTGCGAAATAATGAAACGACCGAACAGTTTTGGTTGGTGTCGATGGAAACAAGAAGAACGAGGTTTCGGTAGGTTTTCTTAGGTCCTATTACACCTATCTAATCCTTGTATGAAGACAAGGAGCTCCCTTTAAAAAATGTTACAGTTACAGAAAAAAGATACAGGTCATATCCAGGTTCAATCCGATTGTATACTCGGATAAAAATACAAAGATTTCATGTTGGCGCTTGCATTGTGGCTACCATTGATTTCACTTCTATGGAATTCATCGAGTCTGAGCCCAAACTAAGTGATCCCTGGTGATCATAAATGGAAATCGTATGACACGTGCATTTCAAGGATTTCACATTTGCACATGTCACAAGCTATCTCCAATTCCACAACATCAAGATTCATTGAAGACCATCCACGAGCTACCTCCGATTCCGCAACAACAAGATTCATAGAAGACCATCAGCTCAACTTGCTCAGTCATGGAAACTTTATCGAACTCTGGGGTTTATCGAGGAAGTGATTAACGCATCTGCATACATTCAGCGCATGAGCAGAAACTATCTTTGATCCTTCAAATGGATTACATCTCAATGGAAATATTTAGAGGCTTAACCCCATGGTCCCTGAGAGACTAAATTGATGTTGCAAGAATTACCACAATCTCGGATGCGATTCCTAATTCCCGTATAATACCTGAAAATGTCTTCAAAATCTGTATTAGATCTAAAGGGTTATTTCCGCTAGTAGAAATACAGACATACAAACTCACCATCCTTTTCCAGGAGGAAGGAATCTCGACTGCATTGAAAGCTGACAATACTCTTAGGAACCATTTAAATACTAACATTGACAAACTCAACAAAAATAGCCTAGTATCGACAGTGCGATGCTGCTCGCCCCGCGTGCCTCGGGACGCATGTCCCGCACTGTCGATACCGCCTTATGACAGAAGCGGGGTTTACAAACTGACATGAATCTGTTAACACGCATACATTGGACAAACAGGACGCAACTTAACAACTAGATTCACTGAACATGTGCGATCTTTCAGATTCAACACTAGACGATTCATTTACGCCAACCACGAGCATGAACGAACTGAAATGAAAGACTATATGAATCTTTTACACCCACAACAGAAAGGACGCAAACTCAACATTCTTGAAAAAATTAGAAATATACAAACAATCTAAATTCGATGGACGCATTATTAACAAAAACATACTTGACAACACATCAGATACCATATATTCACACCACTTAACAGACTAATAAAAAACGCAAAACACCCACAGTGAACACATTGACGACCGCGTAGCCAAACGACCTAGGAACTAATCTCTATTATTTATAAGAATGAAACTCCGTCTGTCTGTCGCTCGTGCCTATGCACGGCCAAACGGCTGAGTGGGGGGAGTCTACGAGTGGGGGGATCTTTTTGGGATTTTCCGATAGGGTGTATAAGCGAATTTAAAATTTTCTAATCCCACCCGAACCATGGGCCGTAGGGCGGGAGGGGGGTCGAAGTAATAATTAATGTGCGCTTTTTGGACTTCCCCGCTTCCCCTACCCCTCTAAACGGCCGTTGACAATTCCGGAAAAATACGGGTTTCGTAGGTTTTCCTACGAGGAAGACGACGGCGCGATCGGATCGCGAAAAAAGTATCGGGAAATGCGTTAAAAAAATGCGAGAGTACGGACCCGTTTTCTCGAAAAGTCCGCCGAAAAACTTGGTTTTTTCCCATTAAAATATACCCCATAAAGGTACGTTTTTCGGAACGGTTTTCGCGGGCGAAATACAGCTTTGATCCCGCCGAATCTGAATCCGAAGTCGGATATCGAAAAAAGTGACGAGAACTCGGTCGAATTACCAGCGGAAGCGAGCAAAGCGATTAAAATGATTCTGCCGTGGACGAGAGAAGGCTCAAGAATTGACGTGAAGGGTTCGATGTCACAACGTTGCGAGGCGAGCAGGTATGCCTACATAGGTACCTACCTTGCGAGCGAAGCGAGAGCCATTTCAAATAATAAATACGGACTTTGTCCTACACATATAAAGTATACCTTGCGAGCGAAGCGAGCAACATCCCCTAATAAACTTTTCGTGGTTCCACATAGTTTTATAAGATTTAATTTGTTTGTAAGAATTTCCAACAGAAAAAAACGTCTGCCAAGTTGGGTGGGCAGTATAACTTCCTCAAGGATATACAGGTATACCTTGCGAGCGAAGCGAGCAACATCCCCTAATAAACTTTTCGTGGTTCCACGTAGTTTTATAAGATTTAATTTGTTTGTAAGAATTTCCTACAGAAAAAAACGTCTGCCAAGTTGGGTGGGCAGTATACCTTGCGAGCGAAGCGAGAGCCATTTCAACAGAATAAATTCGGATTTTTTCCTACAAATATACAGCAATACCTTGCGAGCGAAGCGAGCAACATCCCCGAATAAACTTTTTGTGGTTCCACGTAGTTTTATAAGATTTAATTTGTTTGTAAGAATTTCCAACAGAAAAAAACGTCTGCCAAGTTGGGTGGGCAGTATAACTTCCTCAAGCGAGCGAAGCGAGCAGCATCCCTTACAGAAGTTAAACCTACCCTTAGGGATCTATCGTTTGAGAGCGAAGCGAGCAGCATCCCCTACATGCCAGACTTTGCGAGCGAAGCGAGCAATATTCCCTACACGCCAGACTTTGCGAGCGAAGCGAGCAATATTCCCTACATGCCAGACTTTGCGAGCAAAGCGAGCAATATTCCCTACATGCCAGACTTTGCGAGCGAAGCGAGCAACATATCCTACATGCCAGACTTTGCGAGCGAAGCGAGCAATATTCCCTACACGCCACACGTTGCGAGCGAAGCGAGCAACTTAATGGGGGGTCCGGGGGGCTTGCCCCCCGGCTGGACGTGGAGGCGAGCGTAGCGAGCCGGAGCGGCTAGTAATTTATAAAAGAGCCCACAATATTTGGCAAATATTCATAAGGAGCTTAGATATATTGGTTTGATTATAACCATATCTCATGAATATAGAGCACATTATTAAAAAATAAATATAATTTAGATCATAACATTTAAAAAAAGTTGTATTTCAATGATACAATATAGAGATGATCATAGTTGATATTATAGACATAATGTAGGATAGTAGTTAAATTAAGGATAATAGCCACCACCAACAGACAGACTTACTTCCTACAACGTCTCATTTCCCCTCCTAACCAGCCCTCACCAAGACCTTTCACTTCTTCCCTTCCCCTCCGTCACACCGTTCACCACCACCTCTCCTCCCTTTCATCGTCTGTTTAGACGGCCTGATGTTGATGTTTTTACATGGCAAGCGATCGCCCCCGGTTCTCGACTTGCTAGTGACGACGGATTCCTCCGAAGAGTACGTAAACGATAATTTTACAATCAATTAGCGGAAATAACCCTTTAGATTTAATCCCAGATCACTATTAGTCCATATCTCTCTCACCGTTCGCTCTCCCTCATTCACGAAAGAATGTCGTGTGAATGAAAATACGTGTAAACATCGTAAAAATCTCTCAGCTAAAGCTGATTTGTAATGGTGCTGTCAGGGAAACTGTAAAAACGCGAGTAGCCTTCTAATGGCGACACATTGTATTAATAGAATAATGGAGAAAACTGAAGTAAATAGTAGTAGAAGATACGCTGATAAGTAATGAAAGATCACGTGTTGTTCCACTAGTCTTGAAACCACGATCCAATACACAAAGACATGGAAACGTCGAAATATGTATGGAAAAATAAATCGCGTTTTTCTCGAAAAAATGTTTTATAACCATTCGGTACATTTTTCTCCGAAACTATTGGAGCTATTCAACACCAGTTTTTTCCTAATTGTTTGGCATATCAAGCCCTGTTAATGGAATCTTGAGTTTACATAAAATTCAATTTCCTGAATTCAGGAGGATTCAACGCGCAAATGAAAAAAAAAAATCGTTTCAGGCACCTTTCTTCCATTTCACCGTCACTGAGCTCTCTGTATGAAGTGACAGACCGACTGACTGACTTCAGCACTGTTTCGATGGCCTGATGATGATGTCTTTACATCGAAAGCGATCGCCCCCGGTACCCGACTTGCCAGTGACGGCGGACTCCTCCGAGAGGTACGTAAATGATAATTTTAGTCATTAAAATCGGTTGTAAATCGTGAAAGTTCTGTGTGTGCAATAAGAATCGGCAGATTTCAATAGAGTAAACAACACGTTCCGAAAATGTATTACACGCCAGTAGGAAATTTTCATTTTGGTGGTCAACAATTTTTTCTCCTTCAATCTAGGTCCACACATCCACAATCTTGGTTGATTTGGAAGATAGAATTGGTCGAATTCCGAACCTGGAAATTCGACAATATGGTCAAAGTGTAGTCTACTGTGTATAACCTTTTCAGTAAAATCCCTGGAGCCTGGAGTGGATTCGGCTGATCATTGTCAATTCCTATTTCCCCTTTATCACGGAGGTTCATTCCCAGAAGTGGCCTAGTTGGCTCAATTGCATCGAATTTCAAAGAGAATTCGTACAAAGCCTAATACTTCAATACTTCAAAGTACATAATCCCTTAAAACTCTAAAATACCAGATAAATTAAAAGATTTTTTTTTTCAATACACACAAGCTAATACTTTTCTTTTACGTACATTCCAG
This sequence comes from Adelphocoris suturalis, assembly GCA_030762985.1. Classification (NCBI taxonomy): domain Eukaryota; kingdom Metazoa; phylum Arthropoda; class Insecta; order Hemiptera; family Miridae; genus Adelphocoris; species Adelphocoris suturalis. Next base: position 39,317,837 of record CM061046.1, on the reverse strand, counting down.
AATACATTCGAAAAAAGGTACCTATTGCTCAACTTTTCCCTCTAAACTCTTGGCAGTGTTTAGAAAGTAAAAGTTAGGTGCGAGAAACACATAGATCAAACTTGAAGGACGCATCAGAATGGCACTGTGGGATTTGAACCCTATATTCGCTGTTCATACTATCCATATTATATTCAATGAACGCTCTTTCTGGCTCGACCCCAGGTAAAATTATTTCCACTCTCTCCTTGTCAGCACATTTGTCAGTTGTCGTCGTACTAGAAGAATGCTCGGAATTATCGTCTACAGTTCTTAAAAAATAAGAATTATTGACTAATTTTATAATTATAATCCTTTAGGAGTATTATGAAATGGTTTCCAATTACGCCCTTTTTAAGGTAGGTACCTATTTATCATAGCTTGATGGATATTGGATAATATTCGTACCTATGAAAAGAGTAACTTCTGAGAATTTCACCAAAATTCCCCTATCAATTTTGGACACCTCTAATCCAAGAGCTGATTTTACGCGTAGGTGTCAGTTGTACCTGAACGACTTTTATGGGTAGTAATGGAGTGCCATGGGCATTTGTTTATATTTTTTCGTATTAGAAGATCGATCTTGTACACGATTTACATACAATCGTCCCTACACACATACCTACATTTCTGTGAACCGTATAAATATGATTTCATGTGATATTAAAACCCATATCCTGGCATTACCAGAATTTGTTTTGGCCGATTGCAATACTTTCGGTCGACCCATAGTCAAATACGTAAAGAAAAAACAGCAGTTGCACAATATGTCAAAAATGGCAAAACAGATTTTCAATGTTGCTACCACATGAGGTTAGGTTTCTATGGGTGCCCGAACAATCCATTTTGGTGACATTGACCAATCACAGTCAATGACATTTCTAGTTGTTCTTTCGCAAGCAGGATATTTTGGAGGTCGCCTTCGCATTTTACGACTCTATTCGATTCTAAAGTCCTTCGCTTGAATGGCAATTCGCTCCTTTCCTTTAATTCAGCTTTAGTGTTTGATAAGTTTTTGGGGCACGGCCTCTAGTATAAGGCACAGCGGCCTACACTATCCCAAGCCCAGCCAAATCCAATGAGCCCGCACAAAAAGACGGCGTTTGCAAGGATCAATAGTCAAAGCGTGAAGGGGAACGAACTCCCAGGCAACTGTAATCTGCAAAACCGTCGCGTGCGGCCAATCGCCCGGGCGTTCTCTTTCCTAATATTACTCGCTCAGAACTCGGTAGGTCGCAGAACATTTCGCCTTCGCAGAAAAACTTGCGTGGTTTGAACACGGGCGAGTTTTAACATCAGGAGCTTCAACCGTGACCAACTGCCATCTCAGCTATGAGCGGCGAAGTTGCGTAACTTCTAAGTGTCGTGATGAGCGTTTTTAAACGGAGCGCATTCTCTTTCCAAGTCATATCACTCGATCATACGGAGATTTATTCACAATTATAATATGAGTTCGTGTCGGGCATCTGACTAATGAGCGTGGCCGTGGAGATTCTTAGCGTACTTCGCACACCCACAAAGACGGAACAAGGCGGAACCATTAAGAGAGGAATTTACCTGCGATGATTAAGATCGATGGTGCGAAGTGAAGATGTTTCAACAGGCTAATCGTTGTGTCTCGACTTGTTAACTGGATGCAGCCTACAATGTCTCAAAGACTATGAGAATATTCTCTCTGAATTCAACTACATTGAAAAACTTTCAATAAGTTGCAATCATGCAGCATGACCATGTGAGCAATTTTCGTTACGAATTACATTTAAGTAGATATGTCGAATTTTTTAGCAAATTCGACATTCAAATTTGTTTTTGAAATTTTAGCACTTCACACAAAAATTTTGAGTTAACTAAGTAGCATTCTCCTGTAGTATTTACTTAATAGTAAGCATGTTTAGATATTTGAAATCATCCTCTAATTTTATATGTAAAACCTAGAATTGAAAGTGTAAGTGTATTTTAGACGAACGAACTGAGCGTGCATTTGTCAGCGCGCGTGTGTGTGTTCCGCGCTACAACAGACCGCAATTTTGGAGCTATCAACTTGAAATTTGGTAGGTAGGCTATTTTTTAGACATTTGGAATTAGCTGGCACTACGGCATTGTATTTGAATCATTGCAGTAACGGTGCAGAAACTAGGTTACAAGTTAATGAACGCAACTGACTACTATGGTTTTGTTACCTAGGGAAAGAACAACTGGCCATTTAGGGGGGTTCTAAACGTCGTACCAAACCGAATGAGCAATTTCACCTATTTTATTCCATCAGCTGAAAGATCATGCCCAGAGCTCTCCAAAAAAGATGCAATGGTGCAATTGATTTTATTTGGATGATTGGTAGTGGCCGAAACCAAAGTGTAAAGAGAGCTAAATGAAGTCAAGTCATGGGGGATCGACCTCACCCCCGCGTCCACCGGGTGGTAGTGGTAGTGGGGAGTCCCAGCGCCAATCACTTATGACGTCAACTTGGTTCCTTTCTATCACCTTTTTATCCAAATCATTTGGGGTTTTGAGCTGAAAATTTGGTGTCAAGAGTTTTCAAGGGCGCAGAATCCAATTTATAGATACGAATAAAAAAGATACTTAAGTCATTTCTAACACTCGATTATTGCCCATTAGAATCAGCTGTACTAATTTCTTTCCAGTGGGGTTTGAATGGCTGAACATCTCAAAAATGCGATCTGGTGTTGAATTTTGGCCAACTTTTTAATAAAATAGCTGTTTTTAAACGATTTCTGCAATAAGTCCGTTTCACCAGTTATTGGCCAGACGTTTCTAATATTGGCCACTTTGTGCCCCGGTATGGGCTACCCACTTTTTAATCATAATTTTCAAAATCCTGGTGTCTCTGAGATCTTATGAATAATTACCAGCGTCAAGTAGATAACGCATCCAGGTGGCAGTGGTGCATGAAAAATTACACTCACAACCAGTTATAAACTTTGAAGGCGGCAGAATCTCTGTCCCAGAGCAATCGAAAAAGGTGCGACGCCTGTTTCTTATGCAAACACCACCTTATTCATATGAGTTGTCAGGGGATTTAACTCAGTTCTACCTTAATTTTCTTTACGATAGAGTATTCTGAAGTTATTTCTTTATTACCTATTACATATTTTTGGCAGTTTTAATGAATTATAACGGCACGCGGACGCGGCAATAACTGTCCGCCTCTTCATTTTCGTACCAGTTATCGGCCATGTTCATAACAATAATTTAAAATAAGATAATCTTGAGGGACCTTACCCAACCACAATTCCAAACAACGCTTCAATGAACCTTGATGAATGGATGTTCCATATTTCACAAATTTGGAGCCAAACACTGTTAGGGACTGACGAGAAAATTCAGAGATCTTACAACACTCGTTTCGCGGAATATCAGCACCTATCTAGAGACCTAAGAGCAAATCTATGGCTATCCATCGTCTATCTATGTTGTTTTCTTTTCTCAAACAATTGATAATTAAAAATAAAGTAGTTTGTTCCTCTAAAAAATTGATGAGTAAGAAAAATAAATAGACAATCAAACGCCGTAAAGTTTATTAGTGCAGCACTCCGGAGGCATTTTTATTGTTTCCACAAATACTTAACTGAAGTGAAACAGTCTGCACGAAATCCTAATTATCACTCATTACAAAGACTTTTAATTGGGTGGATGTCATCAACATGTTTGACTAATTAGAAAAAGCCGATTTTTTTAAAGAATGATTCCAGCGAGTTAAGATAAGGGATGCAGTAGCCTACTATAACTTTGAAATTACAGCTGTCGTTTTACTGTTGGTCGTAACATAGCGGTAAATACAATACTTACTAAGGTGATTTTAATTATTTTATTTTTAAGCAGGGGCGTTCAGGCAACTAGTAAGATTGTTTTATAATGTCAGTAAGTAAGATGTATTGCAGCGAAGGTTCTATTGAATAGTGAGAAAACACGAGTCACTGGTTGAATGCAAGGGCCGTGATACCGTGAAGAAGAATCTTGAATTTAAAATGAAGCTCAAAAAGCCTCGCAGATATGACGGAGTTAGAAGAAAAAAAAAAGAACATTTCCCTTAAGAAAATTAAATACCAACGGTGGGGGGGGGGGGGGGGGGGGGGGTAGTCAAAAATCCATTTTTTTCATATTTTTCTCCTGCCAGTAGTTATTTTTATTTTTCAAAGGAATGTTCGTTTTTATTTTCTTTTAACTCTGCCATATCTGGTCCCCAGCCCGGTTGAAAAAGGAGGAGGGAAAGGGAATGGAAAATTATGAAATTTCATGTGCAAACACACGCCTAAAATGATGGTTTTTTTAAAGTGAAAAACTAACGAAATTTCGGCCATTATTCCAAATCGAACCAAGGAACGGATAGCTCCATATGAACCAGCGTTGAAAAACAGTGAAAATTCATGTACCACACTTGGGGTTTACCAGAATCCATGTTTCCCGCAACTTGGAAGGTGTTTTGCAGGTTTTTTTGGTAGGTATTTTTGGTGGTATTTTGCGGAGGATCCAAATTTGCAATAAAAAGCGGGTTCTCATTTGAAAAAACAAAGTATATGTCATTTGCGCTACTTTTAGCGCAAGTGGCGTGCGTGAAAGTATTTTTGCTGAGATCTACGTGAAAAAATGTGAAGAATGACGTTGGGACACCCTGTATATAATAAGCTATAATATAATACAAGTTTGTATGTGAAGGAAGTTTTCTAACGTTTTCGCCACGTAACTGAAGATTCCCGTATGTGACCGAAACGTTAGACACAATTAAGAGCTGAAGAATTGAGGGGTTCCTACCGTTTCCGTCTCTCACCTCCACTACCCCCAATCTAAGGATTCTGTTTTTTTGGAAACCTATATATTTGCTGCTATGTCCACTACCAGCATTCAAATGTCAACTTATTACGAATTATTTTAGAAAAGAAGGTCAATGAGACTAAAACATCAAGTTTCCAAGCAGATCAACTCCTTAAGATAGTGAAAAATGTGAATCAATCAAACAAGAAAAGATGGTGGGATGGGGGGGAGATTCGGTTCCCTGCAAGAATCTGGACGTAACCAAATTCGCTTTGGCAGAAGTGAAATCAATCTTCAAGAGCGAGGTCCTATACAGAACATTCCAAAGACTGGATACCCTCTTAGCAGTTGATATGGCGAGAATAGTTTTAACCGACTGCCACTTTTGATCAGGAAAACTTGTCCCGATTTACCAAATACGGAGACAGTCTTATAAAAGGGATTGGACCCGTCTGTCTGATTGCTGTCGAGTTACCACGTGATTAGTCCGGATGCTGACAGTCTTAGATTCATTATGTGTGAATTCGATTAAGCTGGGTCTCTACTTGTATCAAAACTCCCTAACCGAACACCGCAACGTAACAAAAAAGTCCAGTCATGCAGCATGACCCCATGAGCGAATTTTTGAAGAAATCTTCGACATTTCAGTCGCTATTGATCGTGTAAAGAAATTTTAGTTTATGATTTTGATAGACAAACATGGAATCATATTATTAAAAATAATTAGGAGGTACTCATACTTAATTATTATTAGAAGGTACTTATACATACTTTATTATTAGGAGGTACTTACATTAAAGAGAGCGACCGAGAGAATCGGAGGACGGAATATTTCACAGAGTAAACTCATCAGTTGTGATTACATTTTTTTTTTTTCTTAACAAGCACCTACTACCTACGTTTTAAACAGCATGGTTCTAGGATTGGTTATACAGGGATACTTCCATAAGAGTAGTTCAATCTGAATTTGGACAATGTTTCATGCAAATGTTACCGATTTTTACAACTAGCGAACGGCGTTATTTCGATTTTTGACTGATTTTTCAATTTTGAAATTTTTGAAAACTTGATACATATTCTTGTAGGAAATTTTACGTTGATTCCGAATATACCACATGTTAGTATGCTGAAAAAATTATTTCGCACAACAAATCGCAAAAAACAGTCTATTTTTAAATTTTTGACTACATTTTTGAAAATTTCAACCCGAAGATGTAATCCGATCATGCTGGCCAACGAACTTGAACTTTCGTTTTGTGTCCTTAACATTTTAAAATTTGTTTGAAGTTTCTAGCACAATTCTACGGACAGTAATCGTCTGGAATGACACATACATACATACATACAAATATACATAGGTACATACTTTTTTTTTTTTTTTTTAGAAACCTCCCCTCAAAGACGGAGGGGGCACGCCATTAAATTGAAAAATAAACAAATAAAATAAAAAAGTGGGGAGGACACCCAGTTTTACCCGACGCCGGCTCTAGGGATAAGGGAAGTTGCAGGACGAGGAGGAGGAATGGGATGAAAGGAAGTGCCCCTATAGAATGACCACCAATTAAGGTAAGAGCCCCGAAGGACGCGGGTGGTGATACCCCGGAGCACTCCGGACGGCGTGAAAATGGCGATAGTCGCGGGCCCCAATGCCCTCTGAAGCCCATTCTACCCACTGGGTAGAAATGGGGGATTCAGAGCACTGCCGGAGTTCTTTACCATCTACTGACTCATGCAGTGCAGCAGCGAACTCAGCAGATGAGCTGGGTTTTGGAGCAGTTGGTGTTGCTCGATCGCACCACAACAACTGCTGCCGGACAAAGTCCAGGTCAGCAGCAGTGCGGACGACCTCCCAGCTCGAGCCCCTAAGGGCAAGCAGGCGCTGTCGGCGTAAAGATGGGATGCTGGCAGAAAGAGAGACAATACCGAGCCCACCGGCTTTGACCGGTGCGTGGATGTAAGCACTTGGGACACCAGGTGGAAAGCATAGCCAAGAGCGCACAGCAGAGCGAACTTCACGATCTAACTCAAGCAGCCTCCCCGCAGTAAGCCTGCCAAAGACTAACCCATAGGTTAGCTTTGGCAGTAAGTACGTGCGAAGGAGGCGCAGCTTCTGCTCCTCCAAGGTCCACACGGCTTGCGGCTATAGTGGCCACACCCATGAAAACGACCCCAAGGTACCGCCAGACCTCCAACACGGATCGGGCAGGGATCGAAGTTTGTCCTAAGACAAAACACTCCTCATCCACTGCCTTCACCTTATGCTGGCGACCCGACAGGACCAAGGAGACCGACCCACACTTAGCTGGGTTGACCACCAAACCACACCTGGCTAGCTGCTCAGCAAATGCGTTGAGGGAGATCTGCAAGCCCTCACGGGTTTCTGCGAGTAGGATGACATCATCAGCAAAAGCCAATGCACCTACTCGCACCCCAGGGGCGAGATCAAACCCTATTACATACATATATACATACATACATACATACATATATACATACGTACATACATATATACATACTACATACATGTACGTAAAAAAATGCGTTAAACTTCAGAATATGATCCAGAATAGCCTGAAACGGATTTCTGCATACAATTTTTTCAAAAATTCACATTCTACAAATTTTGAGGCAAGAGCAATAGCTTAATTTTCTTCAAAAATTCGCTAAAACAATTACTACACCCCGAACATTTCGACGGAAATGCTCGAACCCGATCGTTCCGTTGGCGGTTTTTGCCAGAAACATCAAAGGAATGTTACGTTACGGGGTTCGGACAGTGGAAACAAACGGAGTCCCCCTACCTCCGTAACGTATCACACCTCTAGGTCCCACAAGTCAGAGTCAAATCAAGTCAAGTCAAATTTAAAAAAATGTACTTAAAACAAAAAAAAAACCTACAAATCTGAATTGTAAATTCTATTTAGCAATACTTTTTTTACATAAAATTGGTTTTTAACCATTTTTCTACTACAATTGCACAAATGTCAATACAATTTAACATACGTATTACATACATATTATAATACGATGGGTAATTTAAGAAAATTCCTTCCTGGCGTGAGTGTCACTTTTTGCCATTTCGGGTGCCACCAGTTGCAAAATGTGCTCAAAATCGCTGGGATGCATACGTGTAAAGTTTTTGTACAGCCCACTTATTGGCTGGAAGCGCAAATCGTTCATATGGCCACTAAATAACCTGCACCCACCCTGCCTGCTGCCACTATATAACTTGCGATTCCGAAAAATATTCATCACCCACCAATGGGGTTGTTTGCGGTTTTTTTTCTTTATATATTGTAATGTAAAAATATATACGCCGCAGCGGCCACTTGTTGAGGATGCGAAGACATCGGATGTTCAGTCTCGACTGTCGGATCGCTCAAAAAATGATACGGGAACGATTTTCGGGACAATTTTCGGGCGGGGTGATGATCGGGCTTTTCTTTTGAAATGCCTCCCGAACCGATCACGGCTGGTGTTCGGTTAAAGAGTGTTGATGCAAGTGGAGACCCGGCTTTAGGCGATCCTTTTTTCTCATCAGGGGACTTGGCGGCGACATATTCTAGGTGAAGAAAGAACACATAATGAAAAACGAGATACCCAATAAAAAATAAATGAAAACAGGTGAAACAAGAAACCTCTTATTTTTTCAATTAGGAGCGGAAGCAGCAGGTCGTAGAAGGCGAGTCATACCTACCAGTTTCCCGAGCTCCACGCATTGGGAGTCCAACTCACTAATATCACTTGCGTTCTTTTCCGAATGTCGCCCAAACATTCATCAGCTGGGCTAATTTGAATGCAGTTTATTTATTAATTTATTTTTGTTTGCCGAATTTCGCAGACAAAAATCCCCTTAATTTCTGTAACATCCTAAATCGAGAAACATCCAACAACTATAATTATAAGGTCACTGGTTCGATGCAACCTCCGGGTAATTTGCTAGTACTGATTCTCATAACTGATATCTCAAATAAAGTTCAAGAATGATAGTTCTAATGATCATATACCGATCATCATATAATGACCAATACTTAAGTTCCCGAAACCTCAGGGATCGATTTTCCAGCTCATGGGCAACAAAAAGTGTCTCCTAGAAATTTTTTTTAGGGGCTTCGTTTCCGAGTTATTCAAGATGTTTTTCGTGTTTCGACCTTATATCACTAAAATAACCATAACTCTTTCAAATGACAGTGAAAATTAAAAAATGAATACACCTTTGGAAAGAGCGTTAAATTACCTACTATCCTGGTACCGCTTCTAAATTTTGTAATCAGGTTTAATTGGAGAGAAATCCGGCTGAAAGTTGAAATTTGACGAAACTTAAGAAATCTGTCAAAATTCGGAGCGCAACAGCTCGAAAGTCATCTATTGGATTTTACCCCCAAAGACGGAAAAAACTGCGACGAGATCTCACCTTTCCAACGGTGTATTCAATTTTACTTTTACTTTGCTAATTATGGGAGAAAACTGTGTTTATGATGTTGAAAAACATTGTTTTTTCAATGAAATCAAGGGGTTTCTTGAAAAATGACCTTCTATGAAAATACGAGTTTGGGATCGGCTTCTTCGTATTTTTTTACGCTGAATCGAATGTTACACTTGCATATCACCCAAACCCTGTTATACCCGATTACTTTCGGACTTTAGCTAACTAGTTTCAAATTTGTGAGTTAATGTGTTAAACTTGGTTATAGAGGGGTTTGGGAGATATGCAAGTGTTACCATTCGAATCAGCCTAAAACACTACATAGAAACCGACCCCAAACTCGTATTTTTATAGAATGTCATTGCTTGTACAAAAGCTTTAGGAGCCTTGCAAACTCAATATCGAATTAGATTATTAGAAGATTGGAAACGGAAAAACAGGTGCAAAATTTACCTTACTATAAATTATTTATTTGAAATATCGCACAATAATGCCTAATTCGGAGCTCCTTATTACTTTAGAATAGATTGCTAATAAAATAAAAGTCTCTCTCAATGAAAATCAATATAAAAAATTTGTTGCCTTGAGCGGGGTTTGAACTCAGTACTGCTGTGTGAACTCTTGGTCTTGATCATCAGTGGTACAGCGAGGGGGGACGATATTGGAGCGGCAAGAAAGGGGGTCCGATTCACTAGGGTCACAGTTTACACTTTCAGCACTTACGATTTGGAAAGAGATTCTCCAAAAATAGGTATTTATTCTATTTAGTACCTAAAAAGTATAGCTGCTTTATGCAGAATTTCAGTTTCTGGATAATTAGTTTTATGAGGCCCTTCCATATAACTTTTTACGGAGTTCAAGACCTAATTTGTCTACTAGGAGAACAGTTTTTTGTTTTTGATGTTGTAGACAAATATGAATGGAAAACTGAATAATGGTGAGAGCTTTTTATATGTATATGTTTTTATTTGTAATTAAATTTTTCTGTCCATTTTGAATGCAATATTCTACTTGGAGCCATTTACGTTTGTTGGTTACAAGATGATTAGACCAATATAGGTCGTGAAACGTTACAGATGCAAATTCATAGGCAAATTAACTCATAAGAGCAGTTAGAAGTTGTTGTGAATTTAAACTTGAGCGACTTGAATTTAGATTGTATTTTCAAACTGATTGCCTTGCCTAGTTGTAATGAATTTGTACTTGGTAGGGATCGGAGAGAGAATAAGTTGGGAAGTTGAGGTAGGAACAAACGGGCGACAAATACTATCACTCTATACCTAGGTAAGATGGTACTTTCAAGTTCGTGGCAAGAGTGCCACTGTTTACTCTTAGTACCAAATATATGGAGAAAAGGTTTGGCGACAACCAATAATCACAGTACGCTTAGAGTACCTAAGGAAAGAAGGGTGGTAGAAGATGGAGCTAGGTGCAATGAGTACAAGAGTGTTGATGCAAACAGAATGGATGTTGAGGAGAGTCTGCTCTTATAAACCTGTGAACCCGCCTGAACACCAGCAGTCGAGAAAGTTTTGAAGATCAGCCTCAACTTCTCTGTTTATGGAGGAAACCACAAAAATACGTTAAAGGAGTTCACAACAGAAGTTTTTCTGGCTGAATCCTCTGTAGTTTTTGGTTTACTATTTCCAATAATAAGCCTATGTGATCGTGTAGCAAAAAATTTTTATAACCTCCCCTCAAACTTTGTCACTTTACGTTTCAAGGTGCGTACCTAGAATCCAAATTTGAAATGTCCTTCCGCCGTCCGCTGTCCGCCGTTCGCCGTCCGGGCCATAAAAGGCCTAAGAATTTACTTAAAAAACCCGTTCTTTCGCACATAGACTCCATTTGGGGTCTAGTTGGTCCTAACGTTTAACCATCCCGATCGCTTTACTCGCATAGATGCTATGGGCCAAATACGGGCGAAAAAGTGTCTTTTTCGAGACTTTGAGTGTTAGACGTGTTAGACGCACGCCTGGCACGTTCGGCAGGGGGTCACGGTGGGTGGTGAGAGGGGTGAGCGGGGGGTGGAGTGAGAGGAGGCGCCGCGGCACCTTGTGGTGGCTGGAGTGACCAGGGGCGTAGCAGAGGGGAGTAGGAGAATGGATATTTATTACTTTTACGTGTTATACCCATATAATACACCGCGGCACCATGAGGTGGGTACAGCGTTCCTTCGAGGCATGAATATATGTTTTTTTCTAGGTCATATTTGTGTGTTAATACCAATGCTTTCCCTACGCATATTTAATACCATATCCTCTCGACTTTTCGTACGTACTTAGATTATGATATTAAGGCAGTAACTATTTGCATAGATAGGAGCTCAAATCGAGAAATATAAACATGCGTATATAATTATAGAAGTATAGGTTGTGGCAACTCGAAATAGGACACGCCGAGGAGTCTGGACGGGCCTTATGACATACGCAAGCCAACTAAAACTACGATCAAACTCAATTGAAAAAATAATAAACCTTTGTGAAATAATTTGCAGCGTTTTTCTTTATTCCTATCGGAAATTATCCGCAAGACTGTTAGACTTAACTGTTTCACATCTAGTGATACTTCACTCGAGTTTTGCTACATCGAAGATTCATGAAATGTTCGATTCCTGTTTGAGTTTTATTGATAACTTTAATTTAAAGTGGACATTATTCGAGATTTTACTTCAATTCTTTTTTTTTTGTTACTGTTTCATTATGCGACTCTGATTACTTTCATTCAATCATCCAAATATCTCACAAAACGCATAGATCGTAAAACTGAATGTTGGCCTATGATCTATTGCTCAACAGCTAAGAGCTCTGATGCTAGCTATTGTTTTATGAGCTATGTTTATTAAAGATCATCTTTGACATCTACCTAGGTACTAAAGCTATTTTAACACTGTTAATGTCGTATTCAGCAAATATGACATAAGTTCGTTTGCAAATCACTTACGTTGGGTACCTACTGGAAGTGAAGCAATGTACCTGCCATGGACTAATGATCAGAAAGTACTAATGTTTTTGTTATTAAACAGCAAGGTTACATGCTCTGCAAATTTGAATAAATTTGGTCCATTGTTACTGGCAAGAGGCAGGAATAATTACTTCTTGTGATTGTATGGAAGGGGGGGGGGGGGGAGTATAGCAGACGTTGCATGCCAATGGAACAGATTTATTCAAATTGCGAAAGAAGCCTACAACACTCCTACCAACTATTGCATCGTAAGGTTGAATTGTGAATCGCATTAGGCACAATTTTCTTTCACATTTCACAGGGGGGGGGGGGGGGGGGGGGGGGGATGGACAAAAATGTTTTTTGTGAAAAAGAGGTGTACACCGTTGGTTTAACAATAGTTAGAAGTACACTTTTAATTCACCATTTCTGACTTTTTTTAAATCGTGGACCAGCAATTATTATGCACTCTTTTTGCTTATGGTTTAAAAAAAAAAATTGTTCAGAAAAAGAAGAGTAAAATGTCAAAAACTGTGAATTCTGCACTTCCTCATTTACATATTTTATAGTCGCCGATATTGAAAAATTTGAACACCTAAGTTTTATCCTAGATTATGGCGATGCCGAGATTATGGGAACATCTTAGGATGATATGTGATTTTTAAGTGAAATTCCGACAACTTTAGACTAACAGTTTGGAAGAAAAGCGACGGACACCGATTTTAAGAAGAAATATTCGATTTTTGGAATCTATTGGTAAAACCTGGTTGAGTGAGCTTGAAAAAGATATATTAAGTATATCAATTTAATGGGGAGGTGGAGACCGGTGAAGGTGATTTGTATCATCACAGATCTATGTCACTGCCTTGGAAATTTATGTAGGTAACACTAATCACTACACGCAGAAAAGATTGTCATTAGAGGAACAACCGGCTAACAAGATGACCTATACACGAACGATGATATATGTAGGTGGAAGACGCTACGTTCCTTCTTATATGGCTACCTTTCTATCTTCCCAGTTGCCGTTTTTTTGGTTTTGCCACACTTTTAAAACAGCGAGATTGATTTTATAGATACAATCTGTAGTTAAGAATCAATTAAAAGGCGAAGAAGACGTAGAAGGCAAGTGATTTAGGGCGAAAGGGGCGATCATGTCTTGAATAAAAGCCTTCATTATAATTAATAGATCCGACCGACTGCCTACCAGTATACATGTTTTTAGAAAATGCAGAAGTAGGCATCTTATTACAATAAAAACACTCATAATCTCTACAATATTTTAAGAATGAAACTCCGTCTGTTTGTGGTCAAAAGGCACGTCTATGCACGTCTACGAGTGGGGGGATCTTCGTGGATTTCTCCGAAAGGGGGAATAAGCGATTTTAAAATTTTCTACTCCCACCCAAACCATGGGGCGTAGGGGGGGGAGGGGGTGGGAGCCCGTTTTAATGCGCGTTTTTTGGTGGTTCCACATAGTTTTATAAGATTTAATTTGCTTGGAAGTAATTGCCAACAGAAAACAACGTCTGCCAAGTTGGGTGGGCAGTATAACTTCCTCACATATTCTAACATGGACGAATAGAAAGGGAAAACGATATCCCTTCTACGCAGATAAAATAATGGCCTACCTTTAGAAAAATAACTGAAATGTTCTTAAAACTAAACTTTTCGTGGTTACATATAAGGTGCCGCATTTGATAGTCATTTCCTACAGAAAAAAAGTCTGCCAAGTTGGGTGGGCAGTATAACTTCCTCACATAGAAAATGCAGCAAATTATTACACAGCAATTTATTATTTTCGTTTTGCCCCTTTTATAAGATTTATTTATTTATTTTGTTGCCATTTCCTTGGGATTGTCTATAAAAAGGGATAGTAAGCAGTTTTCAAATTTTCCACCCCCTCCCGAATCATGGGCTGTAGGTCTTGATGGTATGAGGACTATATCTAGTCGCATCTATACATCCCACAGAGAGCGAGCGAAGCGAGGAAACATCCCCTTCACATTTAAAATCACCCTTAGTGATCCACTGTTTCCAATCATTCTACATGTCACACTCAACAGTAAAGACCATCGAATCTATACTGCCATACCGAGCGAGGGAGGCGAGCGAGAAAACTAGCCTAGTTATATAATAATGTCAGTTTACGCAGGAAAAAAGCTTAGATCGAGTTGTCGAGAGACACAGCACGTATTTATAGGTACCGTTAGCGTGATGCGAAATTAGTTTACGAGTTAAAAAACTCGTTCATTTGCAAATTGCAGCAGAACTTTTGGGATTTGATAAAGATAGGCTACCAATTTCATAATAAAGGTTTCATAAAATCCATCCGCCTATTCCAATCACTCGATTCCTCTTTGATGAAAACATTCGTACTGTTCAGATGCAGCATGTATTTGCTTAGTAAGGTAAGAAAATGAGAAAAGCAATTGGGTTTCTATAAAAAAAAGTATAAGTATAATTACACTAAAGAGTATAAAAACTGAAAAAAAGCTAAAAATTCAAAATCTATTTTGAATCTTCTTATATTATTTAGGTAGTAAGAGTTATTTTTCTTTCTACAAAATCGTTAGGTAGTTAACAATTTCTTTGTGCTCTACGTGCTCAAATTGCAAAATGCTGCGTATATGTTATATAAATAGTAATATCAGTCGTGTTTTCATTCATTGACTTCGGGGCAATGTTGTTTTCCTAAACCTAAACCCAATTGAAATGCGAACGTGTGAACTGTGTACCATTTATTAGGTACTGTTTTTTAAATGGATCTTAGTTATTTTTTTCAATATTGTGTAGTGTTGTTTAACGTTTGATTTCGTAAACAATCTTACATTATAACGGAATTGTTGAAACATCATTTCCATAACCTATATCATTGTATTTGTGAATCATTATTAAGAATAATGCTTTTCATTATTCTATCAGCAACATTGTTTCGGCCACCTGTTCAAATGAATACCACCTAGTGGAATTTTTAACTAGTTTCCTGTAGGTAATAGGTCGATAATGAGGAAAAAACGCGGCAGGCCGCTCGAACCTACTTTCTCTCTTATGAGAGAAGAGCTATGAGCATTGAAAATGTCTCAGTAATTTCAATATTTGTTATCGTTTTAAATAAAATAACAATTAGAAAACATAAAATAATTTTTGATAAACAATTACTGAATTCGCTGTAAGCCAGTCTCGACGTTGCCCAATTCTTCCACAAATATGAATTCACAGGTAGGTAATTTTCTGTTATGGTGCGCGTCTACAATTACTATAACCAAGATTACCTTCTCAACCAAGTGGCAATAACAAGCGGCATTGTTTACTATATCCATTTATAACATAAATAAATATACAACTACGACATGAATAGAAGAACAAGTACGAAAGAAATGCGTGATAAATCGAGAGCTTTCCAACGAGTTGAGAACGATTTTTGTCCCGTGAAAACTAAAGAAGTTTCATTTCCCCAGCAACGGCTTAGTTGTACGTGAAAATCAAAAGAAAACAAAACCTAACTAGTTTAAAGGTTGCGTGACGTTTTTTTCTCTGTGTAACAAAATTTCCGGTTGACCCGTCGACTAAGACATTTTTTCTTGTCATAAGATCTCGTTGCTCTGTGAATAATAGTCGAAGATAGGGAAGGTTTCATTCATCTCGATGGTCGGAAAAAAGTGTCAAGAGACACAAGACAGGCTAACATAAAAAAAGACACTTATAACATTCATAACAGGGCATTTGTAACACGTATAGAACTTATAGCAGTCATGGTACCAAATGTGACTTCGTGAGGAAAGAAACGCAACCAAGGTACCACAAATTATTTTCTCAAATGTTGTGACCTTCTCATGTTTGATGAAATTTCTAATTCAAATTTTAAGGTTAAGTATAACAATGATATGAGTTGTTGCATCCCAATTCGTTGCCCTATTTCATTCCAGAACTAGTAGCGATTCAGGTGGTTATGATGATCTTGATACGCTTAGTTCCACAAGGGCACGCGGGTAAAACCCTTTCCTAGAGTTTTTCAACAACCATACTCTTTTTTAAGCTTAAAAACAAATACATTATTAGTACGAAGCGAACAGAACAAGGAGTGAAGGTACAGCAAGAGTGGGTGCACCATTGATTCTGCGCATGAGCGTGGGCGATACCCGATTACGGCTGTGTAAATGCTTAGAGCATTTATCTCGGCTACTCAACTACGAGTATATGCGGGCCGGTAAGGATCAGTGCTTCAATTCTTCAAGGTGGTAAACGAGTAAGCGAGTATGCGACCAGCTAGGCTACCATCCAGGCACCACTGTGTTTATACCCTGTAGGTACTCTTTAAAATGGTCATGTGTTTTTAAGAGTACTCTTAAAAGTTAAGTGTGTTAAAAGTTAAGTGTGTTTTCAATTAATAAGTGTTAATTTGAATTTAATAAGTGTTGAATACTCTGTGTTTTTACCCTGTTCTCTGTAAATGTTCAATGTACCTACTCTTTAAAAATAGTCAATTCGTTACCTTGAGACTCTCTGCTGTTTTCAGAAGGGCTGGGAGACGGCAAGTTTCGACGGAGACTTCCCCCCGGTACATGAACTCGACGAGGGTGCGGAGCTCGGCGAAGCAGACGTCTTTGAGGATGACGATGGGGTGGCGGGCGGGGTGGTCGAGAAAGAGGGCTCTGAAATAGGACGAGCAGGCCGAGAGGACGACTTTGTGGGCGCGGAGGGAGTGGCCTTCTGATGAGGCCAAAGTGACGTCCACGAGGCTCTCGGCTTCGAGAAGTTGGCTGAAGACACCTAGGAGATTACTTTGATGATTGTTCCACCTCAGGCAGTAATGCTCACTTCCCATCTCTGATGAATCACCCTGTGAAAGTAAACAAATCATTTCATTAGACACTCTTATCGAGAGAGCTACAAATACAACGGACAATAAGGTGTGAAACAGACAACAGCCTACCTCGCAATGTGTTACACAATATCAGAATCTACAAACAATTACACAAAGGTTTACCTCTCAGTATTGGATACCCCTTCGTAATACCTCTGCAGATCACAGGCTCATTATACAAATCTGAAATAGAGCTATTCACAACCATGTTTATTTCTCCTGCACGGAAGTACATAGACACATGGATATGTTTAATATCGGTTTTGGTGGAATCGAAGAACTTCATTGGTACTTAGAAGAAGCTTAGTAACTGGTATTAAGCTATTAATTTCAGGTTTAATGGGGGGTAAATCAGCCTCAGAGTCTCCACCGCACAGTGGTTCAAAAACCCAATCTAGCTAGACAAAATGAAATTTCCCAGTTGAAAAGTTTTGCCTCAGTAGGTCTTGCCATGCATTCTAATAGGTCTGGACTAGTGGAACTCAAGGCCAATATCAATTGTTTACGACCTGAAGTGTCAGTGTATGCTGAGGAATGCGGAAAAACGACGATTAATAAAACTTACAACCAGTTCACTTCAACATTTAACGAGTATATTTGCTATTCAATCAGGCTCGAGACACGAGAAATCCTCCACAACGATGTACATACGAGTAAATATAGATAAGCAGTCAATTATTGATTAGGTAGACGAGTATTACTTTTAGCATAAAAATAAGTAAATTTTTGGATGTTTATTTCCTATAAAGTCCTAGTAACTCCGATCTGGAACCAGGAATACAGAGGTAGGATGACTACAAAAAGAATCAGATTAAAATCGTTCCCCACTTTTTGTCTTTAGTAAGGTTGAGTGTTTTTTCAAAGGAGAAGAAAACACGATTTCAGAATTGCTTACAACTTATCTTTGCAAAAGAGTCAGATCTGTGTTTTCCTAAACATACAAAACAAAGTACTGAGCTGTGCTCGGTCTCATTTAATGCATATTTGCATCTAGTAAACAGTAATGTTTGTTCAAATTCCCGCCTGAATTATCCCAGAATTTAAAAGTAACCGTTCTACGTTTTGAAAAATGGGCAAACTTTTTTTTTATTTTTATTTTTTTATTACTACGTATGAAGGCTTCATTTGTGACCTATCACGTGGCATAGATTTGTTCGGCGTTAAATATCATTCATGATTAGGTAACTTTTGTGTATTTTATTTTCATTGAAAAGTTGGGAATCGAACGATTTTTCCACAATTCAAACGTGTATATCTCAAAAACTACAGCTAATCCTGGAAAACGACTTTCGGATTCGAATTAAGCACCCTTGAAAATCCCCAGAGCCAGTTTCTTTCGTTTGCGACGAGGAAATTTGATTTTGTCTAGCTAGATTAGGTTTTTGAACCACTGAGATCCGCTGATCATGATTTTAGGACACCTTGTAATTGTAATTGTCAGAATTGAAGTTGAATAGGAATGAAATTAGCATCAGCTCCAACAGCTGATTTCGGCATCATGACACAATGTGATTCTATCCCAGAAGCAAGACTCCATTCCAAATTTTAGCGTGGCAAGTCGTGCGTAAAAACCGAGTCAATATCAATATTTCTTGAAATTTTAGTGCCACAGAATATTTAGAATGATTACCAGTAAATTATAGACTTGAACATGACAAAACGTAAATTTCAGGATTTCGCTAGTATTTTAGACCATGAAGGAGGTGCAGACTTTAAGCTGCTTGGGAAGTGCTATGATGCTACCCGAAATTCTTCCTGTTTTCTTAATTCCTGGGATTTGGATTTTTTCTTTTTTTCATGCCTTCGATTATTAAAAAAATTATTATGGGATTAAAAAAATATAGGACGTAGTGATTTCGTACGACAAACTGTGTTCCCAAAGGAAAATTGCGCTCTCACTCCATAGTGTAGACAACATCTGCTAAGCACAGTGTCTTCAAGAAAATTCGCCCAAAGCTGGGTTTCCGTTATTACGGAAAGCAATCTTCAATCTATTCCTTAAAGATGTGCCAAGTGATTTTCATGAATTTTCTTTTACTGTCATTTAGAATGATGTACAACATTAATTAACGTCTTTAGAAACGCAGATATAATTGCTACGTATCATAAATTAATGGAATAATGATTTTGAAAATCTGAGAAGGAAATGAAAACTAATGTGGGTGGCGTCGATGTGGCTTCTTAATGTAGAGAACAGTCATGTTTAATGGCATGTTATTCGTATGGCCAGTTCAGACGGGATCCTGAAGTTTGAGGATTCCTATGGTTTTAGACAGTAACCATTAGGCGAACATATTTAAGTAAATCACTTCATGGAAAATTGTATCTCTTTTAACTCATCCCTCTAATGTACTCATGCTTGTAATTTCTTATCAAGTTGAGAAAACAAAGTGAGGAATTTCGCACCGTAGAATGAGATGTTTAGACTGAAATTTCCTGAAGAATTTTTGCTTTAACAAAAATATTTGTTGTTAGATAATAAACAGAGTTATTCATTGTCTAAATAGTTACAAAGTTTCATTGCCATATCAGTCAGATAATAGTAAACGTGATGCCGAGAATGCGAATTGTCACGTCACTACAGCGTAGAGTGTGGAATGCAGCTAGACCATCATCAGTGGGAGCAAGCGACAGGGACTGCCCACAACAACCGTGAGCGCGGAGAAGCAATCCGGTGCGTCCCTTATGATGGATCAACACCATGGGACGAATATGAAACCCAGTTTCGCACCATTTCACGGGCCAATGGGTGGAGCCCAGGGGTAGCAGCCGCCCGATTGATGGGAGCCTTGCGAGGACCTGCCCTGTCTGCTGTGTGCAATGTACCTGAAGGCCTGCGGACCTTGGCCGCTATGGAAGACGCGTTGGGTCGGCGATTTGGGGCCCAGGGGCAGGCCCGATTGTACCTTGCACGCCTGCGTCAGCGAGTTCAACGCCAGGGAGAGGATGTCGCAACCTTTGCAGGAGAGGTGGAAGGACTGGCCCGACGAGCAGTGATAGGAGAGGATGCCAGGGAAGTGATTGCTGTAGAGCAGTTCATCAATGGGCTCCGGGACCCTCGGGTGAGGGAGCTTGTCATCAGTGCTGACCCAGCTACCCTGCGAGATGCAACAACTAGGGCACTAACGCTGGAAGCAGGACTGGGAATTGGTGTTGCTACACGAGCTGTCACTGCGGACTCTATGGAAGGAGCTGAAGACAGATGCTGAGAGCTTTCAGTGTGTGTACCAGTTGAATAAACCAGCCATTGTCATCCCTGGATCCCTCAATGGGCACGCCTGCCCCCTTGTAGTTGACACGGGCGCAACAATCACGATTGTCAACCCTCGGTTAGCGGGCGTCACAGTCACTGGGGCTCGACCAGCCACGGGGCACCTGCGCATGTTGTCTGGGGCAACAATTCCTATTCAAGGGAAGATGAAACTGCGCCTCAGGTTTGACAGTGCTGACGAGAGAGAACATGATTGCGTGCTAGCAGAGATTGGAGAACCTTGTATCCTCGGGATGGACTTTTTAAGTGCCCATCGGTGTGTAATTGACGCAGGATCAGGGATTCTCCAGTTGGGGCCACCAGCTCATGAAGACAAAGTTGCGAGTGTTCAGGCAACTGAAGCTTTGCCCCCTCAGCTGATACCGTTACGGGAGGCAGTTGCAGCCCGTGTCACACCTGCTCAATTGGTGACTGTTGACCAAATGCTCATAGCCAACCAGGACGTGTTCGCAGCTGATCCCAATGAGCTTGGAGTTTGCACTTTGGGAGAACATGACATCAACGTCACAGGACCACCAATCAAGCAGCAACCACGACGAGCCAGCCCTGAGCAGCAACGGATAATCAATGAGCAGGTGCAAAAGATGCTGGCAGCTGGAGCAATCGAAGAGTCAAACAGTCCTTGGGCCAGCCCAGTGGTTCTTGTCAAGAAGAAGTCTGGTGACTGGAGATTCTGTGTGGATTATCGGCGACTGAATGACATCACCAGGAAGGACTCCCACCCCCTGCCACGGATTGATGACACCCTCCTGCTCCTCAAGGGAAGCTGCTGGTTCACCACATTGGACCTTCAGAGTGGTTATTGGCAGATTCAGATGGCACCAAAGGCCCGGGCAATGACAGCATTTTGCACCCGGGATGGGCTCTGGCAGTTCAAAGTCATGCCATTTGGCCTCACAAATGCTCCTGCCACATTTCAGCGCATAATGAGACAGCTCTTGAGGGATTTGATGAAGAGAGGCGTAGTCGAGGTATACCTTGATGACGTGCTGGTCCATACTGAGACATTCAAGGAGCACCTGGAAGTACTCAATGAGGTTTGTGGTCTGCTTCGCCAAGCAGGACTGAAGCTCAATGGGCGGAAGTGTGAGTTTCTCCAAAGAACTGCCACATATCTGGGCCACCTCATCACGCCAGAAGGAATCAAACCGGACCCAAAGAAACTGGAAGCAGTTCGAGACTGGCCGCAGCCAAAGACAGCACACGAGGTCCGCGCATTTACTGGGTTCTGCTCATACTACCGAATGTTTGTCCCTGAATTCGCCCAAATCATGAAGCCACTGTACCGAGTGCAGAGCAGCCCAGAGCCACTGGAGTGGACTGTAGAGTGTGGGAAGGCGTTTGCTCGGGCCAAGGAATTGCTGCAGCAACCACCCATCCTAGCATACCCCTGTGCAGACAAGCCTTTTATTATTGACGCTGACGCCAGTGGGGTTGCCATTGGGGCTGTGTTGTCCCAAGTGCAGGATGGCCATGAACGCGTCATAGCTTACTTCAGTCGTTGCCTGTCTAGGCCAGAGAGGAACTACTGTGTCACCAGGAAGGAACTGCTCAGTGTAAAGGAGGCAGTTGTGCACTTTGCCCCATATGGTCTTGATAATGGACTTGATGTGACAGTGAGAACGGACCACGCATCGCTACGGTGGCTGCAGAGTTTCAAGATCGCTGATGGACAGTTGGCACGATGGCTGGAAATCCTCGCCCCATACCATCTAGTCGTCCAATACAGGAACGGGGAGCAACATGGAAATGCAGATGGCTTGTCCCGCCGCCCATGCGCTGCTGCACAATGTAGATATTGCCTACGGAGGGAGGAAATAGCTCAAAAAGCAGAACATGTTGAGGTCTACAGGGTTACTCCTGAAGCCAGCTATGATCCTGAGCAGTGGCGGATGCGACAGCTGGAAGACCCAGTGTTGAAACAGGTCATTGGTTGGATGGAGGCAGGAATGCAACCTGAGTGGGAAGCTGTGTCTGGTGAGGGGACTGAGGTCAAAGCCCTTTGGGCCATGTACAACTCCTTGCAGATGACGGAAGGCGTACTGCATCGGCGTTGGGAATCAGCGAATGGCCGTTCTGTGCAACTACAGCTACTTATTCCAAAGGCAGAGCGGGAGGCTGCATTGAAGACTGCACATGGGCTGGCCCACCATGGCGAGAAGAGGACCCTGGCCAACCTGAGGCTTGTAGCATACTGGGTAGGCATCCACCGGGACGTGCGTGAGTGGTGCCGAGGATGTGACACATGCGGTCGCCGGACTGGAGGAGGGCGTCCAACACGAGCGCCACTGTGTCGGTATGCAGCAGGTTGCCCCTTTCAGCGGATTGGAGTAGATGTGTTGGGGCCCCTGCCCACCACAGATCGTGGGAATCGGTACATCTTGACCATCGTTGATTACTTCACCAAGTGGCCTGAAGCCATCCCCGTCCCAGATCAGCAGGCAGAGACAATCGCGCAGGCCTTTGTTGATCAGGTTGTGTCACGTTTTGGGGTCCCACGGGAACTGCACACAGACCAAGGAAGAAATTTTGAGTCTGCCCTCTTCAAGAATGTGCTTGAGCAGCTGGGGGTGCGGAAGACCCGAACAACGCCCCTGCGCCCACAGAGTGACGGGCAAGCTGAACGGTTCCACCGGACCCTCAATGCATGGCTCGCCAAACTAATTGCTGATCAGCAACGTGACTGGGACCAGAAGCTCCCCCTTGCACTGCTGGCGTACCGAGCCTCAGAACATGCTGCCACAGGGTACTCACCAGCGTACCTCATGTTTGGACGGGAGCTCACCTTGCCACTGGTCCTCCTGTTCGGACGACCACCACATGCACAAGTGGTCAGAGAGTACGGCGCTGAGCTGCAACTGCGCCTGGACACGGCACATCAGATCGCAAGGGACACTCTCAAAGGAAAAATGGAAGAGATGAAGCGTCGATACGACCGAGACTGCCACCACAGAAACTTCCAGACAGGGGATCTCGTTTGGCTCCATAATCCACGACGTACCAGAGGTAGGAACCCGAAGTTGATGTGTCCGTGGGAGGGTCCCTACACAGTGGTCAGCCGAATCAACGATGTCGTGGTGCGTGTGCGGCGCAGGACAGGCTCGCCGAAGGTCGTCCATATTGACCGGCTCACGCCCTATGCAGGCGTTCCAGTCTCACCGCCGGAGGGGTGAAGTGTTGTGCTGGAAACACATGTGTGCGCGTCGAGAGGGACGCGGAAACCGACAAAAATGTTGTTGTCTAGTTTAAGTTGTGATTCCGTGCATTTCATTAGAAAAATACAAGTTCATTTTCCATTGCATATTTCGTCGTATTTCGTCTAACAATAGTATGGTGATACGTTTGTTGGGCGATGTTAAATTATCTCGTTTGTTTGACATGACATATACATTTTTGCATGATATAAAATCATGAAGGAAACCTTCGTTTCCCCCCGAAGTCGGTTGAAAAACGGAGTTAATGATAGGAATGACGTTGTTTCCAGTACTTCTTTAATTCGTGCGTAAAATGAGGCTCATATCAAAATGGGAATGGTGGATTGTTATAGGAAATAATGACCCTCACTCTCCCCTTGAGAGTGTACATGTGCATTCAACAGACCGGTCTTATATGCCCTATGGCAAGTTTCGATTGCAGAAGGTAAGACGAAAACCAGGAAAGCATTAATTAAATATAATAATTATATTTATTTATACCATCACGTGCCGCCGTCTGTGGTTACAGTGAGGTCATCCGTATAGTTACCTACCGTAACTCATATATTCGAAACCATCCTTAGGTTGTCCCTCAAATAGTGCGATATGTCCTTCGGTTGGTCAGAAGTACTAACACTCAATTGAGAAAGAAAGGCGTATCTACGAATCTGCACAAACGATTCTGAATTCAAATTTGTAAATAAATCGAGTTAATCTCTGTTTATCTTTGAAGAAACTTTGAAAAAGCTGTCCGGGCTTCAATTTTCAATAGTTATTTCTGATAGTTTCTGTATTCTGGTTCGAAATATATCCAATTGTACATAAAGTCACCGGAATTCCGAAATTTTAATCGGATATGGGAAAACTATAGAATTTAATGCTGAAAGGCGAAAATTGCGTACGCTGTCCAAGTGCCAAAAATGTTTTGGGTTCAGTTTATGGTTGAGTTGAGAGAGTTGTAAAGTCACATTTGGACCTTTTCCGTTACATCACCACCACTACTTTTTTTAAATCGCGATTCCGTTTATTCATTAATAGAACTAAGGTAGTTCAGATTAGTTGGACAAAAAATAGATCAGACTAATAGGTTTTCAATACCAAAGTGGACGTAAAAATGATTGGGGAACCGTTTTTAGAACTTTAGAATATATATATCAATGAACGGAATGAACGGAAACCAATAAAAGGGGTGGTAGTGAATTAACGGAAAAGGTCCTCACTTTTTTTTCATCTTAGGACGAAAAATATACAAGTATATTTTAGTATGAAATCACTTACCCGCCTCATCGTCCTTGACATATTTATAAGACATTTTTATTTGGAATCTCTATCAATCCACTATTTTGAACATATTAATATTCTGAGTATGAACTAATGAAGTAGTATCACACTGCATTGGGTTGCAAGATTTTTCTTAAACGAACGGTTTGCAGTAGGTGGATTAATTACTGTTATAATATATTATTTGGAAGTAACACGTTGCAAGGGAAACTTTGATGTCAATATATATTCAGCAAAGTAAAAAAAATCATTAATCGACAATTATCAGGGTCCTAGTCTAAATAATGACGATAAGGTAAGAACACCAAAACTAGACGCATATGGTGCACTACAAACATTATACAAAAAAGGTCCCAGCCATGCAATGTTGACATACACATTATCAAACAAACATGTTGAAGGAAGCTCATTTTTATTCATTCATAGTTGCTTTTTATCCATAAAAACTAAAGCTTCAGTTTTTAGAAATTTTTACTCGAAGAACCTTATCTCTATTTATCCATTATTAATTTATACAGGGTTTGAGAACCTTCTAGAGATCGATTCTACAACTAATTTCCAACAAAAACTTACTCACAGATTTTTTTAAACCATTTGTGTTTGAATAATTTCACTCGTAAGATTTTGCTGCCCTTTGCACCACTGTGAAAGAGTGAAATTCCCTTTCAAAATATTACCTTTAATGAAGTTTCAATCCCACACAATGGGGGGAATCTAGGCCTGAAATGAAAACTTTGTCACTCCACCAAAATCACTGGACTTTTAAAATAGCTGTACACCCTTCGGAAAAATTATTTCTTCCGTTTTTGTAACAGAAAAAACTCCTTCAAAACTTCAGCTTCAGTTTTGAGCAAACTTCGTCTTTCGTAAAGTGACTCGTTGTGAGTTCGCTGAAGTGTTGGGATGTGTTACACATTGGTCAGTTGAATGAAAGGATGCAGTTGGGAAGGGCGAAATCGACCCTTACGCTGAGGAGACTTTCGTTTACAGAAGGCTGCAATCTCAAGTCGGGTTAGCCGATACCCTTGTCCCTAGGTTGGCTCCCTACCCCTGCAAGCTGATTTTCTAAGCTTCAGAGAAGCAACCCTTGTTTGAAAACATGGGCTTAATCTAATGCCAACAACACCTGTTACGGGAAATAACTTAAAGAAGCGAAATTGTGTAGAGGTATATCATGTGCAACCCCCCCCCCCCCCCCCCCTCAAACACACCCTATTTCTCTCTTTTCTCTCACTCTCTCGTTATAATTCGAACAGGACCTCTTGCTTCCACGTCACTCAAAATATAATATATTTTATATTATAATGTTATAACAATTATAATGTCTCTTTATGGCTGCGGCGTATGCAATCGTATTAAACTGCACCAGCACCATTACGGTACACGAGATCTAACCACGGGGCTATCCCAGGGATATTACCCAAATATACAACGTATCTGTGTCCTTTGTTTTATTCAACACACTCCTGATGACATCAAAAGACTTATATTGTATGAGTTCAAGGAAAGCGTAAAATGTACGTGTATCCAAACCTTCTTTTTTATTCAATGATTTAACGCACCCCAACTGAAGAGCCATTAGCGGTGCTGAAAAAGGTATCTAAGGGGACACTGCAAGCGACACGATTCTAAGGGGAGCCATGCATGTCTCTGTCACTAAACGGAGTTCAATTATGGACTCCATTGGCAAATAGCAGGGGGAAAACGAACAATAACAACATTCCGCCAAACCACTTTGTACCTACTCAATGAGATACTTCATAAATATTAAAGTAATGTTTGTAAACTCCTTTGTTTAGCAAATTTTCAACAAAAATGAAGCTATTGCAATGGCTTAAAAAAAGAAAAAAAATATATATATATTATATATATAAATCAGTTCTCTCGCAAAAAATCTTGAGTTCCAAAAAGAAAGATGAGTTCAAGTTTGTTGGACAGCAATTTTTCAGCACAATAAGAAGCTCATATAAAAAAATCAGCTTAGATTTGGTAGATTCGTGTCTTTAAGCAGAGTAATTCATGGAAACAGTTAATCAACTGTAAACGAGAACATTATGATATTCGTGCAAAAAATTATGCTGAAAAACGTACCTACTTAAATTTAATAAAAATGTTTTGAGAAATGGATAAAGATTGCAAAAAGTTGTTGAAGTCCTAAAAGTGGTTTAGCTAGGAAAATATAATTTAGAACATTTTTTGCAATAAACATGACAGTTAAAAATTTATGTGAAACAAATTAAAAGCAAAGAAAATTTATGGAATTTCTCTTATAATTATTTCAATATTTATGAAGTTTATGTATATTGCAGCCTTTTTGTGAAACCAGCCTGTTTCTAAAAAGCCTAGCCTTTTTACATACACCGCCTTTTCGTAATAAAAACGTTGGAATGACAATCAGCCAGGTATTTTTCAGCCTTTTTGTAAAGAAGCTGGAAGAGCTCAGCCTTTTTGCCAAATTTGACAAATAGGCTGAACGTGATCCGCCTTAGTAGACAACCAAACTAGTCTTGATGCTCGCAAGCTCGCGTCTCAAGAATACATAACATCAAATAGTCAATCTCTTGGTAAAAATTCAGATTAGTTGGACATATAGGTCATAATGATGTTTATAGTTTATAATTCCAACGTTTTTATTACGGAAAGGCGGCGTATTGAAAAAAGAATAGGATTTTTACAATAAGGCTGATTTCACAAATAGACTGTGACATATACATGCTGTACGACTGTACCGTTATTGTGGATCCCGGTGGGCTGTGAGAAATTTGTTATTCCTATCATCAGTGACGATAATGGTGGTTAAATTATTCAATGGACGGAAGTAGTTTTAGTGTGTCGTTTACAAATAAAATACAAGATATTTTTGTAAAGATTCAAAGATGGAATGAAGATGCATAAAAGCAGTACGCCTGTTGCGACTTCATGAATTCTCCATAGATTCTTCAGAAAGCTCTTGAAACTGTCTTGACTCGTGATTTTTTTTCCACAAAGCTCCCGTCTTTGATAAGAGCAGCACCCCCGAAGCGACGCCCAGCCGTGAACCAATCACAACTTACAGGAATCGTGCAAAGAATGTAAACTTCCTACCAGCGGGCGGTCCTAGAAAAAGTCGCTCGACAGCAACTTGGGGATGACTGGAACTACAGGAAATGGCCATGATTGATGCTCTATCGATCAACAATAGGCATTAATGATCAACACCGGGGAGTAAGTAGTGAGGTTGCGTGTTTAATGTCAATTAGGTATAGTGGTTAATTTGAAACTGGATCTTGCCCCAAGGTCAGGATTATTAAAAAAAATAACAGACAACATTCAGTGGTAACATGTTTTTGACGTTTCTCCTCTCTAGATCGCTTTCGCTGTCACGGCAGCTGCACTCCAACAGGTTTATCAGATTCAGGTGAACAGGAAAATTTCAATCATGTAGATATCTAGCTTATATCTAAATACCTGCTTGCATATTTTCCGGCCGTTGCCCGGAACGGGGTTTATAGGTAGAGGGTAAGGATATCTATAACACACACACACACACACACACACACACACACAAACCCTCAGTATCATATTCGATATTAGGTAAAAACACTGCAAAATTTATACTTATAGGTTATAATTATTGTTATTATTATCATTCATAAATGATTAACACAACGTTTTGCCAAATTTTACGAGTGACACGACATGCTTATAATGACGCCCCTTAATCTTCTCTCTTGTTCATCCCAGAGCGCTGAAATTTGTTTAAAGCATCTTGAAATCAACTGGAAGTGATCATTGAGAAGTCAGATCAGCTGTCTGATCGATAACGTTAACTTCTCTATAATACATCCTCAACCGGTGATATTTGGTACACATCCTCTTGGTGGTCACTGTAAGTGATTAGGTCGAAGTCAATGAAATCAGATCAGCTTTGTGAACAATGCAGCTAACTTCTCTCTTGATCATCCTAGAGCGCTGTTTTAGTACATGGCTTCTTGGAGACAACTGGAAGTGATTAGGTGAAGTCAGATCAGCAGTTGGAGCAAAGACTTGCCACCGTTTTTTGTCTGTGTTAGATATTCTCCTCATATAACCAAATATGATTATTAAACGGAGCCTATAGGCCTCGTGCATATCGATTCTAGAGCTGGCGGTGGCGGCTGGCGTAAACTAAGGGAGTACCAGGGTACAAGGGCCCGCTGCAAGGGGCGGTACCTTCGGATCTATTCTATTTTTCACTGTAGAAACGTCTGTCCAGAAATGTTGTATATATTAATATTCATCCATTACACGAAAGAGCATGGATAATATTCACTACAAAGGGAATTTGTGTCCATCGAGAACCTTTGGGTAGAGGAAAACGTGTGCACTTGGTGTAGGTATCAGCCTTATCAATGTGTTTTTGTTTTGGTCGGCTCCTACAAAGTTTTTCTGCTGAACAGATTATTATTATGTCATTACTCTTATCATTATAAAATATCTTTATTTGAGAAAAATCTACTAATAATTTGTGGTTTGTGTTATTGTTTGTTTATGGTCGTTCCGATTGTCGAACGAATATAATTTCTTAGGAAGTCTCCGCGCCTCGCCACGCGGCAAGCCCCCTGGATCCCCAGTTACCTCTATTTACATACTTCGAATGAAATTATAGAAACACAGAATGTGTTTTAGCTCACGAGTTTCACATAAACCCGTGAAACCCGCATAATATATATAAGAATGACTCAGATTTTGCGGTGTATCTTATCACTAATATGTCAAGTTGTTTTATTGATTTAACACCAGCGCAACAACTCAACACCAGCTCAATGAAATCATTAGAAATTAACAAGCGGTTGCAATCATTTCGCAATGTCAATTATTGAGAATGATCACCTGTGTGTAAACAATTATCCAAATAACCATGCTCATAACTCAGCTTGTTTTCCACACACTTCGCCGTAGTTAACATAATATGGTCGGATAAATCGAGAGCTTTCGAACGAATGGTCAACGAATTATGTGGGACTGAAAATTGACGAAGTGCCATTTCCCTAGCAACGACTCGGTTGTAAGCGGCAATCACCGAAATTGTTGCAACACATTTTCTTTACACATAAACGTTTCGTTTTCGGTTGGAGATGCCAAGGCTGAAAAACATTCTGTGTTAAAAAATTCCTACATCAATTTCACCTAACATAATGATACCTAATAAGAACAATAAATTACCTACTTAACTTCTTGGTGGTTAGGTAGGTACTTTTTACGTAGGATGGCATAAACAAGCATAGATTTGTTTTTTTGCATTTATATTTTAGAGAAGAATTTCTCCTAAAAGTTTATTATAGTGGTATCCGGTATATAAAAGGTATTTCAGTATTATGTTAGGTACCGTTTTGTAAGTATTCACGACAATTCCTACACGAACAAAATCACTCTCGTATACCCATTTCAATGAAGGAAACGGAAGTTAGTGATAAACGTTTGCTATTTCCACGTTCCAGTACCATTTACCTTTTCTTTCTCCGAACAAAATTCTGGCACTGCGATAAGAAAAAACGGGTCTTTAATTATCACAGACATCTTTATCGCAATCAACAGTCAATGAATTAGAACAGCCAACAGAAAAGTTTAATCACAACTTAGATTAACCGTTTCGTCATAATTCTTATTTTCCGCATTCTTTGGGTCTGAAGAACTGAAAGAAAATTCTCCATAGAGCATGGAGGGAGGTGGTCCCCAGATACCACGGTTGACCGACTGGGCTGGGAGGAGTGTTCTGGATGCGTTGAGAGCCTCCGTTACGACGCGTTTCGCCAATAGAACGCTCTGTATTTTAAACAATGCAAGAGGCCTATAGGGTTGCTCATTATCTACGTATAATTTCATACACGTAGGCATCTACGGAAATAAAAAAGGTTAAAAATATAGAGTGATCCACCTACCCAAGCTTCTCTAGTTTGTCTGTAAGTAACAAATGTTATAATAAACTCTATTTCTTGAAAGAGGAATTACATTGAAAATAACTGTATTGACTTTTCGATATTCGTAGTAATAAGGGAATGTTAGTATGTTCACGTCCTGATTTGTTATCAAACGGATGAACGTATAGCGATCCGGGTGGTTTCATTCGATTCATTATGATGGAATATACATATGCATTTCAAATAAAACTCGGAGTTTCCCACCACACTAGGGGGCTAGTTGAGCCTTCCGCTAAGAATCAAAAACATGGAACATGATCAATATCAATTTTATTTTATGTTATTGCTGCTTGTTGAATTACAGAAATCCAATTTTTGTGGTTGCTGGTTTCCCTGAAAAACGCTTCAATATTTGGGAACGAAACCCTTTACAAGTAGACGGAGGACAATCGGGACCAGGGCAGAGAAAACCACCAGAGCGCGGTCCGAACACGACTGATTGACTGGATATGCTAACGGATTGGGTATGTTTATGTCTCGCAGACTTATCGTGATGATTCGCAAGGCAACTGCAAGATATCAAATGCGGATTTTGAAGTATTGAAGGGACCTCAAACTTTGCAACTTATTTTGTAGCAAGGCGTAACCAGACATATTTTCTTTCTTTCCACTTGGAATTTCCTAGCGCGTAACCAGTAATTCTCAGAACACGAGGCGGGTATTGGCAGCCTGAGATGGGCTGTGTTGTGTAATGAATTCAGAGCTTTCAAACGGGTGGTAAACGGTTGTGTTCAAGTTTCATTTTTCCTAGCCACAATTGGTTGTAACTCAAAAGCTTTATAGAACTTGCGTAACAAGATATTGTGACATTTTCGGGCAGTTTGCTCGTGACCAAAGCATATTCCATGCTAAAACACTTCTTATTTAAAAAAATGTCGAGATTCCGGTTTTCAACAATGTCAACCCATCTGTGGATTGATGGAGCGATGCCGAGGACAAGCCCAACTAGGGCCCATTAGTAGTTTTTGAGCCGTCATTGGTTTAGCCGGATTTGGTGGTTCAGTCGTTTGGGAAATAGCTCTGATCGACTTTAATAATTTTTTTGGATTCTAAGTATCTTGAAAATGTAAGCCAACAAATTTTGAGCGGGGGAGGGAGGGAGGGGGTAAACCCTAATTGAAAATAACAAACAAGAAATTGTTGTTGGTTCGTTTGCTTGTTCGTGTGTAATGTGCAGCTGTACTGAAATCGTATTTTAGTATTGACATCGTAAATTTACCAAAATTGGGCACGACCTGCTGAGTAAGCGCTGCTGAGGTTAACTTTATCTCTAATCGATCTAAAACTGTGCTTTCTAGGTTTTCCTTTTTTAGTCTTGATTTATTTTATTTTATCAACTCAACTGTGAGTAGATAAGAATGTATACTATATTAGTATATTAGTAACGTATACTTATATTTTCGGCAAGTTTCTATTAATATTTATCAAGGCGTTGTAGAGGAAACAAAGCTTTCTTGTCGGGAAAGGCTACCATTTTGATATTTTTAGTACTATTTAGTTTGGTGAACACCATGAACGTGTGACGAATTTCACCTTAATAGATTCAGGAAAATCGTTGAATATTGTTAGTTCCAAATGGCAGACCTATCTGGAAGCTATAGAAAAGCCTGTATAATTCTCGTGAAAACATTAAAATTGAAATCAACAACAGGATCAACGTGAAGAGAACATGTACCCAGGGTTCGAACTGTAGTGTGAAGGTACGAACGAGTTTTTTTTCATTTTATTTTTATTTTTTCTTCTTTACAGCTGAGAAATCACCTCATCTCCCCGTCAACTCTCCGATTTCTTTCAGCGTCCCGTGACGAAAGTGATATTCTCATCCCCAGCAGTTTCTTCCTCTTCACGTGCTTTCTGCACATTTCGTCATATCTCTTCTTTCGTAGCGGCGGACGATACTGCAGATTTCCGTTTGAACGGCTTTTCCTCTTAGCTAGAAAGAAGAAAGGAAAACCCCATTTTTCCAAGGTGTCATTGCCGGGCGTTCTGCTCGACTGTGTCCAGGCCGTTTTGCGGCTTTACTAGCTCCCTCAACTTCTTCCCTTGACCGTTTCAATAACTCTCATCCGTGACTCCTCTCAGTTGCGGTAACAACGCGTCAAGTTCGTTTGCAGACTTTTCCGCAATATAAATGGCAAGTTTTGCGTTGGAAATTACGTTACCTACATTTCCGCTCTGCGCTCACCGAAAACAAGAGAACCCTGGACGCCTGAAATTGAAAAATCAGGCTTCTTCCTATTCTTGAATTAGGCTCCTGAATATCACTGTTGATGTGATGAGCAAAGAAATTTGTATTTAGACATAGAATCAGCGAAGTTTTCTAGAAAACTGAGCTATTGCAATGATTCTACAATTTTCTAAAATAACTCTTGATTTAAAAAAAGTGTGCCAAGTTGGGCACATAGCTCCGTCCTGTCAGTAATGTGAATGGATAGATTATTAAGATGGTTCAAATAATCTTAAAAGATTCCAAGGAGCGTTCCATGGAAGCTTGAGGAAAATCGGTCAATTAGGTACCACTAGGTACCATCTGAAGATTTTGCAGTCAAAATTTTCAGTCTCTGAAAATTTCTTCGAAATAGGGTGAAAACTGTGGATGTCATGCTTCTTAAAAGGATTTGATGCGCAGCAATTGCTAATGATATGATTGTAATGAGACTCAAATGGAGAAATCAAATTGTCATCTCCTAACTACCGTCCGAGTATGCGCAAGTTCGGACTAATAGGCAATAAGAAAATGATGCTTGATAGATTTCACGTTTTCGCAGGCACAGTAAATACTACCGATTATTTCTGAGTGAAAAAATTGAGAGGAGCACCTCAGCCTAACCACCGCATTCCAAGAAAATGTCATCGAAATCGAATAAAAACTGTAGAAGGTTTGCCTGCTGCTTCAGCTTCGTGCACGCGCAACAGCTAATATTGATACGATCACTACCGTCCGAGTATGCGCAAGTTCGGACAAATAGGCAATAAGAAAATGATGCTTGATAGATTTCACGTTTGCGCATGCACAGCAAATACTACCGATTATTTCTGAGTGAAAAAATTGAGAGGAGCACCTCAGCCTAACCCCCGCATTCCAAGAAAATGTCATCGAAATCGAATAAAACTGTAGAAGGTAGGTATGCCTGCTGCTTCAGCTTTGTGCACATGCAACAGCTAATACTGATACGATCACGATGAAACGGATATGAAATGAATTAATCGTCTTTATAAATGAAAAAGCGCAAACTTCAGGAATCGTTCCTGTATGCCTCAAAACAGATTTCAATGAAGAAAAAATTTTCAAAAATTTTTATTATACATTTTTTTGAGCCATTGCAAAAGCTTCATTTTCTACGAAAATTTGCTAAAATGGGAGTTTACAGAAAAAAAAAAAAAAAAAAAAATTTGGTGGCAATGGCGCATAGTGTCATGGTTGAATTTAACGCAAGAAATTATGGGGGGTACCATTCTTTTGGTTTTCTTAAAACTCGTAAATTGACGGAGAATAACCCATTGGTGAATAACTCGTGAGACACCATGTATTATACGGACCATGTAAGATCGAACTCGCTCGAGTTTAAGTTGTAGAAGCCCATCTCAATGAGAATAACTACAGAGGGGGGAAAAAATGAACAATGCATTCTATATCTGGTATCGCGTTATAATGTAACTTCATGGGAAGTTTTTGGATTGTGGTTTGGAGCACGTGGTACAGCCTCAAATTTTCTTCAAAAACTTTCAAAACAATGGACTATCAAAATCGACTCTATTGTCCCTGTGTCAGAATATGTTGAGGGACACACTGAGAATCATTCAGTACTTTTTGTATGCATAACTTGACCCAATGTAACCCCAAAGGATACACTTCGGATGGATCATTTGACCTTGAACCACGTGGAAGATTCATGTCACCTACCACAGAAGGGGGGAAGTAGCCTGTGTCGTTGGGCAACCCAGAAGCTGGGCAGGTTGCTTTGTTTTTTCTAATAAAGTTGTTTTTTCTCCCTCTAATGGAGAATATGATTTATTTCCACGAAATAAAGAGTCACAGTGTTAGATCAGATTCAACGTTTAGGTCATCATCAGTAGATGATGATCTAACTATCTAAATCAATCTAAGATTGTAACTCTTCATTTCGAGAGAATGGACAACTTCCTTAATTAATTTCTGTTTTCTTCACTGCTACTTCATACTACAAATAGTACCGAATCTCCTTCCTGGCGAAGGCCTGCTTAAGGGCCAATGTTTTCTGGGCTAGAGAATGGGACGCTCTGACAACCTGCTCTGGGTAGCCTTGGATAAAAACATTGAGGTTGACAAGAGGAGCGGTAGTTTCGATGAGTTATTTGACTGGATTGCGAAAGGGATAGATCGTAGGTTTAAAAACAGAGCACTCGAAGCCGAGAGTCATTTGCAATATAAGGAGCTTTTATCGAGATCTTCTGTCTCTATAATGTTTAACAGGCCCTTTTGGGTTTCCAAATGGCTTATGACAGTGAAGTGTGATGTTTTGCCGCTTCCATTTCTGCCTTATGAAATGGATGTCGATTCCCAAACCTGTCCGATGTGTAGCCAGAGGATGACCGAGACAGCATAAGGGAGAGCGGGGTTAGTTGTCACTAGGGGCCGGTTGGCACTAGGCTTCTCGAACTTTTCCTGGTAGAGAAAGGGAACAGAGTAGCCAGTCACGTGACCTTAAGAGAGGCCTCCACCACCCACAGAAAGTTCAGTTAGTTTGAGCTCGTGGACGAGGCGCAATAATTAAAAAACTGTTTTTCGACCAATTGGGTAAAATTTTTCTTTCTACGTTTTTGCTTTGTTGCTTGCTGGGGTAATGTGATGCGGACACGATCAATAATTCATTTGGAAGATTAGGATTTCTTGTTGATACCCACGAGGAGTTTTCTCTTTTTCTTGAGTGAGCATGTGGTCTCCAACATGCTTTTCCAAAATGGCGTGTGGGGGTCGGTTGGCACTCTCAAAAAGGGGTTCGTTGACATTAGTGACAACAAACCCCATAACTAGTGCCAACTAACCCCCAGTTCTCCTCTGCATTCTCCGTACGTAGGTTTTTGTATTTTCAATTGACATATATGCCTGTGATAACAAGTTATACATCCACAGCTATTAGAGCATTCATAATATATGAAAATGTTATTGTATTTAAAATGTAATGTACTTAGATTTGTATTTCTGTTTATTATGAACTCATCTCTTTCTGCTTCTACTTCCACGTCTGTCTTTAAATACCATGAGACGGAAAGTAAACACATATGTTGGTACCTAATTTCACAATTTTTATGAAATAATGAAAAGTATTTAATATTTTGCGCATGCGCAGTAACTACCATTGTACATAATGTGAAGCTATTCGTTGGGGACTATAAACTATTGGTTAGTGGATAGACGCACAGAATTGCGAATTTATTTAAAGGTGTAAAATAAGGGTCATTGGACCCCTGCGTGGTCGTTCAACCCTACGGCTCCTCTCAATAACTAAAGTATCTAGTTAAGTCAACGCTTTTCAAACGAACGTTAAAAAAATTCAAAGCGACGCGAAGTAAGCGGACGGATCTATTTAAAACAGAAAAGGAAAACTAGCCGTGGGAAATGGCTCAAATAACTACTGAGAAAATGATTAATTTGAAATCCGTTCTCAGCCTCCTATTGTGTCCGGTAACTATAATAGGAGACCAATCAAATCGATCAATTAGCTTTTATAGATCGTTGAGTTCAAACGTGTTTCCGTCTCGGATATCGTGAGATGTGGGATACGAACGAAAGGTCACAAATCTGAAAAGGGCGAACGTGGCCTACATCACCGACAATGAAACAGACAGACAGACAGATAATGAGGCAAAAACTGAAGACCAAATCTTACCAGGATTTTCATGATTCATAATCACAGTGATTATCCAGACGTGAATATGGCCATATAAAATGTAACATTGCCATTCTGAGAAAGTTTCATCAATTAAGTAGTTGATGAAAAAGACTCAGCAAATAGATATAATTAGATATCACATTGATCAAATATGGTTTAATATGTAACCATACGCTGTAATAAATTGAAGCTTACGATCAAGAAATTTATTATAGTTGATTATCGCTGTTTTCGATCGTAACATTTTTCTTTTCAATAATTTACGGCTGCTACTTTTTTGGGCATAGCAATAATGATTAAAGTTATAAACTGAATGTACTAAATCTCTTTGAGCTCACTAACTCGTATCCGCGTGGTTATGGCATTCCCTGGTATAATAGGCTGTTATAACTAATGTTGACACAGTTAGGAGCATTTTGCAGTTTTTAAGTTATTTTACGGTATTCGTCTTTTTTTTTTTTTTAAATAATGTATTAAAGTTAGAGCTAACTACAATAATAAAAATAATGAATTAACCGATTCATTGGATTATGCGACTTGATCATCTAAGCAAATCGAAGACGAAGGTGAGGCTGTGAATATTGTTGCATGCGCACTGCTGTTAATTCGAAAGCACCTAATGCAATTCTTGGGGGA
Organism: Adelphocoris suturalis; assembly: GCA_030762985.1. Taxonomy (NCBI): domain Eukaryota; kingdom Metazoa; phylum Arthropoda; class Insecta; order Hemiptera; family Miridae; genus Adelphocoris; species Adelphocoris suturalis. The sequence goes on along the minus strand of CM061046.1, from coordinate 39,280,619 downwards.
CCACTACAGGTTTTTCTCAAAGCGAAAAAGAAGGCACAGGTCGAAAGCTAATAAAGTTATGAGAAGAATGTTGAAAAAGATTTAATATTTTATGCATTCGCGCAAACTACCATCTTTCGTAATGTGAGGCCATTCGCTGGGGACTATGAACACAATGCATGCAGAACTGCTTAGAAAATTTTGAAAATATCAAAATGTATAGGTAATGTCCCCCCTTTCAAACCGTCCCTTCCTAACCCTATGTAATTTTGAACGACTGAGAATGGTTTCTCAGAGAAACACAATTCTTTAAGCAAAATAGTAAAATAATCGGAAAAAAACACCAAAATCGGTTGAGGATCCCGTGAATAGTTGGTACAGTTCATTTCCTTCTCCATCAATCCTCTTCACGAAAATCTGCCATCAAAATAAAATCTCCCATTTCAGCAAAAAAATTAAAAAAAAAAAAGGATGAGATACACGAAAATATTATGATTTATCGGAATTACCCCTCCATTTACCCCATTCCATAATGAAATTAGAAAATCCTGACATATGTCCTAACTAAACCTAGACCAAAATCCTAATTTAAAAAAAAAAAAAAAAAAAAAAAAAAAAAAAAAAAAAAAAAAATCGGTCGGAAATTGTAGTTTGAGCAGCGCTTGAATGAACCGGTAAGGACCCTCTCCACCCCCATTCCGTCAGTAAATCTCAAAATCCCCAAGGTATGTTGCGGAGGTATTTGGTACGACAAAGTACTGCAGGGATCGCTCACAGTAATTCTCCGGCGATAAGCAATATACAAGTTTCAGATCAGATCACCATGGAAAATTATGGCGAAGATTAGTCACAGTCAAAGAGTATAATATATGTAATAGGGTCAGGGGGAATGAGATCTTTGGTCCAGAAGGTGATGGAGTGAAACTTGGCAGAGATCAAAGAAGTTCAATGATCGATCCCGGAAAAAGGTAACGAAACTCCATATAAAGTGCCCACAGCTCTCGTCCAGTTTATTCAGCGAACAACCAAGATAAAATTGAAAATTATGCAACTTCTTATTCGTTGTTGAGTATTTGTACAGTAAACTTATTTCATGAACTCCCAACGAAGAGGTTTCACCGCTGTTTTTTCCAAGTGACGACAGTGGATCGATAATCAACACGTAAAGGTCACGCGAAAAAGGGTATCCGTAAAGGAATTTATGATCCCTATCAATAAAAAACTGTAAATTATTGCAAAAAGATTTATAATTTATGTATTAGATAGCCTATTAGTTAGTGGCACTGTTAGTTGAAATTATCAAACGGAGTTCAAGGTAAAGCATATCAAAGTATAATTAGATAGGTAGATGTAGTCGCCCTCCGAAAGGTATGATATAAAACACACTAGACCTTCTATAGGTAAAAAATGTACTCGTATAACTAATGAAATTGATTTTGAGAAAACAGAACCCCATTGTAATTATATTAGCTGATTTGATTGTGATAGTTTGTAGGGCGATTTTTAACTTTGTCCTCACTGTTCCTCATACGTTCAATAAACATACGTTCTTTTTTGCAACCAAAGGAAGACCAAACGGATGAACATACTGCGATCCGGGTTGCATTCGATCCGTTGAAATGGAATCTATCAATGACAAAAAACACTAAAGATACTTATTTTGAATGTTTTCGGCATCCTGTTTCATTAATTTTTAATAATTCGACCAATCTATTTTAGCTTTTGCGGTTGATGAAAAGTCACGCCAATGACTCCATAATGTGATTTTTGACCTAATTTTCTGGGTCGATTAACATAAGTTCAGTATTGAAAATACTCTTAATGAACATCTGAACTGCATCCAGAACGAATTAGGATCAAAGGATACAACCAACCGTATTACGAACTCAATGGATAGAATTAAATGTATGAGGTCAACTTATGCTCGGCTGCATGTTAGAAATTATAAGAGGAATGGATTGTAAGATTGGGTGCAAAAACTGCAATGCGATCTAGGGACCGTTTCAGAATGCTGTTTTGAATTAATATGGAATGTCAACAGTTTCGTGAGACGACAATTATGATCCATAGCAGGAGTTATTAAAATTACGAGTAGCAATGAAAATAAGCACTGTGCATTAAACAAAAAAGTATAAAACAGATAAAAAAAGATTCCTTCGCAATCAGCTACCTAGTTAGTCAAAATGTATACTGATCTGCTTTAAAAAAACCAAAAAACCTGTTAGCAACACAGTCTTCGTAATTTTTTAATAACTTTTTACTATCGTCACGTTCTCCGATTGAGGAGACGAGGCGATCCAATAATTACTCGCATCCTGCGAGGAGTTGGCGAGGTGAATATTCCATCGCGGCTCATTATCAATGCGGTGAATTGCAAAAGCGCGCCTCTCCTAAAGGAAACTGTTCCAATCAAAGCTCTTGCGACATTATTAGTGAGGATGGAGAGCAGATGAATATGCGGAAATACGTATAATTATAGGTTCCAGGACGACGTCCGGCCGAAAGTGACCCGCGAAAATATGCAGATGAATTCGAGCTCAACGGGCAAGCACTTTCACCTACAATCCCACTTACGTAGCGTTAGGTTTTATAAACAGAAATCATTATTAAAAATGAAATATAGTATTAATAATAATAGTAATGCCGAGTGATGCCACAGCTGATCAAAGTGCCACACCACCTATTGTCCCCTAGCAGACATGTAAAAGTTACGTTTTAAATTCTTGCAACTTGGAATCAGCCAATATTTCTAGAAAAGAAATTAGCTTTACAGCTTACTCAGCTGATCTAAACGATATGCTCTGAGACATCCTTCTCTAGCAGTACGAAGCTAGGTACCTCAACGCAGTATGTAAAAACTAGGAAATAAATTAGCCTTAGAGGTTAATATGTTGATATGGGTCTTCAATAATGCCAAAGTGGCTCCCTTCCTAATTTTAGCGTCAGAGCGCATACACATAGCGACAATGTATTTTGTCAATGTTTCCCACCAGTCTCAATGGGGTTTCATTCCGAGGTTAAGCGTATAGTTAGAACTCATTTAGCTGATCATCTAAGCAACAATACACGATGCCAATGTTAACTTTCAGACTCAACAAGGCTACGAATTAAAGCACTCGCGACGAAGTTGTGGAAACCCATTTCAAAACGGAAGTTAGTGAAAAACGTTGTCTATTTCCACGAAAAATAAAGAATTACAATCTTAGATCGATTTCGACGGTTTGTCCATCATCACTAACAAAAAATAATGTTGCTGTTGTTACTGATGATGGCCTAACCGTCGAAATCGATTTAACATTGTAACTCTTTATTTTTCGTGGAAATAGACAACGTTTTTCACTAACTTCCGTTTTTTTTTTTCAACAAGGCTGTCCTTTTTTCAAAATTTCAACTTGGCTGGTTAAAACTGGGAAATGAATTAGCCTCAGCTCACGCTGCAGACATGGATTGGGCCGTTCATTCGCATTATTCCCCAGCAGTTCCGCACTGTTTCCATTCCAAGTTTAACTTACGTCGTCAGAGCTTAATCAGCAAATATATATATATATATATTCATATATTTTCTCAGAAGTCTCCATTCTAAATCTATCATCGTAGGTTAAGAAGGAAAGATCATATTCAGAGTTCTCTTGTCAGGGTGACAAGTCGAACCGTAGCGTCCGGAACAAAAAGACCAATCGGTTTCCAAAATACCTATCGAAATACGTCTATTCGTTTGTATCTCTATTTACGACATTTATACATACAAAGAAAGAAACAAATGAGTGTTTAATGATGCATACTGATCCTCAATAGTCATATTCTTTCCTTATCAAAACATTCTACATATTTTAATACGTAAGAATAACTGCCTCCTACAGTTGTTGTGGCTCTATTATCTGGCACCTAGCATCTAGAGATGCGCAAGGATTACATGGTTACCCCAGCAGCTGAATGTAAGGTAGTACAAAATAATATTGTATAATCAATTTGCAACATTAACAGGCTTTCGTTTGTTCCTAAAAAATTTCATTCCGAACTTTGAATGTAATTTGATGGAAATCTCGTTGTTGCCTAACATTGAAGTATTAAAAGTAATTTTCTGATGAAGACGACACTTTTCCTGTGAAGTACGAGTATATTCGCAAAAGGACACCTTATCGACCGTAGTTGACAACTTAAATCTAAACCTTGTTATTTCGTAATTGAATGACTTATGCAAAATAAGATTCCATTTATAGTTAACTTTTTTAGTCATTACCTACCGTATAAGACCAAGATAATAATATCTGAACCACTATAGTCCCTATTAAAAGAAAAGTGGGGTACGAAGAAATAGAAGCAGATGATACAGAAGATATCAGGACTAGTTACTGCGACAGTTGTTTCGCAAGAAACGTTAAGAAAGAAACTTCTGCGGATTGATCGATGATATTCTTCGTTTCTCCAAATGGAATGGCAAAAACTGACTACGAACGGCGGAAGAATGTGGAAACTGTTATAAAGATTTTTCTGAAAAAACCTTAGGAGCATACGACTAGAGCAGAAAAAGATGGTCAGCAAGTCTTCGACGTGACGCCAATGGAACGCCTTATCGCTTCCACGATTTACCGTAATATAACTTTAATAATAATGTAAATTAATAATATCCATTATTTATTAATTTATAAAAATTCGACGGTTCACTCTGGACCTACCCTCCAATTTAAAACTTTTTAGCAAACCTCACTAAACAAAAAGCTTAATGGCGAAGTCATGTTCCCGTATTTTTTTTTTTCTATCATAACCCTCATTATGTTTAGATCAGTGATTTGCGTAGAAGGGCTATCTAATACCGAAATAATAAGCCATTGTATGATAACTTGAAGCGCTTTCTAAATTAATAACGCTTCACTAAAAGTACAAATTTAACAGTTTAAGCCATTTTCCATAACTTTTTTTGTAGCCCATTTTTTGACATTTATGCATTGTATCATTCCTTAAAGTATCCGAAGAACTCATCTTTCCTTTTTGAATGCTTAATTTTTGTGGGAAAAACTTAAACGAGGAATAGGTTTTACGGAGACCTTCTGGTCAAAGTTGTCTATCAACGACACGGGAAAATGACTCGTAACAGCGACATTCACAAAACTATTGAAATATTGCCTGGTGTTCTCCGATGCTAATTTCTTCGCTATTCAACCAAAGAAGCTAAAATTTGAAATGGAGGTGAAAACGTATTCTGGTCATCTCTCTTTAGCCTTTAGTAAACGTATCAACATTCTGTAATAAACGTGTTTATATATCATTTGTTTAATAAAGAGATATCGCTGGGAATGACAAATGCGTACATTTATTTTGGGTAAGATATGTTTCCTTTACATCCCCTAGAATAACCTGTCTCGATACTGAACATTCGTGTAGAGGACATGCCTCCGTGCTGCGCTCTACCTCGAGCATCTCATGTTCTGAGCCCAATTGAAAATTCTACGTCCGAGAGACCCATGAGGATACGATCGTACCTATAATCTCAGGAGAATCCATTCGGCTTCGGCCTGATGAAGCTTGAATAGTGAATATTAGATTGAATTACATTAGGGATGTAAATCTGGGCAGCCAATTCCGGACGACGCCAGTAATTCGCAGGTATGGATTCAGATAGGCAAAACGCACGACCTTGAGGTCTTGAAGGGGAAGAAAAACCCCAGTGCCTGGAACGCAGCGCTCACCCAAAGCAGGTTACTAAGTTATCGTGATGTTTGTAACTCGTAGATATTTATTCAGGTAATCAGAAGTTGAGTAGTCTGTATGAAATACATATGTATTAATTCTATTAATGATGATGTCATTCATTCCCATTCCAGAATCGTGTTTTGGAAGTCTGTCCAAAACGGTGACGTTGAAAAGTACTCAGCCCTCTTTAATGACCATTGAAATGCGCACACCAGCTTGAACTTATTTATCTCGTATATATGTACGTTTTAGCTAGGCAAGAATTCATCCGGACACGATTTTGAGAACAACGCCAAGTGACGGTTTCGTCATGCTCGCGATATTAATATAATAGTGTTTTATTAAGCACTGATCACCTTTATTCATTACCTATATCTAAACTTTTCGATTCGAGGACTGACACAATCGGATAGAGGTAACGTGCTGATAGAAAGCTATGTGAGATGATATTGTGAGAGGGAGTTGACAAACGAACGTTGGATCACGTTTACGAATCGAATGTTGACAGAACCAAAGCAAGGAACAAATTCAAAATTTTTGGGCTTTTTAATACATTGCCATGAAATAATCAACCTCCTTATGAACGCTTATTTATGCACTTTTCAAATATAATGCAAACCAGATTAACGCTACAGTGCGCAAATCAATTTCAGCCGTTCCGAAAGCAGGACAAAAATTCCAATTGTGCATCCCACCTGATGAGCAAATTTTCATCAGATGAGGTATCATTTAAATCGATTCAAATTTGATTTTCAAAATGGACTAGAAATTTTTTACTGTTGTTATGAATCAGAAAATGGTTGGTAATAATTCCAATGTACTAGTATTCGTCGTGGAAAAATACGTAGGAAGTTACCATTCACGTCATTCAGCAGTATTAAGTGTATGGGGGGGGGGGCTGTCCGATTCGTAAAATTCGTCAGAACTCAAGAACTTCAGTCATGAGTGCACGGTTGTTCTCTTTCGATTCAGCGACCAAAATAAATTGCAAACTATACCCCAGACATTGTTCTTGATGAAATCCAAGATTTTAACGAGGAAGGAATTATTCGAGAGAAATGGCGTATCAAAAACACCCGATTAAAAGAGGACCTCCATCTTATAAATGCATGAAATTTATTTGCATTCAGTTAGACCTATTTCAATTTTTACGTAGGGGAGCTTCGTAAGTGGACATGGTAAGGTCTGCAATTAGCTTGGTGCCAAGTCTCCAGCCCAGGATTTCAAAGATTTTAATCGACTTAGAACAAGCCCGAGCCTCTCGATTCTCGTCAAGCCGAAATTCCTGTTGAGGTTTCGATCTCATAAATAGAAAAAAAGGAACGGCTTGGAATGGAAAACTTCATAACTCGTTCCGTGGGAAAAGAGATTAAATTGTTACTGTGAGTTCGATTACTGCGTATTAGCACACACGACTATGAACTGACATTTTCTCGAGGTCTCAAGGTTGTAGTGGATATTCTTTTAAATAGGATTTATTGACTTCGCAGTTCAAACATTATTTTATTAGCTGTCAGCCAATGAGAAGATGAAGTGAATACACGGGTCTTCATCATATGCTGATTCGGGATATGTTAGTTCAAAACACGTTTTAATTATTAGTTGGTGATTTTTAGCAGAAAATAAAGCTATAGCAGGCTTCAACAATTTTAAAATGAAAATTTTCCAATATTTCTTTTATGGAAGTCGGTTTTGAGGAATTCTGAGACGATTTCTGGATTTTAATGGTTTATTATATGTGTATAATATATATATTTACACCCGTTGATGGTTCTGATGAACTATATATGAATGATTAATTTAGGAAAGGAATTTCACGGACAAAAAAAGAAATAAAAATATAATATTTCGATTAAAATCATGGTCACAGATATAGACGGAGAAGAAATCAATTTTTTCTTACGTCGCTGGAGGCTTGGGAAAGAGAGGAAAAAAATATTTCGAACTTATTTTTCAAAAACTAGCTTTTAAAACCTGACCAAAAAAGCTACAATCAGGCTACTTATCCTACCGACAAGTAGAAGAGAATGAATGACTGCGTCGAGAGGCCACAAGAATCTGAAATTTGATGGAAAAAAGTTCCAGTAATGCAGCCTGATAGTATGAGCGAATTTTCGTGAAATTATCGTACTATATTATGTTAAATTGTTTTGAAAATTAAGGACTTTGAGGGAAAAGAAATTGTTAACTACCATTGTCATGGAAAAAAACTTGGTCTAAATAGTAATCTGCTAATCAAAAAGTGATTTTCTCCTGCAAGGGAAAAGAATGTTTCCGCTAGCATTAGGAAGCAATAAAACAACGAAGACTAGATGAGGCTTATTTCAACGTAAATACTACTGTTCTACTATACATCCAACTAATATAAAACTGTGACCCTTATTATTGGCAAACATACAAAGATAAAATTCGTTTGCCGTAAATTTAAATGTAATAATTTTCCAAGCACAACGAATTCCCAAATTTACAATAAAATTCCCAAAACTTGCAATAAAAATTGTAGAAGGGAAAAAATTGCTCATATGTCACGCTGCATTACTCGAACTTTGAAGATCACATATTTTGTAACATGATTTAACGACAAAATCCCCTTACCTTTTTGTATGGTGAGAGGAGGGGGATATATTGATGGCTTTGTGGTAAAATAGCTTTGCTCAAAATTAATATTTAAATGGTCTGGTCTCAAGTATTATTTCCCATGTTCCTTCGATTAGAACAGCTGACTTGGCCCAGAATCACATTTCGGAAGTATTTCGACCGTAGTATTTTTTTTTATACTAATTTTTTTACCCCTACATTTCAAATATTATTTACTTAAAAGAAAAAGAAATCTCGCCAATGGTTTAGTAAAAATAATCTCTAAAAAAACTTGAAAAACGTGGTTTTTGACAAAAACGAGCTGTTTGACAAATGAGTAGGTAACTAATGAGCCATTTGCAGTCCTACCCGCTGGCATCCCGGACATCGGAACCCTCAGATCTCCAACAACCTTCTTTTGTAGATTTAGGATATGGTGGAAGAATGTTGATTTATAGCTTCTGTCAAACGAATTCGCTTAGGTTGAACTAGATGGATCAGACGACGATTTCATTGGCATGCGAGCCCTAAACACTAAAGAGCCGTTTGCAATTTAAGATTCAACGCCGAAACAAAAGTTCACCGATTTGATAAACACATCACATGTGAGACTCTCAGAACCGGAACCTCGTGACACCTAAATTTCATAATTCGATATTCTTGTATTCATTACAAGCTCAGACCAGTGAGTTTTCGGCCCTTAAATTTCAGGTTCAAGATCGGATTAAGACCATTAATACTAAGGGTGGTACAGTTTCACGTTAGAGTAAAAATGAGAGAACATTTTGCATTTAGTCATATTACTATCAAGTTGAATCGGAGCTGTGTGAAGGAGTAAGGGGATCACCTAGAAAGTTAGTAAAGACCTATGTAATAGGAATCCTGCAGTAGACTGCAAATACCTTGTGAACATTCGGAGGTCATATCGATTCCCCTTCTTGCCTACAATATTATGTAAAATTATGCGTTTTGGATTCTAAAAGCCTGTCTTATTTGCTCCTTCACTCCTTTTGTGTTCGTTCAGAAAGTCGAAAAAATGTTTGAGCTTCAATATCCAAATTCCAATTCGCTTTTTGTGTGACAGCTTGCAGATAAATTCGGTTATGTCAGTCTGTCTTTTGTCAGTCTGTGTTTCAGTGTCAATTCCTTTTCACACCGAAAATAGAAAATGTGTCAGTTAGATATTGATAAACCTTTCAGGGATAGTGCGATTCAGTTTCTAGGTTTCCTATAAATTTTATCGCCGTTGGATCAATAGTAGCGTGTGTGCATGCGCAGACGTGAATTTCTTATGATCTCTTGGTCGAATTCCGTTCAAGCTCGAACGGTGCGATTCTCGGGACGATGTAATTTTCATAGCAATTGGTTGAAGTAAACATCACACTTGCGCAAACCTAGAATTCGATGTTGCAGACGCAGCTCCGGAATTAATAGACCGACTTTGATCACATAGGCCGGAATGATGCCAGTTAGTTACTGCCCATTCCATTGTAGGCAGAGCTTTTAGCGTGCAAAAATTATGGAAATTATTACACCTAGGTTTATTATTTGCCAAAGTAAGTAAACCTTCCACATAGAAGGGCAGTGTTCCCCTCAGTGTTCTCTATTCTCCTCAGCGATTCTTCGTTAAAACAATCAATGCTATTCTGGTACCTAGATGGTGATGAACTTGAGATGAAGAACAATCACATTTCTTTTTTAGCTCAAGTGTTTGGATACACCATCATGTGCAGTTAAAATAAGGAAATCAATAGGGTAGTATAAATCAGCTTAAATTCAGTATAATCCACAAATTCCCCTAATATAGACATTGAATTGTGTAAAATTCATTTCAATAACTCAAATATGACCAACCAAAGTATTGGACGACCAACAGTTCGCATTCCAGATGGGTATGCGAGTTGGAAGTAAAACAATCGTCAACTCGATTTTCGTACTGATTGATGAAAATGTCAACTCCTAAATTCAACTCTAGAGTTTGATTGATGTTAATAAAAAGTGATTCCACGGTTTCAGGTACACCCTCGAGTGATTTGTGAATAGAGGCAATTTCGTCAACTTTGGTTTGATAGTGGGGGGAGATAACTTTGGAGAATTTACGGTGGTTGGACGGATTTATTTTCTTAATTCGATTTTCGGAATCCACACATCTTGAAAGGCAAACCGAACAATTTTATTTAACAAGTCGTGGGATTAACATTTTTTTCTGGATAGAAAAAAAGGTTCATTATTGAAAATAATAACCCTAAAACAGTACTACTAGCACTACGTGGTTACCATGGTTCGATTCGCTGGATATAATCTAGTGGAATAAAATACTCACAAAATACGTTAAGATAATTTCCGCGATTTCCGAAGCGAAGGAATGCTTAAAAAAGCTCGACGATTTTCCATCGTTTACGATGCATCCAGCTTACACAATAAGAGGCCTGGTCTGGCAGCTGGTGGATTAAAGCGATGAAGAAACAGTCGCTATTTTAATCGTTGGCGAGGATCCTACCAATCAAACGCTGCAGGGAAATGCACCATTCACAAACATGCCCAATGAACTGACACTCTTGATGGTGTGAAGTTGAATGTTTTGAATTATAAGCTGGATGTAATATTGTCAATTGTAATATTATTTGGATGACCATTCATATCTCGCCCACAATTCTGTTACGAAGCCCCTAAATTCTACAATAAAAAGTAGTATCACAAATATGCAACAATGATGTTTAATTAAGATTTTTTGTTTGTTTACACCTATCAGCGAGAATTTAGGTGTGAGGCCAGTTTAGGTAATAAATAAATAAAATAATGAAATACGTATGAATTAAATAAATGAAAACAACATTTCATCGCCTACTACTTATTTGATCGTAAGAGCTGATTCTTTTCCAGAGCTTTGCTACTTAAAATCTCAACTAGGAAACAGCATTTTTTGAACTATTGATCAGAAGGTTGAAAGTTTACAAGTTACGGACGAGAAGAGCACCAGATATACAGAAACGAATAATGCACACAACATCAACACTACAGCATAGCTCTGATTCTTAAATACATTTTTCCATTTCAGGTCTAGACTCAAGAGTTGAAACAGACACTACTTTTCTACGAACCTTCGGGTCTTAAGAAAGCGATATTACCGTTTCGCGCGATATAGGTAGGTCAGGTAGGTGCCTTAGATAATGAGGCGACGAATGAGGTAGATCAACAACTAGAGTGGAAGAATGACATGTGCGTGAGAACTCATCTATAGGGGACGTGAGCGTGAATTTGCTCAAAGAAATGAGAGCACCTATGCCTTCAAATATTTTTCTGGGTGTTGATTAGATTCTTCGAATATTAATCGTAACGCAAAAAACGGCACATTATCTATTCCCTATTCCACCTAGGTGCTGACATTTGAAACTGAGCCTCTCTGGAACAGTTAGAATTTTAATACAACACGCAAAACCACCTTCATCAGATGGGTGAGATCTGAGGCTATTATCATCTAGTTATTATTATCATTGTTACATGTGATTGCTGCTAAGCACGGGCTTGCCCTGTACTTGCTTGTATGTATTGTGATTTTATGTCAATTAATGATTCATCTATCTATATTTTTTTTATTTTTTATTTAGTGGTTTAAGCCACACCTCAACCATAAGGGTCATTAGCGGGATTGAACAAGGTGTCCAAAAGGAGACTGCAAGTAGCACGATTCCAAGGGGGGCCATGCTACCCTCCACCACCAAACTGAGAGTCGTCACGGACTCCACTGGCACATTGGAGGAGGATAAATTAAGGGGTATAGTGATGACCACTGCCCCTAGAGCGGATAAAAAAAACCTCAAAAATTATATAATACAACTAAGACTAGATCTAGAATAGGATAATAATTAAATATATGTTATTATATATAATCGCCAAAGTGAAATAAAACTATGACTGTATTGTACAAAAATATATCACAGATCAGATATCACAGCTCAGCGGCTCAGCGGCGTCTGGTCCAGATAAAACGTCAACCCCCTGAGGGGGCCGATGCTGGACTCGGAGGTCCATGAGGTATGGGCAGTCCTCCACGAAGTGGCGGATGGACAGATCACCCCCACACCTTCCGCACACAACATCTCGAGCTCCTGTGCTAAGCAGGTGTCTGTGAGTAAGAGGAGTCTGTAAGGAAGAGATGGCCAGAAGCAACCCGGTTGACTACTATTCGGTCCCTCCTTGGAAGTATTATTATAATAATTCATTAAAGGGTTCATTAAGTGATCCTCAGGATCGTGCCTTATTTCAAGTGCAAACATGAGAGTAGACGCCTGTTGTAAATCTCCATTATTGGACACGAGGTATGGTATCTGTCTGCATTTCTTCATAGAGGCCACCAAGAACTCGCAAACTTATATTAAACTTGAACTCGTAAATTTATTACTATAATACGCATGGAACATGTTTTAGCCACGGCATAACTAAGAAAGTGGAACGAAATATGAAAGTGGAAACGAGTAGCGAATTATATTTCAGTACTACACTAATACTACACCGCATTATGAGTGCAGTTGTGTTTCGTGAATGTTTCAAAAGCAGAACAAGATTTGTAATCCTTTGTAAGCAGGTACAACCGATTTGTTGTTAGCTAAATGTAACAGCACACCCCACCATGCATAAATCGACCAATCGTTGAAAAGCTCTGAATTAATTACAAATTGTACCGTGTCTCATGCTGCCTTTTCACTCTCCGTATTCTCATGAATGTTCTGGTTAGGATCTTCGTTCCTTATTTACATAAATTGTCTAGTAGTTACTAGAAATTAATTTAATTGGATTTTAGTAGGCATACGTACGGTAGGCATACCGTAAAATAATACTTCAAAAATCATAAAATAAGCTAATAATTACCTAATTCGATTAAGACCAGGCTAGACTTTTCATGTCCCCCTAATTATAGCATCAGTGGAGTTTCAATCTGTTACGGTTGCAATAAGAATAACGAGCCTGCCTCGTCTTACGGTAAGGTTGAGCGCTCTTATGGATTCTTAGGGGGACCACACTTCGGGGGCTCATATTTACACCAACACCGCTCAAACAATATGGCGACCATGGGGGTCACCGGTTTTTGTTATTTGACAAAACTGGCACACCACGTTGCAACCCTATTTCGGGATCCAGATCGAAATTTTTTCTGCAGCAGTCTTAAGTACATGAAAAAAAAAAAAAAAGTTTTTACTCACCCCAAAAACTTTTGGAGGTCCTCGTCAGAGACAAAATTCAGCTTTCGTACCACTGTGGAACGAGCTTTCGTACCAGCAACTTGTGAAACATATTAGACCCCCCCCCCCCCGCCAGTGTTCAGCACCCCCCGCATCCCCCACCTGGGGGTGCCCATATTCACACCGCTGCCCATTTTCGCACCCTTTCTCTATATATATGTAGATAGTCTTTAAAGATGAAGCAGACGGAGTTGTGTGCCCTGTACTTTCACCCAAGTCCGTCGGAAAGCACACAACAACCGAGAGCCGCAGCGTCAAGTTATTATCTTTATTACTAAATTATTCACCGACTTCATAATTATTCCTATACTCTGCCAGCTATTACTGTTTATGATATAAAATTTCTACTTGATTTTGCATTTCAGAGCTTGAAGATCGATTTCGGTTCTGTGTCCCCTGCTGTGTGTATCTCTGCCAATTCCTTTTCACGCCCAAAACTATACTAACAGTAAATTTGAATTTCTTATAACGTCGATTTTTCGTGAGCTATCGTAACGATTTCGTTTGCGCTCAGGTGGTGTAGTCGTTAGTTGAGTATATATTTTATTGCGACTGGGTGACTAATAACTATTGCGCATCCACGAATCTAAATTTGGTTGGCACAAGCATAATGCCGAGACTAATTGGACCGATTCTATTACATTTTCATGGAGTTTCGAATTAGCTGTTTCTGGTCCCATACATACATGTTGATTGATGGTAAGCCGTACCGACGAGCTGTTAGCCCTATTTCTCATATATTAGCATGTATACTTTCACATGTATGATATATCTTGCATTCAATCGTTTTTACTCATACTTTTTCCTGTTACTATTTTTATACTTCAAGTAGTGTTAGCATGGAGTGGTGTGGCAACTAAACCAGTTCTGTGCGAAAGTTGTACAGGTAGTTCAGTTCTGGAAGCAGACTTCAAGATCCACGGGGTGTGGCATAGGGAAAGGCTAGCGTTTTTCGAACACAGAAGCTGCTTCCTATGCCCTCCGAGAACGGACTGTCATTGCCGAATGCCCTAACAGCCAAGCACAAAAAGTATGACAGTGCAGCTTAAGACCTCTGAAGCTATTTCACTCCTTTTAGTTTGTTAGTTATTTGATGAACAGTGAAGAAATCACGAATGGAGAAAAGGAACTCCACACCATATCATGTCCTTTTTCTTTTAACCACAAATCTGAATAGATAAATAAGCGCAATGATAAAAAAAAGAAGTTGTTATCATTATTATTTTTTATACATTCATGTTAAAATTGGTGAGAAAGCTATACAGCCCATCCAACTCGGCAGACTTTTTTTCCAATGCAAAAATCTATTTTTTACATGAATGATAATGGATACAAATAAAACCGTAAATTGCCTCAGCGAAAACTATCATATAAAGTAAAAAATAATCAATTAGGGTTTGTTAATGATTCTGATAGTATTTCTGATTTACGGTAGAAAACGCTAAAAATTAGTACATAAAGGTTCATTATTAGTTAGCCCCTATAGAAGATCACTAGAAAAGTACATAGTTATTAAACAGAGTCTATTCCAGATTTTGTAAATATAACTACATAGACGTTGGCACCTAAGGATAGAAAATTATTGAAAATAATTAAAACACCTACAGTGCACTGATCCTTCTATATGTAACAAAGGCTTAGACATCATTATCAAGAAGCAGGCACCTAGCGATGGAAAGTTAATGAAATAAAACGAACCATCTACTTGAACACCTACCAGCACATCAGTAGTAGTCTTTCAAAAGGCAACAAAAGTTATAATAAACTCGATTTTATGAAAATGATCGATCGTCCTATTTAGACGATTTTCACTAGGTACGTTCACACGTGTTTCCATTCACATTCATGTTGGAGTTCTTAACAAATGCATGCAGAAGCTATTTAAACTGAGCAACGTAAAAAAAAGGGAAATATATGTAGTAGTAGGCACCTATAATAATTAACGTGCTTAAACGCCGATAGTCGTTTGTTGTTAGTTATGAAAGAATATTCTGAAATATTCTTTGTGAAACGTTAGAAAGTAATGCAAAATGCCGAAAAAACGACCAGAAGAACTCATGTAAAATACTTAAATAAGAACAAGGTAAAACTATCGATTTAAAAACAACCTCCAATATAATTGATTTATCTGTAATACTTTTGGTTGTATTTATTTTGGTTATTTGCACTTTCACTCTCTGTCAGTGAAATATGATAGATAAATGAATAATTACGCTGGTGGTTATAAGGTTAGTGGTGTTAGAAAAGTAAAATTACTCGAAGAGGATGTATCTATAGACAGTGTTTACCACAGCATATTCCCTTTCGTCATACTGAATAAAAATATCTGGTTTAGTGAAAATTTCCTGGCCCGATAGGTAAAAATCAGTTACGGATAGACGGACTCACAAAAAACTTTATATATTACTGTAAACTCGAGTGAACTCGTTTTATAGCGAACCACTTCGAGGTCTAAAAAAATCAATTCAATCGTACACCTCATTCCAGAAGCTGTAATATAATGCAATGAAGAGATAAGCGGCACGCATGGGCCGTAGAGATAAAACTGCAATGTGTAAACGTTTTCTCAAGAAATTCGACAGAGACGCAGAACAAACATAAATGTTGCATCACAGAGATAAGGTGGAGTACACGTGAAATTATAGCTAAAAGTGCACGATCGTTGTTAAGATAACGGTCAAGGGCAACGGGATGCGTTAAGTAGCGCGTGTGGCAAAAAGAAAAAAAACCTCTTGAATTAGAATGAAATAATTTAATGTTCGAGAATATTAAACAGGATGGTGCTACCGGGGTGCTGCCGAATAAAACATTAAAGAAACAAGCGGTCCACCAAATTCATGGGGCCTAATTTTATCAAAATCCTACTTTCCCCAAACGAGTCCCAGTCTGCATGAAGTACAACATATAATTTTGTAGACGAGAATTTGTTAAAGGCACAGGAAGTTTCTCCTAAAAGTTGAATTCGAACACCGTTTTGGAATGTCGTCCAACTTTCAAATTTAATTTATTTTAATTTTTCAATGTAGTTACATTCTCCAAGGCTTAAGGCACGCTCCAACGTATTTTTGACAATATTTTATTTGACAGAACGGATTAAATATGGATTTTAGCCTCCTTGGTTTATCGCAACACTTGCATAGTTATTGTAGTTATAAATACCAAAATATTTCATGACGCAATACTTACATCTTCATAGAGTAGCCTTTCCGACCTGTCTCAGACCTGTCTCAGGTTTGAGGGACATGTGACTACAAAGGTCGATGACTACAGGAACATGGCGGAATGACTATCTCCTCAGACATTTGCAGTTAAAGACGATCCTGCCTGCCCCCGATGCAACATGAGGGAGGAACATGACATTATCCCACAATGACAATTTTCCTGCTTTGGAGAATGTCCAACAGCCAATGGGTGTGTTTAGTTGGACTTTATTGGACTGCAAGATCAAGCAAGATTGCACTGCAGACGTTTACCACCGTCTCTTCCATAGCAGCGCTGTGCCACAATGACAGCAACAAAGGTTTATTTTTAGGATGCCTCCTTGGCGGAATTTAATCTTCATTCAAAAACCTCGCGATCAATTCGCTCCTTTTTGACGAGACCTTAAGGTAGTATTAGTAACCGTGAAATATCGAAAACTAGCAGATTACCCGCCTATTGTCAATCGAGAGAGAATTACTTCACCTACTCGTGGTTAGTTTTAATTTATAAAGATATCTTCGTATGATGTGCAGAAACAACTGCGAGAAAGTAAACAACTTCCCTAATTACGGTGTAGTTCATTCGGACGACGTAGTTAGGATTTTACCGATTTAGCATATTACTGGAAGTTTAAAGGATTTTAATAGGGTTAAAAATCATCTCAAGGACTTTCTGATATTTTTACAAAACATTATTATTCAAGTTGGTCTAGCCGTTTGAGCGTGGTTGCGTTTACCACATAATACATGCCATTCATATACACAGTCAAACACCAATCGATATTAGATAATAAACTAAAAATGAGCAAAACTCTATGATGCTTCAATCCAGTTTTTTCTTCTAAAAATATTTTAAACTAATTTCTTGAACACCCTTTGCAGATTCCCTTAAATGTTCATAAGTTGACGTAAATCAACGATGTTAATCTTCCCTTAAACCGTTCATTACAATATGTATAAGTATGAAATGAATACCTACCTATTCACCTTCTACCAAAATAATCGTTTCCACTTGACAAACTCAACCATCACAGTTTGAAACCGCTGGAAATCAATATTTCACCTTTTGATTTACGGCCCAGTATTTCATTACCGCTCTATTCTCTACGTCACTGATTGTTTCTGTGGGGAAAAATTAGTTGAAAACTCGGCGTCTTAGTAGAGCCAACTCATCCTCTTTGATTGATGACCGGGTCTGTCCATTATTTCGTATTTTTACTAGTAAATTAATCTATTTGTAGACGCTTACTCATTACACTTGCCTCCTTCGAATTCCATGCGCCAGAAAACAGAAAGGAGTTCTCATATATAACCTAGCTGGTAATAAAAGTTCCAGTCCTAACGACGGTAACCTTGTGAACAAATTGTAATTTAAGAAAAAAAAAAAAAAAAAAAAAAAAATATATATATATATATATATATATATATATATATATATATACCTACGTTAGGTATTTGTTCAGGTATTTGAATTTAAGTGAACTACAAAAAGAAGTTCCAGTCCAAACTCATTCTTTCGTTTGGAAAGCTTGATTTTTTGGCGCAAGATCGGAATTTTCATCTCAGTCCTAAGGAGAGTTATCTTCTGGAAGGGCACATAATACATATTATATGAAAAATTGTTAAAAACTAGGAATCGTTTCAGAATGTCACAAAACGGATATCAATGAAGAAAATGTTCAAAAATTTATATTTGAACATTTTTGGAGCCATTGCAACAGCTTCATTTTCCATGAAAATTCGCAAAAACTGTAATCACACACATTTAAGACAAAACAAAACTAAAATTAATTAGACAAAAATGTCTAATTAATATTTTGTTAAAAAAGACAAAAAAATCAAGGGTTATTTCAAGAAATTTAAATTGAAATTGACATTTTTGGTAACATTTTGAAGACTTTTTAAAGAAATTTTAATATAACTGATGAATTGTTTGAATAGGTGACCTTTAAGAGTTTTAATTTTCAAAAATTTGTAGCTTAAGTGGAAGATGGATTTTATTGTTATTGAAAATTTGTTCTTGTTTACTGAGTCAAATAAGTTCACACTAAACGTGGTATAAGTTATTGGTTGCTCTTTACAGGGCTCTTCAAGAGGAAAAAGTAACATGAACCTGAATGAGCTCAAAGTCTGGTCTACTGCACTGTTCCTTAATTTGTTATTTTTATGATTTATAGGTTTTAAATTTGTTGCTAGTCATTGATGTTGTGAATTATGCTTCCTCACTAGCGAAGGTAGAATTTCCCTTGCATAAAGTCGGAAAATTTTCTACCTCCATGATCAAAATTTTCACTTGTTTTTTTACGTTTCAGAGTTTGCTGATCAATTTTGGTTCCGTGTCTGTTTGTGATAATTCCTTGTCAAAATCGTTAGGGATTATGCGGGTTAGCCTCTAGATGTTTTCTTATAATTTTCATTTCCAATATATCGATAATGGTGAGTGTGCACGCGCAAACGTGAGTTACTATAACGTTGATTTCTTACGATCTATCGGTCCGATTTCGATCAAACTCCGAGGATTGTTAGGTATGAGTTTCGGGAAAGTTCCCTTCGCGGTTTGTTGTAAACGCTAAAGTACGGTAGACACACGTGAAACTTCGAAATATGAATGAATTTTGTGAAATTTTCAGGGATTTATTTGTTTATTTATCAGTAAATAAAGAAAATGAAATAAACATTCGCCAAAGCATACAGTATTTTAAAATAATCATTATCGAAATTATAATTATTATAACAATTATCCAAATCCATTTTCTGTGTTTGTATTAGCTCCTAGATGCTCACCTACAAAAGTCATTGCCTTAGAATCAGTAGTTGCGAGTGCGCATGCCCTTGAATTTATGATGACGTCGAATTGGTTGTTATTGGTTCTTTCAATTAATTCTATACGTCCATGTTACAATATGTGAAGGAACTAGGAATACTTTCCACCCAACTTGGCATTCGTTCGTTACTTTCATGATTTATAGATTTTAAATTCGTCACTATTCATAGATTAGGGATACTGTGAATATTTTTCATCGGCTTTGAGGAAGATAGTATAATATATCAAAAGCTTTATGCGGAAGAGGAGGAAGTTCTGTTTTGGCCCCATTCCCATCAGAGTGACTTGATTGCTGCTTTTCTGGATTGACATTGTTCAGCCTTGGTTGCTGAGATTTGGAATGAATGCGGCTGTTTTGTATTAATACTTAATGCGCGGCCAAACACTTCTGGTCAAATGAGTGATCAAAGCGTATGATTTCTGTTCCACTCGCGATATTTGATTTCCAATTATTTTATATTATAGTGCTGCAGCACTTAATTGATATACTGTGGAAATGATATATTCAAAACAAACTCAACGTTTTTTTATGGTGACGTTCCACAAATACAACAAATACTGTCAGTTCTAAAATTGCTAAAAATCATCGACAAAGAAAAATAATATTAATTATTGATAATAATTGAAAATAGTGATTAATTCTTGAATATTTTCTGACTAGCCTATGGGTTTCCTACTCATTTTACTCCATATTCATTGTGTAACATTTCAGATACCAAATGAAATTTTGAATACGGTTTATGCAACTGTCCAAGGATTTTTTAGCATGGAACATTTTTTTCGTAGGTTTTGCTCATCTATATTACGCGTTGAACCCACTTTGAGCCGCATTGACAAGAAACGGATGAGAAACCGTCACTTTCAATAATATTAATCTACTTATCATACGGGGTTGATCGGACAGTAAAGCCGAGCAACCTGTAAAATTCAACGGTGTCAAAACGCCTAGAGGCAAATTAATAGGTACCACTGGTCTTGAATGAATATCTGTGTTGCCCCGTGGCTAGTAACTTCTCGAAAATACGACAGATTTCGGGATAGGGGCGAGGAAATGTCAGGGACTAATGGAAAGTCTGTTCTAAGCTATGGAATAAGTAATGGTATCGTTCTGGGCTCTGAGTGGTTCACTTTTTCTCCCTTTTTTAATTCCGTGGGTCACAGAAGGATTCTCTTATTGGAACATTTCTCAGGCCTATATACTTTTTGTCGAAATGGAATCTCATTTCCGAATACAGTCAAACTGGTTTTCTTTTCTTTTTATTTTATTACCTAATTCGTAATAGAACAAACAGCAAATAATGTTTTAATTGTTATGGAAATATCTGAACTTTTTAATCGTTGAGTCTTCCCATTTCTCTTTTTGTTTTTTATTTGTCCGCCAAACATCGAGTGGAGAGATTTCATTAATCTTAACATATAGCTACTTCGCTCAGAAATACTAACGTCCAAAACCTTCAAAAGCTTATACATGCTGGGGTGAGGTGCCACACAGCACAACTTAACTCGTTATATCTCTCATTGCTGATTTGATACTGACTGAGGCCTTCATGTTTGATCAGGGCAATAACAAGAAGGATGTTTCTCCCTTTTTACATAAATACAAGGCCGAATTCATAACAAGGATTGAAACAACGACAAAAACTAGGTAACACTTTAACATTAACATTAAAACTCATATAACAAATCACCATACAATCAATAGAGACTAAATTGACTAGATTAATAACTGGTGTGGTGCTTTAACAACAGGTGGTTGTTGGAAGCAGGTTAATCATTTCTTGATGGGATTTAAAACGGCCCACTCATCACCTTCGCTTGGCTTGTGTGCGGACACGGTCGAACTGGGCCCACGGTCAAAACATTCCTAGGCAGATTACAGTTAACCCACGAATGGTCAGGGTTGAATTGGGCCCCTGGTCGATTCGACAAACAATAAAGACTCGTGTATAGTTAGGTGGTCTGGATGCTAGCAAGCTCGTATCTCAAAAATACATAACATCAATTCCCTTAGTACAAATTCAGATTTGTTAGATATATAGGTCAGAATGATATGTAGAGGTTTGGGCCCAATTCGACACTGCCTCCGAACTGACCATGAGCCCAATTCAACCGTCGTTTTTACGACCCTAACAGACCGTGGGACCAATTCGACATCACCCTCAGGGTGTTGCAGGTTAATCGCCTGATCCCTTGGAAGGGATAACTACTTCATCCCGTCACCTGCGTTGTATGTCAACTGAGCTTGGTTTCAAACCAACCCTTCCCACTAATAGATAATGCCCCCCTAATATCTGCCCTGATGCTCTTCCCTATCGAAATAGGCAAAAAATAACTATATGAACAACGTCCTGCCAATAGCGAGCCTCTTCCCCAGCTGTGACCCCCTGCTTTTGAAAGTCCCGGGTGTGTGGCAGATATGGATAATTCCTCCATTCCAGTTTCTTGAAACTGCCGCCCCCCAAAGTTATACCTGTAGCATTTTAGCTTCATCCTCTGGATATTGCAGGCTAATCGCCTCAAGCTGCGATTATTAGCTACAGACCCCTACAATGAGGAACTATGGAGGTAGAGGTGTAGTTCATGCCTCATAGCTGCTAGTGATGGTATAAAGAAATGGGTCATGATGAGGGCGACGCAGTGGCCGGAAAAAAAAACATCCAAAATTGATCATCTCAATTTGATCCAAAATTTGTTATTTTCCATTCTGAAACACCTAAACATTCGTTATTTAATCACCATTAGATTTAAAAAGAGATTTGGAGAGCATAAAATCCACATCTTTTTTCTTCATTTTTCACTATTCTGTTACATAATTTCCCAATTTATCACGGTCCCCCGTACGGTTTTAAAATTTGAGAGATATTTATTATGTTCAATCAGAATTTTTTAAATGGGGGAAAAAAGTGGAATGATGTTCCCATTTCTTGAATCAGCGAAAAGAAGCGTTACGAAGCGATGGTCTCCGGATGTATTTAGGCTGTTCTATGCATAATGACAAGCTTACAGTGTAAGTTTCAACTGCCTATACCAGCCTATTTACTCGTTATCTTCACCCAAGAAGAAAAGCGGAAGGGGTTTTCATACAGTCAGACGTGTAGAAAAATCGCCAAAAAGGAAAAAAAAATTGACCATAAATTTTTCTCATAAAATTTCATTTCTACGCAAAATAAAATAATTAAACCATAAATTACATTAAAATAAAGTCTGATCACATTTGTTTTCAAAATTCTGCAAACTTGTGTGCATAGTTGGCACATTTTTGCAAAAGATTATTGATGTTCAAATTTATGGTCCGAATGTTGTATTGTGCATAGAATTCTGGTCTCATGATGAAATTTGCAATTTTTCCCTATTTTTAGCATAATTTTTGAAATTTTCGGGGCTATTTCTTATGAAGATTCACTTATATGGTTATGCTGCATTACTGGAGATTTTCTGATCTATATTTTTCTCTTCTTTTCTAATGTAGGCTTTCTTCCTGAATTGAATAAGACCATTCCCAAGTCAACGTGACTGTTTTCAAGATAACTGAGTTTTTTCTGTTTTTGGTCCCACTGTGCGCCGGCACCGGCTAGTCAGCCCAGTATGAGAGGTAAAATACCTGGGTCTAACGTCCAGAAATCTTTAATTGGGACACGCAGGTGGCAGGTAAAATAAGGAGATGCGTGGGTGACCTCTCCCTTCTTGCCTCCCCAAATGACGAAAAATATCCCTGATCCAGTTTCAACTAAGCTATGCGGTGGGGATCTGGGGTGCTGCACCTGTGTCCGGAGGAACTGGAAGTTTTCTAATAAGGGCTGTTATGGAGGTGGGTATCCAGAATATCTCGAATGATGATGATATATGGGGGCTGAATCAGATCTAAGGGCATGCTTACTCTAAGTCAGCATTACTGGACTAACTAACTAAAAAACATTGGCGTTTAGCATAGGTATCTCACGCTGACGGACTACTGTTCTGATATGTTTTCGGGGCCACGAACTTGTTCGGTTATAGCACACAGGCTCATCGGATCCCTGAAATCGCTAATTTAACAAGTAATATTGAAGTAAATGAGATTGGAAGGAGAGGATGGAGAGTAACGGAAAGACGATTGGGAAGTGAAACAGTATTGATGAGGTTTGAATAGAAAGACGAATGGAGAACGATAGTCTTCGGAAGAGGCTTATGAATTTGATTTACGTTGTTAGTGATAATTTATGTTGTTTGTGGCCTTAGGCTTTGCTATTTACTTGCATTTCGTCAGTATTATGGAAAACTATATTTCATGCATTTAAGTTCTTTTTAAGATGGTGCCGACGACGTTTTTTTCAAAGATTTAAGTATAAAGTTATAGTTGTTACCGACTAACAAAAACACTCAGTTTCTACCAAATAAACAAGATACGAATCCGAACAGACCGCACCTAGTAGAGAGGGGGAAATAGCTCCTGGAAAGGGAGGCCTCCAGTGGGGACCAACAATATGAATAAGCCAGCTGCCCGGTCCTCTGGTTCATATAACTCTAGCTCTTAAAGCGACTTGTTATTTCACTACAAACCTCATCAGCCTGTATTCAAGTGTTCTTATTCTTCTTTCTCAGGCTGCAGTATCTTTGATCCGAGCTCTTTATATTAGTTTAGTGTTCGAAGTTAATTTATCACTCTCTTATATTTATATCAAAACAGCTACGGAAATACAGCTCCAGAAATTAGGTTATTAGAACTGCAGTCTTAATATCCAGCTATTAGATTATTGGAGCTACGGTTAATTGCGCAGGTTATTAGAGCTACGGTCTATTCCGATTGAACACAGTACTTACTTCAGATCCGGTCGTGATGTGATTTATTCTTAGTTGGTTCAGAAAGTTCCACACTCATCCTATCGTCGCAATTTAAAATTTTATTCTGCTCATTCCAATTGCAATTTTTCAGTTATTGAAAAGTATTATTAACCTGTAGATATGGTGGGTAACACCCTTACGAGGCTCATGATGTACGTTGGAAACAAAAACATGAAAAAAAAAAAAAAAAGTTCCAGTGACGCAGCATGATCGAATGAGTGAATTTTCGTAAATTATCGTATTGAATAATGTTAAATTGTTTTGAAATTTGAGCTTTTTGCGTGCAAGGAAATTGTAAAATATTAATTTTATGGGGAAAAACGTATTCTACATAATGATCTCCTATTCAAATAGTGGTTTTGAATTTTTAGCTTTTTTGCAGTTTTTAGAGAATTTTCGTAAAAAATAAAGCTATAGCAAAGGCTCCAAAAATTTTAAAATCAAGATTTTTGAAAATTTTCATAATTGAAATCCGTTTTGAGACATTCTGAAACGAATCCTAGAGTTTAACATTTTTTCATATATATATATATATATAGGTACTATTTCTGAAATTTGACCAAATTAATGTGCTCAAAAATGGCTGGCCGATGAGCTCATCCTTTCGTTTGGAAAGCTTGATTTTTAGCGCAAGAAAGGAATTTTTATCACAATCCTAAGGAAAGTTATCGTCTGAATGACCCATAAATATATAAAATAAATACATACATACAAATAGGCTACATGCAATTCTTAAGAAATCACTTTGAGTCCATCCTTAACTACCCTCTAATTTTGTGTGGATTCTGTCTACTTGATCGTGAGAGGCCGTACATTAACGTGCTAGTAAATATACGTTCGTTTATCTACACCCATATCACGCTTTGATCGGTCCGAGGGCACGGCGATGAAACCTGTTGTAGACAGTTTAGAAGCTAATTCCCGAAAAATTCATCAAAACTGGACTATAATCAAGGATACTTTTGCGCGAGATAGGGACAAGCCGTAGACAGACACGGAAACATCAAAATTGTTCAGAGATCTGAGAAACGCAAAAAGCAAGTGGAAACTAAGATTTTGGAGAGTAATAAATACTGTTCAACTTACTCCACGAATACATAGCTTCCAACTTTTGGTACTGAGGAAGCAAAAAAACTGCTGATGAGATGATGGGCTCAAGGTAGGAATGGTAGGTAACATCGGAGCACCCCTACTAAACCTTCCCTGGGAACTGCGCGCGGCAGGGGAAGTCGTGACCTCCGCACGTGTCTCAAAACCTGCACACGACGCGAAGGACCTTCCAGAAACCCTCTTTTTTTATTAGGCAGCCTGCATTGGCCTACCTACTTTTCGGGTTTTCGCACATCAGAGCGAAACCGTTTCCTCAATAAATGCAAAAATATATTTACGCTTCATGTCAATGATTTCAACACAACTGGATAAAAATAAAAAAAAATTACAATAAACAGCCGGTAGGCTTTGCTGGAGGCGTTTCATTGTGAAGATGTTGGTTTTTTGCGAATGGGGACAAAGATATAGCGACCTCCGCACGTGGTGCGAATTCCGAAGGACGCGATCCACCGGGGTAGGCCACTTATTTGGACTTCCGAAATTCAGTCCTGTAATAACTAATACAACTCTCAAGGGCAACAGGTTCTCAAGCTTCGTATTCTCGCTTGTGCAACCTGCATTGCAGAGTTCGAAGCCACTTCAAATATCTGTATCAACAATTCGCATAATGGTGTTCAAAAGTCTTGAATAACTCTAGATTTAATATTTGGGTGTTGGTATGAATAGTTTTTTTTCTCTAAATCCCCTAAAAAAAAAGTTGTATTCAAATTTTTCGGAAATTTTAAATTTACCCTTCATCTCAACTTCTAAAAATGACTCATGATTAAGACATACGCTTAGCTATTTTTAGATCAGATTGAAAATAGAGGATCTAATCGACCAAAACGCCCAGGTGCAACGGGCCCTTCAGCACAAAACCTCAAGCCCAATCAAAGCAATTAGCTAACGTCCTTCCACAGAAGAATATACGAAAGGTGCCAAACCTAAAAAGAAAAGCTAGCATTCCGGTGATCAGTATGAAATTCAAAGAGTAGAAAAAGTAAAAAAAGGTAAAAATAATAAAAAATGAATAAAAAAAATAAAAAAAAAAAAATAAAAAAATAAGATAAACAATGTCAGGGTGAGATCACTGGTGTACGTGGCGTCTTTCCTGAACAAATGCGCTGTTAGCCCTTTCTTATCCCAACTTCCATGGAGGAACTTATTTACGGCCTGAAGGTTCATCACCTGTTGCCAGCTTCCTAACCCTCTCCTGAAGCCCCTAATAATCTCTTCCTAATATCTAACAATGTCTATATTACTAACTATTAGAAGAAAAACAGATAATAACTTTTACAACTACCTGAAACTTTGTTTCCCGAGAGCACCGAGCGCTACTACCATATTTTAAGAATATTGAATTGGAATGCCGCGTCTACACGGCGGCTGATCTCTCCACCTACCACATTCTGAAGGATTGGTCTGCCGTTATGGACACCCGGCTCTTGGGTTCCTCAGTGGACCCTATGGATTAAGTGATCTATTTGGACCAGACATGGAACACCCTGTAATGGATAATGGGCGTAATTCCATTCTTAGTACCCATTCGAATTTCTATAATAGGTTATCGACAAGTGTAAAATGATAACCAAAAACCATTGCTCTTGCCTGGACTGTTTTCAAGATCTTGATTTCTTAATATTCTACCCTTTTTGATCAAAAGTAATACCGAGATTTCTGGCACATACCTGGCTGATTATGCTTTTTGTGCCAAATTGCATAAAGTTTAGTCCAGCAGTTTGGGAGAAAACTTTCGGACAGCGTATGGCCGACGGCATAAGGCAGATGGACGGAGTTTTCTTATTACGGGTTCATTTTTGGTACTAAGAAATATACCTAAAAAAACATATTTTGGGGGCTTAAAAAAATAAAATTAAGTAAAAAGAAAAATATTTTTGTTGGCCGATGACAGATGTTTATTATTGAAAATAACAAACCAAAAGAAATCAGACGTATACGATTACCATTTCAGGAATGAGAACGGTACATAATTGCAATTACTTTTGAAATAATCATGGGCTTGACTTGACTCATGCAACATTCACAGAAACGTTATGGCAAATTTTTCCTCTCCAAAAAAGCAGTGGAGTCGAAGATGGCTATCCCATTGACGAAGGACGACATGGCTCCCCTTAGAATCGCGCCACTTACCGTGACACCTTTGACACCATGTTGAATGCAGCTAATGACCCTTCGGGTTGAGGTGCACCTTGAATCATATGTATATATATATATACTTCCAATCTATTAAACTATTAAATCTGCAGAAGCCTATTTTTCGTGTAAAAGCCGTTGAAAACGTCGGACGACTAAATTGAATTCCTTCAACTCAAGGAGGCAAATGGAATATGCATCAATAACTTGAGGGAACTAACTAATGATAACCTCATACAGGCAAATCCACAACTTCAGGAAGGAAAGCTCTTGAGTGGGCCTTACTAATTATTATCTAGCATATCAGAAAATGTAGAATCTGATATATTTATTGCTTCAAAACTCCCTGAATGGTTATAGGACAAGTCTGAGGCACGAACGAGGAAGAATCATCATTAAGATTAACTTAATCCTAAGTGGTCTTTCGGAAGAGAGAAACCTAGAATTTAGGAGCCGGCTTTTTATTTTTTTATTTTTTGCTATATCTACAAAGTAGGGAGATGGGAATGAAATTCCACACCCGCAATGTGCAGCGCACGCAGTTCAGACCAAGTGAGGTGACCTCCACACGTGCCGTCCTCGACAAGTAAAACGCAGCTGAGAACATATTGGTGAGTAACGCATGCATTACAGGGACGTCCCTATGAATGGATAGTGTATAATTTTGGTGAGAGTTAAAATAGGATAAAAAACAAAAATACCATGACTTCTCGGAATCACCCTTCCCTCTCTCCCATTAACCACCTCCACCAAAAGTAAATTTCGACCATAAAACTTGCCGAGCTCATTGAAATTGTCAAATATGAATTTTTAAGACGAAAAACTTTTTGTAAATAAAGTTTACCATTCTAAAAATGGTTTCTGATTTTCATTTTTTTGAAGTTTGTATCGATTTTTCTACCATATTAACGAAATTTGAGTGCGTTTTTCAGCACAATTTCGTTCATACAATTTTCAACGTTCTAGTTTATAGTTGATTAACTTTATTTGAATAATAATCAGCTAAAAATTATAATATCAACAATTTTTTGCCGTTTTTTTTAAACACATTTTTTGAAATTTGACAAATTTAATCTGCTCAAAAGAACGGATTTTTTTAAAATCTCAATCCAATGGAATCGTTTGGAATAACATAAATAAATATATGAAAAAGCACAAACTTGAGAATGTCGCAAAACGGATTTATAATATGAAAATTTTGGAAATTTTTAATTTAAAAAATTTTGGCCCATTGAAATAGCTTCTTTTTTTTAAATATCCGTTATAATGCACTAACATGATCTAAACCTGAATTTAATTGTAATTAGCACAACTAATTATTACAATAAAATATTGTTGATCATTGACTAAATATTAAAATATTAATTTTTGACTATTGCTGCTTTGTCAAATGTTAAAATAATCCTAAAGTAAAATGTTGAAGAATCGTTCCTCAATCTTGAAATACCGCAATGTGATCAAAAAGTAACGGAAGTTTTTCGACCAGATGACAACCACCGAAAAATGATAGACATAAAAAAATAAAATAAAAACAAGTACTACGAGTCCCAAATATGAAACCCAAAAAGATGGGGATAATATTAATAATTAGGACCCCTGACGATTAAAATTTCAAGATGGACAGCTTATAGTCAATAGGTTAGGAAATAGTTCAAAACTGTCGGGAAGAGACTTCTACGACAATATCGCATGACCGGTGACTTTAGGTGGAATATTAAAATCATGGGAGCTATGCATATTATAAGCATGATACAAAAAAGAAAATCAAAAAATTATCGATCCGGTTGATTGTTTGGCTCGTGTTCCCAATTTTCGTATCAAAATTAAGCTAGGTTACCTGTCAAATCTGGGACTCGATAAGTAGGAAAGTTTTGCATATAAATATGAGGGCGCCTCCGGGCCCCGAGGCGTAATAAAATTATGAATGAGGAAATAAGGGGGATAGCTGAGGAAAGGATGCCCGACATAAACAGGGTGTTCCAGATTAATAATAATAATAATGTTTATTTTTGTAAGCTTCCAATGTTACGCGGTGTAGGCCCTACCCACTTCTCAGTGTTTGTCGTGAAACAGTCATGAGAATCTGAGACTTGGTCAACAGAGTTCGACTTTTAGCGCAGATTTATACAAGACACGATAATTATGTAAAGACAGTAAAATCGTAACTCCACAGCACATAAAGTACCTTCTCATGCTAAAAAGTTTGCGTTAGAATCCTTACAGATTTCATTTGGTGTCTAGATATGGACAATGAGTGCCCCCTAAAGCTATCCAGTACGATAAGCGAATATGGAAGCACTCATGGTAAACAGAGTCGTATTGTCATTGTGAGTACACACGTCACTTGTGACTTAATTCGCCAATATCATGGGCATTAAATGAAAGGTGCCAATTAGCTGGAGACCGAGACCCAGAATGTATGGTATAGCCCATTCAAATAGCTAAGAAGATTGAATTCAAGATACTGTATCTTTTCTTAATTTATAACAGGGCGTTATGAATGCACCAATCCTCGAAGGCATTCTTGGTTAAATTTGGCTGTCATCAGCAATCAAAGTCAGTTAACAACTAGGTATCTTCATTATGGTTTAGCAAGTCATCAATAAAATAATATATAATCATGGCCCACGAAGTTCAAAACCCTGTTTTATTCAACGTGCTAACCTTCAAAATGGACAAGGAAAATTAATTTTATGAATTGAGTGGATAGTTTGAAGTTAGTACCTTGTCGCTTTCTAAATAGTAAACTGCGTAGGTAATGAGGAAAAAAGGCTTCTACTATAAATATCCTTCCGCCTCCAAAATTCTGATCCTCCTTGGAGGACAGCTGATGACGTCCGCGACGCCCGAGGCAGTCGGACGAAAAGCCCCAACCTGCAATGGTTGCTTACTTTACTTTTTTTTTACTTTACCACCCATGATGGTTCTTAAGGTTATGGAAAACATTTAAAACCATGGTACATGCTTCAATCTGATTATCTGGCTGGTGTTATCATGTTCCGTCGAGTTGTTTGCTGCCAAACAGCGATTACTCAGACAGGAACGAAAGAGATGATTCATAGCACGGATTCAGCAGAAGAACCTCTCTATTTTCTTTGCCACACCCCCTCCCCCCCCTCTACCACTTATTCCAATTTTCACTGATATAGTAGTACTCAATCGTGCGTCACTAACCTTTGTGCAGAATTAACACATGCACATGTGTTTCAATTTAGATCCACAGGTTTCCCTACCTTTGATAGTGAAGAAGCCACATTATTGTGAAAATATCCTGACTTTAAATTTAGATGCCCAAACAATAAACATATTCGTGTCTACAGCAAGTTGAAAGCAGTAAAGTGTTGAAATAATTATCAAAAAAATCGAAATGAATAGATAGTTTTTTGTTTGCTTGATTTAAATGGAATTCATATATCGTTGGGTCCAAAGAAACCACCTGAACGATCATTCTCACCCCGAACCGGCTTGAGTGTTGGGGGAAAGTATCCGGTGCTAAGCGCCACTCAACTTTGCCAACATCCCCCCCCCCCCCCGCCACAGCCCACCTTACATCGCAATATTTGATCTTGACGAGTGCTATTATCAAAGTTCAGGGTTTTTTTCTTCAATTTATTATTCCGTACATGAGAAGTATTGGATGTTTTTACCTCTAAAATGAGTAACTCAAGTGAATACCATCAAAACCCATCGATTCATTTTGAAGATTTCTAAATAATCCTGAAATCGGGTTAAAAATCGTGTTTTTACACTTACCTACTCGGTTTTTTTACCCTCTGAATATAAATAAATAAATGGATAAATAAATAAATAAATAAAATAAATAAATAATATAAATATATATATATATATATATATATATATATATATATATATATATATATATATATATACATGTTTTTCTGCTTAAATCATTGAATTATAGAAGAAAAACACCGGAATTTTAATTGTTTATGTCGTAGCAAAAGGACATTATCTTGATCATGAGTGACTTACACGCATACATCCATACACATACATCATACATTTGTATATCTAATGTATACATCATATTAGTTCAGATAAAAAACTAGGTACATCCTGGTGGAGTTTCAGAAGTTTTTTTGATTCATTTTTACCTTTTTTTTTTTAGACCGATTACACTATTACTGCAGCCCTTTAAGAAAAGTTGGAAAAAATCGTCGACATGACTGTGGATCATGCGATTTTCGGGCGAGGGCAAAGTCTCAATTTCAGCTGATTAGACTTGATCCCATTTGTTTTTTATCGTTTAGTGTGCCTATGCTTTCAGAAAAAATTGATTTTGAATCACACTGATTTTCTCATGACTGTGAATGGTATTATATCAAGTGATCTGTACATAGATGTTATCTAACAAACGCATTTGTGTAAAAATGTCCTTCTCCAGAGATCACCACTCGTCTCAAAAACAAGTGAAGCACCTTTTGGCATTGAAAAGATTAGAATTAGAAGTAGAATAGCAGACGTGATGTTTTCGAATAAATGGAGGTCTTTTCCTGTTCGCCAGCCTGAAATTCAAGGTTCCTCCAAGGAGCACTTCTGATCGCACCCCAATACTTCCCGAACTATATTATGTTAAACTTAACAATAATTCGATTGCTGTCTTATGAAAAACAGCAAAAATACGCATCTTTAGAAGGAATCTTGTCACGAACTAGCGTTCACTCTGGGAATGAATTGGTAAAAAAATTTCCGATCACTATTATTGTTTTGAATACCAATATTATGGTTGAAATTTATTTCAGTAATAAAGAAAACGGGAGTTAATCAAAACCTAGTCTATTTGCACGAAATAAAAAGTTATATTGTCGATTTTGACAGTTGATTGTTTGTTTCTTGCACTTTTATTACGGTGTTAGCATAATATAACCATTACCTACTGTCCTTGTTGAAATTTATGTAATTGGGCATAACTGCCATCATGAAATAAATAAATAATTTGCAGCGTTTTTGGAATTCACTAATCTTGAAATGAATGTCAACAAATTACTGCGTAAAATTTGTATGTTCTTGGTTGTTCGCCCAGGTTTATTGAGAATAATAAACCAAAACTTGGTGTATTACAGAAAGACATATCTGTAGTGTATAAATATTATTTTATTATAAGCTAGTCTTTGTTTGAGTTTTTATTGCTTCCCCGAATGTACCAATTAAAGGTAGATACCTAATAAAAATAGGGGGGGGGGGGGGGGGGGGGATTTCCAGTCTGTGTTTGTGTCCGCGAACCTTTGTACCAAGCTTTGGTTCTACAGTTTCCACCAGATTTTGATGAAATTTTCAGGGAGTGTGTTTGGCTGTCCATAGTCCCCTATCAGTTTCATTGCTCACAAATCACTGCTCCATCCGGCGCATTCGCAAACGTGAGTCAATCATCATTTTTTGACGTCCTGGTTGTCCGATATTGCCCAAATTCCAAGGGTAGTCGGTGAAAAACAGGTAAACAATCACAGGTCAGTTTCAACTCAATCATATAATCAGTAGCTGCTGCGCATGCGCGAATTAGAAATCCTTGTAGCCAGCATGATTTCTACTGCTATAATTAGGTGTGATTTAATTTTCTGTGAATTTGCGGGTTAGGCGGGATGGTACTTTATCATCGCTCGAAAATATATTTCATCGCTCAAAAACTGGCAGTTTTCCGCGCGAACCTAAACGTGGGAATCTAATGTGAGATTCATGTCGATGTATTATAAGTAGCTGCTGCGCATGCGAGGAACCTTACACACACATACGCACAGACACACACACACACACACACACACAATCTCTCAGCGAAAGTAAGTAGTCAGAATGGTATAAAATGTAAAATGCGAGTGGAAATTTTGATTTTGGGTACACAGTTTTTTTCATCTCCCGAACCCAAAAACAATGCTTCCGCTACCTAAAGGTAGACTTGGTAAGTAATATAAAGAAATAAACCACAATGAACATCGAGGATTAGAAAATTCATCTATATTATCATCTACGGTTAATGAGGTATTTGAGACTGAAACAAACTTGATAGCTTGTCAAATATAATTGTTGACTGGGGAAAGCGTTGATAGAACGTCTCTACGATTCGAGAATACATAATGGTCGACATCAGCTCCCGAACGCATGATAAGGGAGATGATTAGGTATAAGTTCGGCCTGGTGGACCTTTGAGGGGAGAAGTTGGTTTTTACGACCCGCTAACCTCCGAAGGTTGACTAGTCGGTAGTCGGACCGGGGGCGGGCTTGCACGTGCCGCAAATATCGCCAGACCTTTCCCACGGTGGCATGACTAGAATCTTGCAATCGCACAATCGTCGGAGTAATTGAAAATCCAATTTCAGTCGTCGCAAACCCCCCCCCCCCCCCTCCCCCAAAATTCGATTGGCGACTTGTGCCTCGGCCCGGTGTTTTACGATAGGATCGGACGTCGCAGGGCACCGATCTGATTCATTCGATAAGCGGTTCATCATGACCGAGAGAGCGATTGGCGAAACAGAAAACGGTGCAAATAGTTATACAATGGTTTATGATTTCTGTAAGAGATAGCCCTTTAACGCAGAACACTCGTCCATAAAAAATTATCTTTCAAACTGAGGCTATGGTGCATTATTGGAATATATCTAGACGATGACATCTAACATACGAAAATGAATGAATTAACTAAGACAATGAATACATGAAAAAAACCCTTTAAAGTGAACAGGAAGAAAGAATTAAAAAATATGATGTTTCCGCTGGGGTACAAACTCCGTTCGTAGCCGCTTGACGCCGCTCCCAGTCGACTGAAAATATCCACTGAGCTAAGAACGCCTGAATGATAAAATTTCATTATCTGACGTGCATCGGGGCTCGTATATTCTCTATATGCCCAACATACCCAACAACATTGAAGAAATGAAAAAATTATTACACACACAGGGGTAATAAATGACAGATAGTTACAATTCGATATGAAAAATTATAAGGAAACATTGATGGTCAGTTAAGAATGAAAGTGTTACAAACTGATTGGCTAAAATGGTTGATGAGAATGGCTAATTGACAGTCGTTGACGCGACCAGAGTTCTGAGGGTGGTGGGGGAGCAATTGAAAAAGTCCAGTTCCAGATTCATTTCGATGAGTAGATTCGTAGTTTGAAGGTGCGGTTCTCCAAATAAATTAGTCGAGGAGACCGGGAAGAAGAAAACATTTATCAACTGAGCAGAAATTCGAGGCACCAGGATATCAACCCTTGAAAGCAGGGCCGGACAAGAGATCTGGTTGTTCATCAACTTTTTAACTTCTTTCCTAACCGATTACGGTGCTGAAATTTAGATGGAGCTCCTTCTGGATACCTCGAAAAGAGGCGAGACACTCCAATTTCAATCCATCAAGTAAGCATTGAGCAAAACACCAACCACAAAATGAAAGTTTACCATTTTCTCAAAATATAAAATTGAACACAACAGTTTCTAGTGGATCTAAAAATTAATATTAACTTAATCTGGGAGACCTAGGAGTGTCATAATTCGGTCCAGCATATAGAAATATAAGGTCTATCGTGTAACGCAAAGACCGTGGATTTTGGCGAAATGTCCATGTTTTTCGTGATTCAAACTCTACTTCCTCCATTAAACATCTCTCAAATAATAAGTTGGGGCTCCGAACCAATAGGGTCCACCGCTAGAAGCGGTAGGGGGCGAATGACCTTAGGAACATGGTGGTAGACATGACTTTCCACTAGTTGATACTTTGCGTCACCCCTTTTCGCTCCATAATTCGTTCCCCTAACCAAGAATCTCATCAATACTGGTCAAAACTGATATTTATATTATCAATAAATAACTTATCACAATATAGAAACAAACAAACAAACAACAAACCGGTAAAATAACAAAAACAACTTGTGTCCATCACGACTGCCCTTATAAGCAACAAGAGAATACCAAATCGGAAGGGTCTTTGTCTACGTGCTGCGCTCTATCTCGAGCTTCTGATTTTCGGAGCCCCATTGAGCACACCATTAAAAAGTCAATTAAATGACAAATTTTTACTGAAAATCGCAAGTAAATCAAGTTTCAGGTTTGGCCGGAAAACATTTTAAGGTTTCCTGCATACGACACCCATTTGTCTTCCCGGCAACTGAGAACCCAATTTAAACTTTCCTACTTTCCTAAAAATTATTTATATAGTTACTTATCTTAATATTCATGTGCCACATTGCGATCTTATGGTTTGCTGTAAAAAAAAAAAAAAACTTCGTTTACCGGATTTAGCTCTCGATAGCCAAGAATAAAGAGATGCAAGGGGAAAAATCAAAATAAATTTTATTTGCGATTCTCGGAACATTTGAATTGACTGTCTATAGTTTTCTGTATTCTTCAAACTCACCCGCATTGAGGTGATTTAGGGATTTTAGTCATTTGATCGGTAGATACTGTCCTTCACCTCAATTCTTTCCTGGCTTCCTTTCTTTCGTTTCCAGGTGATTCTCTTCTTGAGAAACAAAATTCCCGTATTCCCTGTGCATTTGAAAATGATATTAATTCGCATGAGAAGCGAATCCGTTAAAATGATCCGGAGGAAAGCAAAAAAAAAAAAAAAAAGTAAAGATCAAGAGGCGTGTATAGAGCGAAAACCTCCAAATGGGCCGTTCGAAGTTCGCAAAAGTTAGACATTGCAAAACCCAAATACGAGTATATTATCTATCTGTTAGGAAGTGGAATTTGCGGGCTTTAAAAGGCATAACGGATGTATTAATGTCAAACTGGTTTCGTGATGAGAGAGACAAGGCTGAATATCAGTATTACGAGACGCGGTTCTTAGATTATGTAAATGAGATTTTAAACGGTGGCAAAACTGTGGAATAAGTCAGTAAAAATAAAAACGTCGATATGAACGTGTTATGTGTTCAATTATAGTTTCAAGAGGGGGATGAATCGATGTGTAATTTTTACGCAACCGGTTAGGCGTTCAGGGTCGTCTTTGCATATCTACAGCCTGGCATTCCGTTGCGCTTGTGATACACACGCACAAAAGCTCTAATGGGATCAGCTCATGAACGATGCAAAATGATTGCTAGTCGATTTATAATTTCTCTTAGATAGTCAATGACTAGGTACATCTGGTCGGCTTTGGTATAAACGAACCAAATTAGCCCTTAGATATATGCAAAAATGCACATGCACAAGGTATAGAAAGAAGGGGTGGACGCTCCGGGAGTAACGATACAAGGATCGAATCCGCAGTGGGATTGGAACGGATTGGTACCCACTCCCTTTTTTACTGATTCACACGGATTGGGACCGAATCGCTGTGATCGCACTGATGGTTTCGATCTGCCCCTAGAGTAAAGTAGGAGTTAATGGATCTGAAATCTGCCTCATTTCGTCGAGGCAACCACTATAAAAAAAGTTCAAGTCTTGCAGCATGATCAGATGAGCGCATTTTTCCTAAATTATCATACTATATTATGTTACCTTATTTTGAAATTCGAGCACTTTGAATGCTAAAAACTACCAATTTTATGGCAAAACAACTTGTTTAAATGATATTCAGTG
The DNA here is from genome assembly GCA_030762985.1 of Adelphocoris suturalis. Classification (NCBI taxonomy): domain Eukaryota; kingdom Metazoa; phylum Arthropoda; class Insecta; order Hemiptera; family Miridae; genus Adelphocoris; species Adelphocoris suturalis. The sequence continues at coordinate 39,243,514 of CM061046.1, read as the reverse complement.
ATTCAAAAATAAATTTTGGATTTTTAGCTTTTTTTGCAGTTTCATTTTGTTTCATTTATTTTTGCGTTTTTTACATTATGCAGCATAATTTTGTGCATTTTTTAAATGTTCTATTTAATTGTTTATGAATTTTTTTTACTACAATTTTACTGAATAATATAAATGTAACGTCTTTTAGCGGTTTTTAGTGATTTTTGTGTGCAGATCTTTGGAAATTTGACCTATTAATCAAAAAGTGCTTGCTAAAAAACTCACCCTTTCTGTTATAAAGCTTCATTTTTATGGCACAAGAACGGAATTTTTATTTCAATCCTACGGAGGGTTATCATCTGGAATGACAAATATTTACATACACATATATCTTAATACACTCCTACCTATTTTATTGAGGTTTTTGAATTTTATATTTGATTAACCCAGTGGTCTCCCACCAACGTAATTTATCTTTCTAAGGAATGGACCGAAGTGTCCAACCGCACGATACTTTTGGGGGAAAAACCTGACTAGGGATCGATACCCGATCCCGCCCAGGATCGGAACGGTTAGTCCGATCCATTAAACCTAATAACAGAATGTGAGTCAGGTTAAACAACCATAATAAACAATGTCGTGTCAAAATGGGGAAACCCCACGGTGCCAGCCGGGAGAAATTCGACCGTCTCTCATCCTCACCCTCCATGGCGGCTTTCAGGGCATAACGTTTTAAATAATTACCTAGTAAAAATCAAATTTCAAGGGGTATCACATGTTCCAACTATGAAACGTTAAGTGCATGAGGAATCCGTATTAAAACGGAAACTAATTCGTAGAGAGCAGATCTATTATAATTTCCAATAATTTATTTTGGAAATCAGATGATCTTTTTGAGAATTAAACTTGTGGCATGAATTTGTTCTCCAAGACTACCATTGATCCGAATACATGGAATTCATAAAAGAGTGGTTACAAGACCTGTACAAATACCTTTTAAAGTGAACTAAAAACGATAGAATTGAGTAAATTAAGGATGTTGCATGTATTTGTGGCCGTACTACAACTTATAATACCTCCGCACAGCGAGGATTGCATTCAAATTTATTTCGAAAAATTGAGCTACTTTTATTATCCAAGTTACTTTCAGAAATTTCTAAGAGCTCACCAGCACCCACCCAGGTCATTTCTTGACCACCACAATTGGGGGGGTTAGATAACAGGATGAACCATTTGCCAGTCTCTACATCTACCTTTTTTTTTTATCCATCACTGCTTGAAAGTCCTTGAATCGAAAACTGAAGAATACGTGCAATGAACTTTGAGATGAGTCTACTTTATCCAAGGTGACATTAGTGTTATGCCCCATGCAGAAATTTAAACCAAACCATGAGACCGTTAAGATTTAAGCCGAGTTGAGCTCTTATAACTATGAGAATGTTTGCATACCTGGTCCAAACTATATCATTCGTTTAAATAGCGGTTTAAGTGTTGAGAGAGGTTCAAACTAGGAAAGGTGATTGTGGTAGGAACCGTCACAAGCCTGTACATAACTTCACGGAAGGTTGCAAGCACCTCTCTCTATTAGTCACCCACCATGATGATGGGTATCTAACAGGAAAGTCCTTAGTACTATTCTTAGTACTCACCCATCACGTGAAATATTGTTAACGTAGTACTCACTCACAACCCCAGGTTGTACATCTACACAACAATTTATCCATTAATGTTTTCTATACCCTCCCTAAAATAATTACACGTAATTAAATAGAAAAGTGTTATGGGTTCGTAGACGCTAAGTGCCACATCCAAGTTGTTAAAGTTTTTTTTATTGATAAGCTGGGTATTATACAGTACGTTGACAACCTTGATTATAATAGGTAGTTCTATTCCTCATTATCTTTGATAAATTGTCTTATAGCTACCTGTAAACTACATGTGATATTATACAAAAACCCTATCCAACGTAGAAGGTGCCGAGCAAAATCCTTAAAGACTAGACGAGAGCTCGTCAGAGCTCGTTGAAGTAGACATTGTGTTGGATTGTGCAGGCGGATCTCAAAGGCCTCTACCTCTAGCTCTGACATTGACCAAGGCCTCGTCGTGGGCTCCTACCGATGACTAATCCTCCTGCAAACGAGGAGGCGTATCATTTCTCAGAGACAACGCGAGACGGAATCGGGAACTCAGCCGATCTCTCTCGCAGTTTATTCGGGTACTTTACTTCGATAATGAACCTTCGCGATCCCACGAAATCACTAAATTCCCGGCTGACCGCGCTTCAAGGATCTTGGAATTCTAACTACTGATTAAAAAGATACAATTTATTACACAAAGGTTTATCGTTTTGTTGGTTGTACTTCCACAAGGATAAGTATTCAACAACCAGAACCTGCCTATTCAATCCCTTCGCAACAAAACAATACTAAAATTTTCTTCATTGTTTGCCGTTTGTATGAAGAACCTAATCACTTTTCACTGTGAAATGAACAGGTAAAATTCTACATTCAGATACGATTTTGAGGCATCTAGAAGCAAAACTCTATTCATCCCATAGAACGCATAACAAACACCAATTAAGTAAAAACGGTGTCATTAGCGGCACTGGATAAGGTGTCTAAAGGGACACTGCAAGTGGCACGTCTCTAAGGGGACCCATGTTGCCCTCCGTCGGTAAACGGAGAGCATCATCTCCACTGGCAAATCAGAGAGAAAAACGAGAGGTACAACGATGACAGGTAGCCCCTACACTGAATAAAAACCCCAAAAATAAAATAATACAACTATGACTAGATAATGAATAGTCTAAATAAATGTTGCTGTTCACAGGTCATTGGCAAAGTGAAATAAAACTGTGACTAGATGCCCATAAATATATTAGAGGTCAGATATCACAGTTCGTAGTAGACCCCAGCAGCTCTAAGGTACAATAACAGAGACTGGTCAATTAATATTTCTTAATGAAGCTGACAAAACCTTCGAATTCAACGCAAAATTATTAATTAGCTCTAGTTCAATATAATAAAATTGAATTAATGTCAATCACAATGATGTTATTCTGTTTCTCGAGCAATGTACAGCTATATGAGTATGAGAGAATTGTTAATGATTGAGTTTTATAGTCATGATTGAGTTTTCTCTTATTGCTTGAGTTACACGATTGCACACTGAACCGACAGCATCTTTCATCCGATCCGTTTAATCCCCGAGATTATAACCGGAGTTCCATTGGTTCATCAATTCCGGGTACGTTTATAATTTTATACACACGCAACAACACTCCGCAGGCATTTGACTGATAGACAAAAACACGCAACTTCTATGTTATTCAGTAAGCTCTAAAACTCACAGGAGGAAATAATTTTTGGAAGCTACATTGTTGCTACTTCCAAAGGCGGTTCGGCTTTTCAAAACCTTGAGAAATTTTGCTCTTTTAAAAAAGTAGATAAGTAAATCATTTCACAATCACAATGCTATAAGGAGTCTAAAGTGTTTCTTACTGTGCGTGTCATTACGGAAAATACTTCAAATACAAGACGTATTCTGCTAATATTTCAATTAAATTCTTTTAAAAAAATAAAGAAAAATAATTTAAAATTTTTTTTTGTGAGGGGGTTTACACAACGTTTCCAACATGTATAAAATTTATCCAATTGAGGGGTGAGTACAAATTATAACTGGTCTCCCACAATGTTTGAAAAGCCAATATTTTTATAGTTCTACTGATCGGGAAATTAAAGGAAACAAGTGGTATTAACTACGTAACAAACAAATCTGTAAATAGACTACATTGATAGCTAACCAACTCCTCACAGGAACACAGATTGTCGCCTGGCGCTGTGGCGACATAGACGCTAAATTGAATTAAAGATTATATAAATATTATGTAACAAATAAAGAAGAACTTACTGCTGTACATCTGTACATATCAAAGATTTTTCCTTCTTTATTTAAATTACTTGCCTACCCATTAGTTTTCCACAGCCCGTTTCACTGCTGAATGTTAAGGGGAGTTGATTTTGGAGTCAGGAGTTATCTCTCAAAAACTGCTGTGGGACAACTCGATTAACCCTGGATTAGTTAGACATACTCCGTGGTGGAACAGGCCATGTCATTTATTTTGACACCACAAAGTTCGACCACTTGGCATCGCTTCGAGAGATTGGAACCAGTTTCTGCCCAATCATTTCACTCCTTTTTCCTCAAGTTTATCTATTATCAGTGATCAATCAATGGAATCGAAGCATTAGCATCGAAGCCATATCAAAGAAAATCAGATGACCTTTTCTATTTACATCTTTGATTTTATACAGATCATATGTCAGTTCAATGTTATGCTCCGCTCAATCTTCTTCCTTCCCGGAAACCGTCTTTTAGCTATTAGGTTATTAATTTCTAAATAGATGGAACTGTATATTGCGACCCAATTTTCTAGTACCTACCTTCGCAATAACTCACACTGCCTATCAATGTATTTCAAAGATCTATGATCATAATGTTACGCTCATCTACGGGAAAGCTCAATGTCACATTCAACGGGGAAACTTTTTCCTAATATTTTGAGATGCGAGCGAACTCGCTCATATACTATCTGCTAATCTGTCGAAAGGATTACGCAGAACTTCTAATTATACACCATGTAAGTACCTACTAGGTGCATGAAAAACTTTATCCGTCCTTCGATTAATACAATTACCACCACCACCAATTGACGAATTTGTATTGAATTGGCAACGATCTCAACGGATCGATGCTATGAATTACAACTTACCTAGATGAGAGAAGGTGTTCCAGCCCCCTAGGTCTCCTACCGATAAATTTCAAAAATCCAAACTTGAAAACACGTACCTATAAAAAAATATAAAAAAAATATATAAATAATTAGATACAATAAAAATTGAACAAGAACAGAATATACGTAACTAAAAAAACTGAGAGAATCGTTAGAAAAAAATTTAAATGTAAGCAGTAAGTAAATCGAAAACATCCAATAAATACTTGATATAATTAAGGGTTACAACGTTCTACCGACGTCATAAGATGAATTCTGAATTCTGTGAGGTTTCATATGAGCATATAGACAAATCGTAAATATGAAAAAAGTAGTGTAATTTATTCTCGAATTCAAAAGAGAGTTTACGTCAAATTGCCAGTTTGGAGAACTGTAGGCTGTTCGTTATCGCGAATCGGAATTTCACTCTTTTTTGGAACGAAGGACATAATTTTAAAGCGAAAAAAAAAAAAAAAAAAGAATTCCCAATTCTTTCCAACTATATAACTACGCGAAATGGTACTGTTTTTAAATCGGCTCCATTTAAAATACAAAAAACAGTCAAATATTTATTGAATGTAGCTGTAGCTCATTCTTGAATTAAGAGTTACTTCGACATTAGAGTTTCATTTCAATCTATGGGAATAGGAAGAATCATTTTCCAATTTTTATTTTCATTCATTTTGTTTTTTACTTCCAGTTTGCTTTCTCATCACCGATATCGAGAAAACTTGGAACTTGTGTAGAAGATTATTTTTTTTCAAAAATTAATTGCTTTTTGCGTTTAATAGCTTTATGAACAATTTCGGTCCCATGCTTGTTTCTCCGTTCGCCTGCTGGATGTGATAAATTCCTTGTGTTGGACAAAACTAAGTATACCAAAATATACAGCCTAAGATTCGTGCGAGTTAGCTTTTCAGAAAGAAGTTACCACCTTTAATGAAATTTTTAGCTTATGAAAGATCATAAACACGGTTCGCAAAAATTGCATGAAGTTCTCAAGTCACCTTGATCCAATGACCCAAATTTTTTCAAAATCGGTGGTTAGTTTCTTAGTGATCGCTCATGGATAGAATGAGCTACGGCCAAAAATTTCTTGTTTAGTGTAAAACGTCAAAGCTGTCCAAGCATGTTTGATGAAATTTTGAATGACTGAACAGATTAGGTCTCTATACTATCTGTCGCTCTCGGAATTTCAGATAATACAATGTGTAGCATATAGTAGTAGTTGTAGTATATGTAGTGATTGTGTTGAGGTTGTTATGTTGTAGTGGTTGTAGTAAGTGTGTTGTTGTTGTATTGTTGTAGTGTACATAGTTTTTATCAATTGTGTAGCATCATATGCCTCCAATTAACTAACGTGTTACAATAAATGTGGAGGCTATACAGCCCATTCAACGAGGCAGGCGTTTCGCTCAAGGTTTTGCTCAAAATGTGGCATTTTCCCGTTTGTTCGTGAGTAGGTAAGTGGTCAGAGATGTTTTGGTAGATTAGGTTCAAGATCGCCGCTAAACTCTCCGTCTGGTTAGCACCTTCTCACGACCTTCAGGTCTCTCTAGCCTTTCAGATTCGTTTCGTTTTTTACTAAAGGGGTCAAAAGGTTCATGGCCTGAATGACAAAAAATCCACCTGTTTTATACGCTATTGCTACAAGTTCAGAGACAACCATAATTATCAATGATGCTAACAGGCAATGAGAAATATCAAAATCCGCAAAGGCAGCTCGAAGATTGGTAGAACAAATGTACTCAACATTAATTCTAGTTGTTCTCCGTTAAACAAATACATTTCGAGTACACCGATCAACAATTAAATAGATAATGTGTTCGTTATATTTCTCCCAAAGTACAGAAAACAATTTTTTCTTTCAATTCGTTTATTTTATTTGTACTTTTACTACATGTACCAGCAAACATCTCATGGTATGTATAAGACTAACAAGACTAACTTAAACTAACTAACAACTCCATAGGAAGGTAGTGTTCCCAACTCAACTTACACTGGGGCCCACTATTTGAAATTTTCGAGGCTCTTGACCACAAGTTTATACGCGTCTTCACACTCCACTCATTCATCTCCTTTTACTCATTTCAGCCACCATTCAATTTGAAAGTATACTGTGTTTTTTAAACAGTATGTGTAATAATATGAGTTTTGACACTTTCATGTCTTTAGCACAGAACCGTAAAAAATTATTACTTTTATGGAGCGACACTATTTAGGGATGGCGGATTTTTCTGATAATTCTCGCTTTCAACCAATTCATTGAGGTTTCTAGATATAAGTAGAAAGATAAGTACATTTTCAACCTTTGCTCATAATTTTGCCGAAAACACACCTAAAAATTCATCTAATTTAATTGAAAATAAATAAATAGGTTACATACATGTGCGTGTAATAAAATATTATAACTGATGTGAAATGTTGCCATGGGAATTTTATCAGGCCTTCAGAAAACAGACAATTCAACTCAAGGTAATGTTGAGGTATTATGAAGTACCGAAGTAATCAATTAGGTAAGCTACTCATGTCTCAGCTGCAATGCCTGGCTCAGAAAAATTCAATTTTTATTCCTTCTTTAATATACAAGGTCATAAAACCACTCATTATTCGAAAATCTATGTTCTGTAGCTTGGTGAACCAAACTGCTTAGCAAAGAGTGGAAGGTGTTTCAGTATGAAGTCCCAAGTCTCGTCCTTCAGTGAGACACCCAACAAACTCCAGTAGCAGCTCAAGGAACCAAACCATTTAGTTGAGAGAGTAGAAGTTATTTTTGTGGCGGACAGTTCCAGCAAATACAAGATGAACAGATTTATTTTGTTTATATAGATAATTACTATTCTTTCCCTTTTTTCTTCTGGAGGACTTGGAGATTCAGTAGGACCCTCTACAAAATCCACCGCCGACCAGGCAGTTGGGAATTAGGTTACTATAGAAGATTAGCGATGCCTAGATGATTTAAAAAAAATACGTAATCCGTATTATAATTTGAGAGATCTTGCAGTCCATCCAATCGGACGCCGTCTTTCAATTTATGGAGCTACGGTTGTGAATTATGCGGTGGAAATTTAAATGCGCATAACTTAACTATTCCAGCCTGAAGTGCGGTATAGATGACTTCTGGTGGCTTCTGAGAGTAGCCGAGAGACTTGCACATAACCGAATTCTCACACACAGTCATGGCTGAGCCCTCTTTTTTTTGAAGAATCGGCTGAGACTTGTCATTATCAATCACCATTCTATATTGCTATGGATGCACAAATTTGCTAATTTTATTCCTAACAGGAATGAATTTCCATCTGTTTCACAATTCAGTAGGTACAACTTTTTAGGACGTCTCCCAGCAGTCAACGTCTCCAATCATTTTTAATCTGGTTGTGATGATAACAAAACTCAAATGGGAAAAAATTAAATGAATAAATTTAAAAAAAGTAATAGAAATTTAATTCCTAGGATATAATCCGTTTAAAACCATAGATGAAGGTATATATATATCTGTGAATGACTATGCAAGCTGTGTGCGAAAAAATCTTGATCTGGCTGATCAGACCTCAATTTCATCCAACTTGCGTGGTATATTGATTTTGAAATCTATCTAGTTTTAATAGGGCACCAAAAGAAAATCCCTACCGATAAGAAACGTTGATTATCCAAGGAAGTGATTAATACTCACACATGACAACAACAAAAGATCGAAAAGTTTCTGTTTGAGATTTCTTTAACGCCTTGTTTTTTAAGTAATTTAATTTTCAAGATTTTTTCGGGGATATCTATTTTATAGCATTATAACAGCCATAACCCCCCTTGGAATAACAGTAAGCTCAAAAATAAGGATACCGTTGATAAAAGTAGTAGTTTCCTATGTCACTGATGCCAAACCAATATTATTTGAGCCGGCAAAATACGTTAGTTCATTGTTGAAAATAATAAACCAAAGAAGGCTAAAAGGCAAATTTTGCAAATTTGACTGTTTTTCATCCGTTCTTTTATTCCTAATATTTACTATTTTCGAGAGGCACTTTTCTGGAAAAACCTTTATCGGAATCTCCGATTCCCAACTATCCGCTTCCCGCTTGTTGTATACTTTTATGAAACGTTGAAAAATTTGGTTCTTTCAATAAAATCAAGGATATTCTTGCAAAATGATATCCATGAATCTACGAAATCGGGGCCGATTTCTTTTTTCAAGCAGAATCGAATGGTAACATTTGCTTATCCCTCTAACCACATTATAGCAGAGTTTTACACTTAAATAACTAGTGAAACTCCTAAAAAATGAAAGCAATTAAAGTAAAATTGAGCATGACAAATGAACTTAAATTGTTTGAATTGAAGTGTAAATCTCAAAAAAAGTTGGGAAAAAGGAAAAATAATATTCCAAATTTGCATTTTTCCCTTGAGAAAGGGCTGAAGACCGTTCAGAAATGTAGGTTTGGCATTAGGGAGTAAGGAAATGTACTGCTCTTTCCAAGGGTGTTCTTATATTTGATTTTACCCTGATTGTAAGGGGGGTTATGGCTGTTTAAATTGCATAAGGTAGAAAACCTGAAAAAGATCTCAAAAAATAAATTATTCGAAAACAAAGCGCATAACAAATCTCTAAGTGGAACTATTTGTTGGGAATCAGTTGTAAAATCGACACCAGTCAAACCTTAACTGTGTTCAATCTGTACAAATATCGCTGTATAAGAAAATAGGTATTTAAATTCATTCAAATATCCCAATGGACTATGGAACGCAAGTGAACACAGTTAATAATTTAACAGCAGTGAAACTGAAATGTCTCCTTGCCAATGATTGGCATGGTAAGCTTTGTACCATACCTCCTGACCATTCAATCAAGCAGAAATTCAGTAGGGATCCATTTCAGATTTGCTGGTCATAAATTAAAACTGGCGCAATTTATGCGATCCACTGAGTGAGCTGCTTCCTCTTCTGCTCAATCTGAAGAGCTGACATTTTATCAGGAGCTTCTTAAAGACTGCTGGATATAAATGATAACATAAATATATGTTGCTTATCCATTCAGCTTCTACCTATCACGAATATTCTACAAGGTTGAAATTTAGCTGAGAGTATATCTTGAAGTGCTGGGGATTGCTTGTGAAAAGTTGTGAGCTGAGGTGCGAGCAAGATTTTCTTGTGATATGTAAAAGCATTTTAACCAGATCGCCTTTCGAAGTTGAATTTTACAGACATCGTACCGCTTAGCATGAATGATAGGACGCTCCTTACCGTAATTAGCTAACTGAGCTGCTTTCACTCCTTCAGTTTTAACGATGTTAGCAGTTAGTTTATGCAAGAAGACCAAGCAACATGTTTTCCACTTTCCTAAGTAGCACGAGGCGAAGCTCACCAACGAGGCACGAGCGACGAGTTTCAGTTAATTTAAAAAAAAAAAAAAAAAAATGAAATTTGGGGAAGCTATAATTTGGGAAGTAAATCATTTTATGTGGAGCAGCAAACGACTCCCGCTAGGAGAGATCCTGCAGTATCGACCCATCCTACACCTGTTTTGTAGTAGGCGGTACAGAAATGCTAATATCTGGATGTTCACGAAGATTGTAAGGCGGGAAAAGGAGGCAACGGGCACGTGGATGATGATATAGGGAGACGATTTGGATAGAACAGGAATCCTTATCCGAACTGGTATAAGAACTTAACGACGTCTTAGCGTCAGCCACTGGCTTCTGGTTACATAAAACAAAAAATGACAGAACCCATTTCCTCCAAAGCTGAAAAATAACATATTACGTACCGCCAATTTTACCTTAAGATACTTCTAATTTTTGCCCTTTTAGCAAAGTATTTTGCAATTTCTTTTTGCGGAATTTAAGGAATTTTTCGTTTACAAGAAGGTCTGTCCTTTAATACCAGTCTTCCTAATATGATTCTTGATATATTTTAGCTAAAGATTGGATTGTACGAAGCATTCTGGACTGGTAAACAGTTGTATTATATTATATTGTGCAAAGACAGTTAATTACAGATTTTATAGCAGTAAACTCGTTCTAAATAATATTCAAAAATTCAAATAAATCTTGTATCTTTAGCTTTTTTTCTCTCAGTTTTTATAGAGTTTAGCAAATGTTAAAGACATTTAAGAAACTTCCTAATAAAATATCTAGTGAATTTATTAAATTATTTGGTTTAAATATTTTAATGTTTTAGTTCATCGCTAATCAAACAATAGTTACCCTTTTTTCTTTACCAATTTTTAGTGATTTTTGAGCACAATTTTTGAAATATTGGCAATTCATTATGCTCAATGAGTATTGGCCAACTAACTGGTCCGTTCATTTGGAAAACTTTCATTTTTCGGAGCAAGAACAGAATTTTTATCTTAATCCTAACGAAAATTATCGTCTAAAATAGCATATATATATATATATAAATTATTGTTTAAAAAATGAATTTCACAAATAGAAGAAGAAAATTTAGGATCTGATATTTAGAAAAAATTTGTTCACAGAATTGAGAAGGAAAAGTAAATTGAAAAAACGCATATATATATATATATATATATATATATATATATATATATATATATATATATATATATATACATGCGTTTTTCCGTCCCTCAAAACGGATTTTTGAGGGATGAATGAAGCAGTTTTTGAAAATTTTGATTTGTTTTCCGCTATTGAAATTAACATGAAACTAAATTGTTTTTAGTCCGTTTTTGAACCTAAATATTTTTTCAGAATACTGTCTTTGTCTTTTACAACAATTGAAAAAGTTTGAGTTCCATTATTCTGGATTTACCCAGTTTTGACACTGAAAACCGTAATATATTACAAATAAAGTCATCCTTCCAATTCGAAAAATTGAGACGAAAAAGCGTAAGATCAATTCAAATGTTTTTCGTATAACTTCCTCCGTTTCCGTTTAAAAAAAATCGTTATCACTCGTTAGAAAGTTCTGCGTTTATGGATAATCACACAACAGCCTATCCCCTTTAGGCTTTCCTCTCCTTAATCCTTCTAAGAGTTTATGCGCTTGTAGGAGCTTTCAGTTTAGAACACGTTCAGTGTATGCGTAGCTGAAGCATGCAAAATTATTAGGATGCCAAACCCACACCGATAAGCACTTGGTTGCGTATCGTTGAAATTGTTAGCTTTCACGTGGTAATTTAAACTCAGTAATATCAAATTAAATCAACACTTTCGAGTCATTTACATATTCATGAAATGATTGGACCATTCATTTTACGTTCTGCCATTCCTTAATTTTCAGAGAATAAGGGAGCTAATGCATGATATATGTTTTCTGATATTAATTGAAGGTGCAAAGTTGCGCCTGGTTTCGGAGATTTGGCGTAGTGAATTCATTGTACTCCTCCCGCCTATTGAGCAACCTCCTGTCATGTGTTATCTCGCTACTACTTATTCGAAAGTAGATTCCTAGAGAGTCAACTTAGTAATAAAATTTAGAAAACGAAACTTCTAATAGAGCAGGAAAGTGAGGTTGGTGTCGGAATTTTGAGAATGGTGTCGGTGAGAGTTGCGCAAGTTTAATTCTCAAACTTACTTCTTACTTCATATACGACATTATAGAGAAATAATCGTCACACGCTTCGTTTGAATAATGGTTGCTAATGGCCTCTGGGCATGCGTAAACGAGAAATCCTTCCAAGATGTCTATCTTCTACAATTTTCATAAGATTTTGATGACATTTTCAGGGTTGTGCATTAGTTTATTGGGTTAGACATTAATTAGTCTCTTACTAAATTCACCATGTACAGGTTTTCAGCTATTCCAGATAAGTTTAGTACTCTTAGGGGCAAATTTTTGTACTCATTGTGACAGTCAAATCAAGAGATACATACGCTTAAAATAAATAAACAAAATATTCTTACACTTCAATATTCATCATGCATTGCTGTTTATCATCCAATCTATAATATTTCATTTATTTCTCAACATGTGTAGGTTTAATTTTGTGGTATTTATGTCAATTCATCTAAGATGGTTTTTTTAAATAGATTTTATGAGCAGTTTTTTTAAAGATTTGGGCACGTTTTTTGATCAAAAACCCAACACTGAGCACTGTATTTGAACATTTTATTTCGAACTCATCCTTTCTCAATGTAAAAAATCTTTTGTTCCAAGGTCAGGTAGGTGTTGTCTAAAAGGGCACTTACAGATATAAAAGTTACATATTCAAATTCAATCACATGTGCACTATCATTACAATAATATGGAAATGTGTTAAAAGAATTTAGTTCTATTCCCAGAGCCCTAAACTAATTTACTCTGGAAAGGTTCCTAAAATCTATATACCTATTAATTTTATTTGTTCATAAATACTCATTGTTTAAATATTCATTTATTTGTAAATTTTTTTTCTTTGTAGTGCATTTATTTAATATGTAGAGTCAATTAAGCAGCAAACATATAAAAACCTTACATTTTTCAGATTTATCAGTTTTGTACTTTGGTTAATGACGCAGATCCATGGAAGTAATACACCACGTATCTACATATCAAACAAAGCCAAATACTTTCAAAATCGGAATTGGGGAATTGTGGCTCAAAGTAAGAAACTTGTTGAGCACTTCAGAGTCGTGGAATAAGAGAGGAAACGTTTATTCTCATGGACGTAATCTATTTCTTCACTGAAAGCGATTAGGAAAGATCTGGAATCTTTTTCGAGTCTAAGACGTTTTTATCTAAAAACCAGTTGCAGATAAATCTTCATTAGGAAAAGATACAAATCCAGAGAGAAACAAGTAAAAATAAATGTAGACACTCTGGCCTGGATTTGAAAGGCATTGATCTGCAGGCGAAATCTGGCGGCCGTTAACACCCAGAAACTTGATCGATTACGTGGTTTCTGAGTTTGAGGAATTCTTCGATACCCTTTCATTTAGTAAACGCTCTCCGATTTCGAGCGAGTTCAGGCCATCAGATTGTGAGAAACAGGCATTTCAGGAAGTTAACCAATATATGGTTACACACTCCCATTGGACTGACGCGATTCATGCACGCAAAAAACGCTGCAAATAATAACGCAAAGATTATTATTTCTGTATTAGATAAATATTATACCCAGAACTCTTATGTATAATTATTAAACAATGTACATTACGAATCATCGAAATATAACAGCATACGCGTAGATGCCTACAAGGGAAAATTAATAAAATAAAATACCTGCACGCTACTAGTCCTTCTGAATTTAATAAGAGCTGCTATCTAAGTACACACAATCAAGTTTTTTCTGGGAATATTCTGGCTCTAGACGGGTTTCCTATCAGTTTCATTGCTCACAGATCAATACTTCACATCGCATGCGCCAACGTAAAATCAATCTATCATCATTTTCTCAGCCTCGTCGTTCGATCTCACTCGAATTTAAAAGGTAGCCGGGAAAAAGATTTAATCATCCCATATAAATAAAATAAGTTATTTCTGCTAGAAGTACGAGTAAAATTATCATCTGATGATGATGCCCTTATATCGAAAGCTCTCGTCCCCTTTACTCGACTACTCGAATTACTAGTGCCTACCGATTCCTCCAAAAGGTACGTAAATGATGATAATCCCTTTTAAATTTCACCAATCGTATCATCCTTGGCTACTAATTACAGTAACTTAATACTTAAGTAACAAGCATTACTTAATTAGTCTAAGGATGACCGTATAAATGTCATCTTTCTAGAATTGATTGTTTTCGCTGCGAAAGCGCAAACGTAAAATCCATCAAGCGAAATCTTCTCACATTCGTTCCATTCATCTCAAATCCGCGGGGTAATTGGAAAAATGCCTATTTAATTACTCTGTTTTTCTTCTACGGTTTTCATTCGATTTCGATGAAATTTACAGGAATCAAATGATTCGGGCTGAGGGTGAACTCCATTGCTCCCGACCATCCTTTTTTGAGCATTCACAACATTAACATCGATCAAGCGTCCGTGTCTACTTATAGCTTAGTTCATTTCAGGAAAATTGTTTTCACTTTCGGGAGATAAGAAGTTCATGGTCTCAAAAAACGAAATTTCCTCTCGCATTTTACGTTTTAGATCATTCTGAGGAACTTTCGTTCCGAGTCAGTCTGTCTGGGTGGTGTGTATTTGTCCTCCGTGTGTCCGCAAATCCTTGAAACAAGCTCATTTCCACATTCTTTAACCGGTTTTGATGAAAATTTCAGGGAATGTGCGGTTAGAGTGGAGCCCCCTTTCAGTTTCAAATTCTCAACTCAATACTTCACCCTGCGCATGCGCATACGATCATTACAACAGACATGATTGTCTCTTTCCTAATTGACCAATTTTGACATTTTACGCGTCATCTTGATTTATTATTTCCCCCCAACCTTGAAATATTTTACTATTACCTATTTAAACCTACGTATTTTTCTAACGGATACGAAGAAGTTATGTGCCATACCGAACTTCGCAGACATTTTTTCATAGCCTAATTGCCCGAATCGCACAAACTTGAAGGAGAGTAGGTACGGAAAGGCTTAGGTTTTACGCTCCACCTCAATTTACTATTTCCCCCAACCATAAGAACCAGGTATGAATCTTTTAAGATTATTTAAAAAATTTCAAAAATCTTTAATCATGTGACCGATACGAAGAATACCACATACAATTTGGGAGGCGTTTTAGCGAATTTTCGTCGAAAATGAAGCTATTGCAATGACTCGGAAAATTTTAAAATCAAAATTTTTGAAAATTTTCTTAATTGAAATCCGTTTTGAGGCATTCTTAAACGAATTATAGAGTTTAACGCTTTTTCATTTGCGACGATAACTCCAGACGATAACTCTCCTTAGGATTGAGATAAAAATTCTGTTCTTGCGCCAAAAAATCAAGCCTTCCAAACGAAAGTATGAGTTTGTTGGCCAGAACTTTTTGAGTACATTAAATTGGTCAAATTTCAAAAAATTTGCAAAACAATTCACTAAAAATGGCTAAAAATTGATAAATTTACATTTTTTAGCAGAATATTGCTCCGATAACGTTTATTCACTATAAAATAGATTATTAAAAAATGTATGTACAAAATTATGCTAAAAAATATACTTATATTTCATTAAAATTTGCTACAAAATTGATGAAAAGTGCAAAAAATGTTAAAAATACAAAACCTCTGTTCGAATAGCAGATTGTTATTTAGAATACGTTTTTTGCCATACAATTAATAGTTGATAATTTGCTCGCACTCAAAAAGCTTAAATTTCAAAACAATTCAACAGGATACAATACGATAGGTAATTTACGAAAATTTGCTCATACTGCTCATGACTGGAACTTTTCCATTTTTTACCCCAAATTAATACAATACTTCGAAGCCAAGTATTCCTAAACAAGTCTAGTAGTGAACTAATACGATGATCAAATCAAGTTGGATGAGTGGGCGTTTCATTATGGCACCGGACCAATGTAGCGAGGTACCCTCGAAACGGTCGGAAAGTCCTAGAAACTTCAATCGAACTGCGGGGGACTTTCCCGCGAGCTTCGCTCCCGGACACCGGCGAGGATAGAAAAAAAAAAAAAAAAAAAAAAACTGTCGACGACTGGTGGGAGGTAATTCTAAAGATTGCGATGACACACAGGCCAGAGGCTCAGTTTAGGGTCAGCTCTGTGTAATGCGTGCAGGCGCACACCATTGGGAAATAGAGGAGAGGAGCACCAAGGTCGGCCACGAGCCTCTGTCCGTCTCTCTCGCACTCGCAACCCCTCCCCTCACCCCTTCCCACACCACCGCACGGCCTTCCTGCCAGAAAACGCTGGGTGCAGTTTAGCTTTGGCACTGAAGGCTTGCGCGGACCTTGACAACGAAAGCTGGTTGAGTCCACGTGCAGGACCGACCCCCGAACCGGCCGCCGACACTTCTGCGTCTCATCGCCCACTTTCTCCGTCCACGTGCTTTCTCCTCCCTGTTAATTGAGCTTAATAAACGACGGCAGTTAATTTAAATATAATTACACCCCTCGTTTTGGCCTAAATAAAAATACAGCTTAACCAATATTAACAATGCATTATCGTTGATAATCGCTACCATTGTGGCTTCAACACTCAATGGGTAATTTTGTGTTTGTAAAATCATTCATTTCTGATCTAAGAATTGGATTCAGCACATTTTAAGTCCCCGCCATTAAATTTTCAGCTAAAAAAATCCAAATGGTTTGGAAAAAAACAAATTGCCAAGTTAGGTGGCATAGTTTCCTCACATATTGTATGATGGACGTATAGAATTAGTTAAAGAACAATGTACGAATCGATATGATTGATAAGTCGATGTTATAAGAAATTAATGTTTGTGCATGCTCACAGACTATTATTAATACAAAGGCGATGAAATTTAAGGGAGAACGTCTAGGAGCTAGACCGGAATTTCCTTGAAAATTTCATAAAAATCGGTCTAATAGTCAGTCTGGTCTGTTGGTATGTCTCGATCAATTTTAGTTTTGCGCATGCGTAATAGTTAGTTCTCCACCAATTGCGATATAATTCACAGGGTATTTTTCTAGAACATATACCCAATTACCTACCGAGTCTGATAGAAATCAGACCAACAGATGATGAGACCTACTCGGACTTACTGTCGATTCGACGACATTGAAAATCATAGGGGACCGTCAAGGAGCCAAACCCTGAAAATTTCATCGGAATCGGACAGAAACTTGGTATATTTTTGAACGTGACAAGGATTTACCACAGGCAGACAGACATTAGACAGACAGAGAGACAAATCAGGATACCAATAATGACCAGCAAGCTCTGGAACGCAAAAAGCAAGTGCAAATTTTGATTTTGGAGGAAAAACATTTTTTCGAGTTCAATCACGAACACAAAGTTTTGCTACCTTCGGTAGTGTTGAAGGAACGGAATTGAAAGAAAATTAAATGAATTACGTCAAATGTAGATGGTGTTGATGTCCCTCCTTCCCTACACTCACGAACTTGGGATGAAATTCTTCCCCTAAGACGTCATTCAACATGTTTTCCATAGGTGTTGTGCTCAATTCCAATATTCTGATACCCTTCATATTGCACCTTTTTTGTACGCTTGGTACACTTTTTGATGTTCTTGTTGACAGATCAAAATTGAAAAAAGTAAAAGTTACCATTCTCGGAAAAATAATGAGGAATCACTTATTGGATTTTTTCTTTCTACTATACGTAGTCACATTAATTTTCTTTCGTGATTTGATTTTAGGCCAATTCACGGTCCTGGTGATCCAAAAGATACATTTTTTTAGTCGAGTCAATTTATATTACAGTTAACTGAACATTTCTATTATCTAATTTGCTAATTCGAGTCCAGCTAATCTGAGGCTCCGATGAGTCTCAGCTGATTCAAGAGTTCTAAAGCAGAGTTTAGGCACTATTTTTAGGTACCTTATTATTGTCATTATCGTATCGTTATTGTGTAAATAAAGCATATTTTCATTCATTCATTAATTCATCCATTAGGTATCCCAAAAACATTTCATATAAAAGAGTAATTTTTAACCCAGTGCGACAAAATCATCGTGACTGTGAATCGAACAACGACTTGGGATGGAGGTGTAGGCTGATCTTATCCTGATTCGGCAGGATCCTATTCCGGTCTCTCTTAATAACTTTCTGTAACAAGACAAGGCTACTGATGAAATATTGAACCGTTGTCCTTTGCGGCCTTTTAATTTCAGTTGATTCAATAGGCATCTTCATCATCAATTTCGCTGATTCGAGAACACACTTTTTGTTACCGTTTCCTTTTAGTGTTACCTGATTCAAAAGCTAATTCTGTATTTGAGCTCCCTATTTCATTGGTTTCATTTTGAAATAGCATTAAGGATTAGCGAAAAATATTTAAAATGCGATAAAACCAAAAATTCTAAAACACACACTTTAGGGGAAAAATCTCAGGAGGTAAATAACCATAGAAAATGAACTACAAAAATCATAGTAGAAACCACGCTTAATTCATAAACACTACCACGCGTAATGCATAAAGTCCCTACAAGCAATGCACAATAATTGCACACAAGTTGAATTTTTTATAATGGAACTATCATTTAGTAATTTCACTGCAGATTCATCTTCGTCATCAAACCTAGAATAGGAATACGTAACGCATAAAAATAGTAAGCATGCGTAAAACGTGTGTATATTAGTCCGTCCTTACGACACATTTGGGTCATAAAAGCGCTGAATAGCTAATTGCATCGCGATTAGAATCCACAATGCTTGATTATACAAGGAGCTGTGACACGCTCAGCTGTTTCCTCGTTAGCTGTGAGCAAAACTCAATTATGACATTCGGTACCAACACCACTGTAACATGAAGTGCATATATTGTTTCATGATTATTTTTTATATTCTCAATAGAAAAATCCGAGCTAGAGCTTTCAAAAAGAGGTGCTATATGATGGGTATCTGACCAGTTACACGAGTCTTGGAATTCATTTGCTCGATGACGTCACGGCCCCTCCCGCCTGCAGGGGACCCTCAGCACCCTTGCACTACTACATCACTCGTGATCTTCCTATCCGTTTATTGGCTAAACTAAACAGTCTTTTGAGCTGAAAATTGAAACGGGGGGTTTTCAAATACGCTGAATCCAAATCTTAGGTCAGAAGCGTGAAATTCCAATACATGAAAGTTCCCCATTGATAACTCCCATTGAATATAACGTTAGTAATTTTTTCTTCATTCATTAACATTGTGTGAAACTTCGTTGTGGTACATTACAAGTAGCAGATTGGCCAGATCAACAGAGTTCAAAGAATTTTGCAATATGCGGCATATAAGTTCCATAGTTCCAGGATTCTGTTGATTTTGAGCCTTGGAAAGAGATTGATTATTCTGAGTTCTACGCGTCACCGTTGTGTTGCGGACGTCACCTTTTTCGGCAAGCTAGTGGTAGTGCTGGTGAACTCACCTACATTACTATCTATAGTAAATTTTTTTATTCCACGCCCGACTGCAGTCGGAGAATTTATTTTATATCCCGTTTTCCTCTGCTAATTACTTGTATCAATGCCCGACTGCAGTCGGAGAATTTATTTTGTATCCCGTTGTCCTCTGCTAATTACTTGTATCACCGCCCGCTCTGCAGACTGCCCCGACTGATGAATCATGTTAGCATTACAAGTGATCTGGTCTTGACATCTTCCACGACCCTACGTCTCCTGTTAAAAAGAAAGCGATCAGTGTCGATTTTCCTTGATTTATTTATGCTTGAACGTTATTCTTTTTTTCTCTCCCTTATACTTTATCATATCTATCCTTTCATAAACTCAATTTTTATCTGTATGTATAAAATTTGTGTAGGTATTGGTACATGGTTTTTACATGTTATATTGGGCTTGCCCGAATTAATAAACTACATAAATAAGAATAGGTACTACTATCAATTGCCTATGTAATAATTTATAAATAATTTTGCATTTTTATTTTACAATAGTTTTGATTGCTTCATCAAAAAGTGGCTTAAACATCTGAAGTTTCTGTTGGATATTTATTTTACACAATCCCCTCGCAGATATGTCAGTATAATAATATACTTTCCAAACACGGTTACGTACCTATGCTAAAAATGTGAGATTATGTGTGACGCCACTTTTTTTTCATGTGTTTCATCACTATACGGTCCCGCTTATACCTACGCCCCTTACTTTTAAACTGGAAATAAAACCTTGCAGACCCGGAACCTGTCGACTTAATCGGTCCTCCCTAGCAATTTAGACGAGCCTTGATCTGAGTAATGACGGTTTGAAAATCGAAATTTCTGAAACACTGACAAAGATCTTATTCAAAAAGGGTTACTTAACATAAGATGAATATCCTACACTGCTCGAATCGGGGAGAAAGCGTTTACCTAAAGACCCAGAAAATTTTTTTATAACGGCTAATTTCAGTCTGGGATAGTCCTTAAAGAGAAATGGGGCTCTGAAATAACAAGCCTCTCCGTTAGAGGCGCTGATGATATTAATTTTTCATTGTTTTCAACAAAATTACTAGTTTTTAATTAAGTAAGTAACTACTTCGGAAGTTGAATATCTACATAATTCATGTTTTTTATACAATTAAACAATGGAACAGTTGCAGTTTTCCCGAAGGGTGAGAATTTGCTGCCATCCGTCAGGAAAGTGAATTTATAGTTAAAAGTAGGACAATTTGTGTTGGGAGTACTTGCACTCAAGAAATAAAAATTATCATTTTGACAGGAAAGTATAATAACTATGCCCTATTTATTTCGCGAATTATGTTCTTCGAGAACGGATTTAATACTGATCTTCTAGAGTTTCCGTCCAAAATGAGATGGTGATGTGGATAGGGACCTACGCTATTGTTCTCAACTATACAGCTTACTTACTTAAGTTGGTAGGTACAAGAGCGGCTAAGTGTGACAGAAATAACCTGCGGCCAACGGTATATGGGCTAAAAGGGATTGCGACCTACAATATCAAGGTCATGACCGCGACCCTGTCACGGTAGAGGGTGTGGTGCGGGAAAAGTGCCACGGAGTTACTCGAGATTAGCATATTGACAGGAGTCCTCCGTGGAATCACCACCCGCGTCCTCAAGGGTTTTCACCTCACGTATTCTGTGGTCAGTAGTCTTAGAAGTACACGTTTCAATGAAACCACAAAAGAAATGAAACAACCCTGAAATTATCACACAAAGTTTTACAAGATCAATAGATGATTAATAATTGGAGCCTATGGTATTGGAGACCTCATAGTTTATAAAGGGGTTGTCACTATTATAGACACACCTCTTCACATGCACGTTGACGATAATTTATCATGCTCTCAGGAAGAGCGAGCGGATGAACATTATTCTTCATTCGAAAGTTTTCCACAGTCGATTATGAAAGTTCATAATTGGAAATAATTAAATAAACGTGCGAACACGAATGCAAGCACTTCATAATTTGAAACGAGGATCATAATTTTCTTTCTTCAATTAAAAAAGACAATTTGTACAATATTAAAAGAATAACCTTTCCGTGCCATTTGGACCTGTCTTCATTCGTCGAATACCCAGTATATTGCAATTTTTGGAGAGCTCTCACTGGCTCCATTCGACTGAAATCACAAGTTCGAGGCAGATTCACGAATGAAAACGGTATATCAACATGAAATCTCATATAGAGACCTCACAGGTGATGGGCGTCTCTGAATTTCTGAATTTACAACTTGTTCACACGCTTTGAATAATCGTAAAATGCCGTTACGATTTCCTCAACGGCCGTCGTAATGACTGGATTTCACGAGAACCCAGTAAGATAGGGACCAACCGTTCGAAACAAGTGCCATAAAATGCTAGGTAACTATCAGACGCCCGGAGGCCGAATTAAGCGAATTCGAATCGAGAAGTAATAAAAATGAGAAATCAATAATATAAAAATGTGGACAAATTAAGGGAATCGTCACTCGGAGTTTATGATTACAACTTCTCTCTGAATGCTACCACGGTCGCAAGGTTTTACGACTAGAAAAATCGTAGAACGTTAAAATGGTTAATAGGGGCCCCTTGAGGTTTTATACGCGTCTTTTGCGAGGACATATGTGCTCTAAAAGATGAATGTATGAGTGATAAAATATTGTTAGACTATAAAGAAGTTTTAAGAGACCACCAAACGTTGTTTAAAAAAACACCGCGTCCATAGTATGTATGAGGCTATGATGTACGTACTGATGAGGTTGTCAATTGCCACTTACAACTAGAAAAATCGAAGATTTCGAATAATATAAAAACTAGAGAAAGACTCCATTTTCGGTGCATTTCTTTAAAACTAAGAAAAGGTTAACCAAATCGGGCTCTATACAAATGAAAACTTCACAATACCAAGGTATTGTAGATTCCTAATTTACGATTATTTCGCATTTAAGAATATTCTATTAAAATATTTGGGTACAATGCTGTAAATTAACATTTTGGAAAATTTCATAATCAAATTTTTTGTTGGATCATGAAATGATTTTTGAATTTTAAAATTTTTCACGTAGGTGTTTATACCATTCCAAACGATTAATGTCCATAGAATCGAGATACAAAGTATGCCCTCTACCCAAAAAATCAAAATCAAGCGTTCAAAAAGAGAGGATGAGTCCATAGAGCAGTAATTTTTGAATAAAATTGACACTGAAATACGTATTTAAACATTTTTTTTTTCTCCCAAAAAACTGTGTTTTTATACGAGAATACTCGATGTTCATAAAAATTGGTTCTAGATATATTGAGAGAAACTATTAAAATTTGTTCATGAATTCAGATCAGTGGTAATTTTCACAATCAACGCGACGGTCCAGTAATATCAACTTCGGATTTTCATTAACTACTGATTTGGATAAACAGCAGTACTGAATAGTATTATGTCATATGTGCTAAAGGATTATCTGTATACAGATAAATGAAAAACAATTTTATGTAAGAATTAGAAGTTTTCTGTAAATCCCATTTTGAACGTACACCTGATATGCTGCGTTCGGAAAAAAAAGACATAATTATGTGGTATTTATGTGGTATGTATTTACCAACGAAATCGACCTTTCCGAAGACTTCCGCGCAGCGCTAACTTATTTTTGACGATGAATCCAGACTTTGATTTTTTTCATTCCCCCCCCCCCCCCCCCCCTTTCAACGCTCAAATCCACCGTCTCTAACTCTCCATTTATTTATAATTGAAAATGTACCTACAGATTCTTGTAACCACCGTTAGAATGACTTATATGTATTATGTAATTGGGCTAAATGTCACTATGTTTAAATTATTTATACATTCATAGGTGCTCTTGGGTGGCATGCATGCATTAATGCATGTATAAACGGCCTGTTTTTGTGGGAATAGTTGGAGAGCAGACCCTAATTATTTACGAAGTGTGTTGCACCACACGGGATGCCCTCTGAAATTGGCCCATCTGGTTGGCTTAATCTAACTCTAGACATAGTTGCAAAATTGGCATCGCTTCGTTTTCGGACCGATGGGGAACAGCCAGGGAATTCAGGAACATTTCGAATTCGACGTAACCATTCTATTCACTGTAGAATGTATTCACTGTATGTGTGCACAGTTATAAGATACTTTGGCACTCTCGTTTTCCTCAGAAAAGCTTTTGGGATCTATCTTTTATTGCATAAGTTGTACACCGACAAGAAACCTTTTTGCTGGGAACCTACAAGGAATATATATATATATATATATATATATATATATATATACTCGTATAACACTACTACTTTTCACTCCTCAAGATTCGTGAAAATAGGCGTGGTCATCAAACTTTATTTTCTCAAAGACTTTTTCGTTATTTAATTAGCTTTGTAGATATTTCTGATTATCTTGATCACATTTTTCTTAATTTTGAGCATATTTTTAAATCAAACTATTTTTAAGGCTTAAATTAGTTTTTGATGATATATTCGTTATTTTATGGTGTTTTGTAACCATGTTCAGGCTATTTTTTGAAATGCGCCCAGAATTCATGAAGATGTTATTCATAATACTCCTCACGTTCTTATATATGGAAATGTTTTTCCATATAATTATATATTACACTCGTTTTATAACATGAATTTTAGTAAAAGTTTAATGAAATTACGAAATACTATGATTGAAAAGTCAGCAAATTTTATTGTGTTTTGTTATATTATTATTTTGTTGTGCGCAAAACTAATAGTGTTAGATACAGGCGAAACTAAAGGACTGAGTTTGAATAAACTTTCAGGCATTTCACGGATTATGATAGAAAACCCTCAGTCAGTTGCAACGCCTCATTATTAATTTGTAGCGTTTCACTTAATGTTTTGCTGACGAGTATGGAATAAACGAGCTTCAACAATTTATCGTATTTTTTAAGCAAATTTACAGACCTACGTAATACAAATTCGTGCACATATTTCTGCACAAAAATTTCAGTCGTTAACCCCGCTAAACACCTAGAGATGACTGCGGGAGACGAACCCCAGCAACGTGAGTCTCCATCATCGTGCGTTATGACTCTATTTTTCTACATCAGCCACAAGTTTGGCAACAATAAAGAGGCACGTGACAGCTCTCCAAAAACTTAATTTGACTCATATGCAACCATCAGAAGTCCCAGATACCCTGGACAAGGTCATATGTCCCCAGGTATTTGCATTCTCATAATGTTAAGAGGAACGTTCTATATTTAAAATGGTCTTCATATTTCAGTAAGACGCGTAATATAGAAGTTATTACGGTTCAAACTGAAGAAATCCCACCCGCATTCATAGCACTTGCATTCCTTCTCTTGCTGCAATATCTTATCTAGCACAGAAAAAAGGATATCATCGCAATATATATCTCCATCCGTCGATTACATTCTCGGAATTTTCTCGGCTGTTTTCCTCGTTAGTACTGCACATGAATCACGGGTTGTTATTTGCTTTTCAGAGGATTATGTTTTTTATAGCAAATAAAAAGTTGATTTTCCGTGTAGGTGCAGCCTGACTTTGTAATGCCAATGCGTAATGAGCCACTTCGGAACAAGAAAATTTCTATTCAAGGGCCTTTGCATATTTTTCTTTTCATTTTCTGTTTTAATATGTAAATTTCATTCCGATTTGGTTTTTAAATTTAAGAAATGAAGCTAGGTCATAGAGGAAGAGAGAGAGAGAGAGAGAGAGAGAGAGATTGATTGATTGACTCGTTTATTAAATAATCTGTACAAATTTTAGGGCTGAAAAGCCCTCTCTTCCAAATTGCACAGAAAGAAAAACTTAAAGTATTTCCTCACAAGTCAGGTTTTACTACTAAACTAAAAAAAAAAAACATAACTTCACATAATAATGAAAGTGTTCTTGCCCTTAAGTGCTCTAGGTTGGGCTAGGTACATATTTTCTTAACAACATCTCAGTAATGGATTTCTTAAAATGACTAATTGACATACTTAGATCGAAATAATTATTGTGCTCATTATAAAATTTGACTCCCTGCACCAAAAATGATCTCTCATAAAAAATAGAGTTGAACTTCGGCATTTCCAAAAATTTCCCTGCAGTGCGTGTATTTTTATCGTGGACCATATCCCGTCGAACTAACAGCTCTGCGAGATATGGGGGCTTACTAAATTTTAGAATTTTGAAAATCATTATTGCGATTGAAAGTTGTAAACGTTCTTCGATTTTTAACCATCTAAGTTTTCTATAATATGGTGTGACATGTTCATCAAATTTCAAGTTAAAAATGAATCTCATAGCCGCATTTTGAGCTCTCTGCAAGATCGATTTTCTTTCCTTGGATATATCGCAATATGCCAACTTTGCATAGTCAAAGATAGGGAATATCAGTGACTGCACGAGTTGTACTTTTACATTTTGGGGGAACGAATTTGCAAGATTTTTCTACTGATATAGACTACCGAAAACTTTGCTCGTCATAATAGATACCTGGTGTTCCCAGTTCATAGTATGGTCTATAAAAATCCCTAAACTTTTGACCTGTTCTTCAAATGAAACACAATGATTACCTATTTTTAAATTTTCTGTGAAGGAAAATTCTTTTAGTTGTACAGAACGTTGTCTTGAACTTAACATCATGGCGTTACACTTTTGCGGATTTACACTAAGTCCGTGTGCTTCGCACCATAATAACGTCCTATGTAAATCGATATTTATTTTTTTAATAGTTTCATTTAATTCTCCTATTGGTGACGCTATATAAATCTGTAGATCATCGGCATAAAAATGATAGAGAGCATAAAAATGAAGGCATAAATGATCGGCATAAAAATGAAGAGAGAGAGAGAGCGAAACAACATAATATAAAATTTCAAACATTTAGAAAAATAAATAATCTATTATATTAATCTGCAGCTGTATTCTATTTATAATAATGAACACTAACGATTAATATAAATGTTTTCTTCTGATAATGTTTAATTACCCACAGCAAGGTCTGTTAGGATGGAACCAAAAAGATGTGGAACAACCCAGGCATGACAGAAAAATAACCGAATTCAAATCCGTTTCAGAACGTACTACGACCGAATCCGTGAGAAATTATGTCTGTGCGAGTAATTGATTTTGTCGACGCTGCATGTGGTACAATACCTAATCTAACCAATTTTTGTGATTCTTTTCATTATTCGATTCCAATTTCAGACTAGTTGTGCAAGAAACGTTGGAAATTTAGAATTTCCTGACGAAGGGAGAAACTGGAGGGGCTAAAAACAGTATTTTAACTTTAATTTAATTATATATAGGTATAACATTTCCTTCCAATATTGCGTTCGAATAAAATCTTTGTTCCTACTTGTAATTTAATAACGACAATGTTGGTAACACGCTTAGATTCACATTTGCGTTTGCATGATTGAGTGCATTCTGTTTTCTGACTTGCATTAGTATTCGATTGTAACCGGTTTTCATTCGTATAACCCAATTTATATGCATGAACAATTTAAAACGGGTCACTGAGTCAGAAAAGCATTCCGCAAACATAAATATTTACCTTCCATCACGAGGAGTATGTACCTCATTCTGTGAGGATGCAAATGACTTACTGACAATGTCTGGGAAGTAATCGAATATCAAGAATTCACCATATGCCAGTCAGTTTTATTTTGTCGCGTAAATCAAATATTGTCGGAGTACGGAAGGCGCGTGAGTTTTAAACAATTGCGTATTAGTATCGTTTAAATATCGTTCAAAAGCGTTACTAGATTAATGAAAACGTGAGTAGTGGGAGTACAAACGCTCAGAAGCCAATTGGTTATCAAAACGCAAATTATTACTCTATATGTATCAGTATTTTATCTCACTGTTTAGGTGAGACACTATTAGCTGATTAGGTTTACTCTGAATCCTATTATTATAGCGAATAGAAAATGAAGCTGTTGCAATAAAAATGTTCTTTATGGAAATCCGATTTGAAGTATTCTAAAAAAGATTCCTGTATTTTAACGCTTTTTTTGTTTGTACATACATGCACACACACACACACACACACACACACACACACACACACACACACACACACACACACACACACACGGCTGCCGCCGTTAAATTGGGCATATACATTTGCCGTCCTTCTCCTCTCTTTAAGTGTCCACTACTGGGACCGTTACCCTATCGTGCCTTGCAAAATATTTTTGAGCCACAGTAGGACCAAGGCACCTGCCGCATCTGCAGTATTTGCTCTTGTTTTGGGTTTCGGGTGAGGTGCACACTCCCACCACGAAAAAACAACCAATCGTCTTGGAACCCAAACCGGATCTTATGGTGATGAACGTCGGGATTCGAGACTCACTCGAGGAAAATGGGTTTAAAATGTCGTACAGAGAATGCCATCACCTCACAAGATGGAGGCGAATGACTGGTATATATTTTGAATTAATTAATTTGATATAATGTACTTCCATTAATGCCAAACCAAAGGGACCAAGATGGAAGGAGCAAGGATGAGTACAGTATGTAAAAAGATGGAAAATTAGAAACAATGACGAAATCGGATGAATCCTTGAGAATAAAAATATTGTACACTTCACAAAAGTCAATCAAGTGCACCCAGCGACAGAGCCTAACGAAGACACCCCAATTGTGGTATGGAAAAATGAGATTAAAAAAAGATGATAAAAACGTCCAATAAATTAATGGATTTATAAATTAGAGAAATAGATTTAAATTTAAGCCTCACAAAAATCCTCCACCACCAGCTAGGAAGTTCTTGATTTATAAAATGTCCCAACGAATTTCATGCTGCCAGTCTCGCTCTACGGAGAAAAACTAGTGAAGTCAAACATTAAGTTCATTAGCCTACCTCTATTAGTTTGTTTTGTTATGAAACGTATTACCACATGTTGTGGAATGTTCTGGAAAATAAACTCATTCGTTTCAGTGTACTCTCTCAAACTTGTCGTAAATAATTTTTCTGCTTTACTAGGTTATGAGTCCAGATTAATACTGATAAATACAATACGAAATAATCGTAGTTGAATTCAAAATTTCGTAAGTATTAGGTTCTGAAAATATGGCTGCAAACTCTGGAAGTTTCAAGACTCAGATCGAGAAGCTAGAGGGCCAAGGGAACTGGACTAGGTGGAAGAGGCAAGTCACGCTGGTTTTGAAGCATCACAAAGTCCTGGATGTAGTCACAGGTACTCTTGTCCAGGATGCGGAAGATAAAAACAAAGATATCTTTGATACTAATGATTCCCTGGCACAATTGATCTTATTAAGCTCTTTAAACGACACGAATGAAGAGCTGACATCCTCGTGTGCAACAGCTAAAGACATTTGGGAAAAATTAGTATCGGCTTATGAACAGAGTTCGAGTCAAAGAGTAGATCGTTTACTCGAAGCTTTCTTTTCTTGTGAAAAATTAGGTGGTGAGACTATTGTCAACCACGTTGCCCGTCTGCAACGAGACTTCAACGCACTCAATGTAGAACTCAAAAAGTTAGTCAAGTCAGAATTACACGATTTGATTCTGATGGGGCGGATTTTGTCCACACTTCCAGCAGAGTATTTTGAATTCAAAAGTGTTTGGGAGAGTGTTCCAATTGCAGAAAGGACCTTGAACAATTTAACAGAAAGGTTGAGGTTGATAGAGATGCGACTTCCCGATAGGGGTGGCATCGAGAATAAGAACGATTGTGCACTTATGAGTAAGAATAATGTCAAGAAAAATATGTACTCAAAAAGTTCTGGGTGTTTCAAATGTCATCAGGTAGGACACTTTGCAAGAAATTGTCCCAACAAAGAGAAAAGTGATAGGAATGATTCTAATGGTCCAGGGCAAGCTTATGTTATAGAAAATCATGACCGAGATCCTAGAGCATGGGTCGCGGATACTGGTGCCACTGAACATTATACTAGCGATAAGAATTATTTCGTCTCTTTTAAACCTTTTGACGTGCCCAAGCTGGTACAAGTAGGCAATCGTGATTATCTGAAAGCGTTCGGACAAGGAATGGTCGTTGTCGATATGAATGTGAATGGTCGATGGGAACAGAACCATTTGACGAATGTATGGTATGTTCCAGGCATTTGTCGACATTTATTCTCTATAAGCCGAGCAGTAAATAAGGGTTTTGAGTTTTATGCCAACGAAAAAACTTGTAAATTCACCAAAGGAGGCAAAACTTGTTTAACCGGGAAAATGATTCATCAAGGCTTGTATGTTTTAAATATGAAGGTCTGCATTCCTGGGAAATCGGCAGAAATTCATCTGGCATCATCAGAGGAAACTCTACAGCTGTGGCATGAGCGGCTTTGTCACCAAAATAAGCGTCATGTGAAAGGTGTTTTGCAGCGTATTGGAATAGAGTTACCCGTGGAAGAAGAACTTTGCGAAGGATGTGTTTATGGAAAGCATCATCGTGATCCATTCCATAAGAGAGAAAATCGACCTTCGGTGTGCGGCCAATGGATTCATGGTGACGTTTGTGGTCCTTTTCAAGATGAGTCTATAGGAGGAGCTCGGTACTTCTTGTGCTTGAAAGACGATTTTTCAAAATTCAGACGAGTATTTTTCTTGAAACAGAAGTCGGAGGTAACACGAAATTTTGAAACGTTTGTCAATGAAGCAAAAACCTTGGGTCACTCAATTCAAGAGTTGTTCTGTGATGGGGGAGGTGAGTTCATCAATGAAGGGATGAATGCAGTGCTTCGCGAGCATGGAATAACACTTCGTCAAACAGTCCCTTATACACCACAGCAAAATGGAGCTTCAGAACGTGAAAATAGAACTCTGGTGGAGGCAGCACGATCGATGATTCACTCGAAAGATTTACCGATAAAGCTTTGGGCAGAGGCAGTGAATACTGCTGCTTTTGTTTTGAATCGAACTGGACCAACTGGTCAGGGATCGCAGTCGCCTATTGAACTTTGGACTAAGTGTCAATCACCTAAGTTTGATTATTTCCGGATTTTCGGAAGCAAATGTTATAGACATATTCCTAAGGCTAACAGGAGAAAAATGGACAAGAAGAGCAAGGCTAGTATATTTGTAGGATATAATGGTGATCACAATGGTTATCGATTGTGGGATAAGATAGAAAACAAGATTATCCTTTCTCGGGATGTAATATTTGACATGGAGCTGCCTATATCCAAGTTGGTGATTGCTGGGAGTGATCATGAAAGAAAGGTTTCAGATGTCAGCAAAAGAACTGGAATATCAGTGATGACGGATGAAATACTTAACAACGAAGAAAATGAAAAACCGGGGTTTTCTTTCGATATTTTAGGTGGTAAAGTTCAAGAAGCGTCACGTTCGGGAGGAATGTACTTGAACAATGAACTACAACCTTCGAGCTCGGCTTCAGAATCGAGCGAAATTGGCACAGGAGAGAGTGTTGTTCAGCGGAGAAGCACTCGAGAAAAGAAAATGCCGTCCTTTTTATGTGATAACTACGTGTTAGTGGCCGAAAATGAATTGACTGTTGCAGAAGCTCTCAGATCAGAGAACAAAGATCTGTGGAAAGCAGCTATGCAAAAAGAGTTGGATTCGTTAGCAGAACATAATACGTGGACGTTGGTTACCCTTCCAAGGAATAAAAAGGTGATTTCAAATCGATGGGTTTTAAAAATTAAAAGAAAACCCAATGGAGATATCGACAAGTATGAAGCTCGCTTGGTGGCGAGAGAATACACTCAAGTAAAAGGAACAGATTTCGATCAAACGTTCAGCCCAGTGGCTCGTTTTGATAATGTTCGAGCATTACTGAGCGTTGTTGCTACCGAAAAATATGAGCTCGCCCAGTTCGACGTACAAACAGCATTTCTCTATGGCGAGTTGGATGAAGAAGGCTCTAAGGGTTTTATGTTTGAGGGGGGGTAATGAAGTCAAACATTAAGTTCATTAGCCTACCTCTATTAGTTTGTTGTTGTTATGAAACGTATTACCACATGTTGTGGAATGTTCTGGAAAATAAACTCATTCGTTTCAGTGTACTCTCTCAAACTTGTCGTAAATAATTTTTCTGCTTTACTAAAAACTAGTAACGAACTTAATTACGTCCAATGATTTCCCTATTAAACATGCTTATTTTTGGCATGGATCTTTGGTGCTGAGATATCACTGTCCACGATCGTGACCTAACTTGATTAGATGTGTGATCTCCAGAGTGAAGAAAAAAGTATCTTAAATGCCTTGTAATTCTAGCCGTTGTCCAGATCTATTCTTACTTTCAATAATCAGTAATAATAGGAACGAAAAATGAAAAGTTATACCTGTACTTATCAGAAGTTCAGCTGACAGATATTGGCTTCACGATACAGATCCAAGAGAAACAGGCTTGATTTATAAGAAGATTGCTCAGCAAAAAATAATAACCATAAAATGCACAATGCTTGCCATTGCTTTATGTAGCAAGTGACATGTTCTGTTGATATGAAACTTTGGAGTACCTAGTAGGCATTGTTTTCCTGTTTCCTGTCGTGTTGAGGTTTTTAGACCGGCCTCAATAAAGTTTATAGGGGTCCGATTTTCATCGAATGTATGTTTCCGAAAAAAATGACGTACCTAAACCATTAACGCTGATTTAGCACTGGAGTAATGTTCGTTCTTTAACGACCACTGTCTTGAAATTCATGTTTACGAAGGGAATACACTATTAGGCAATAATCCGCCTATACTCACTGCCCGACACCTTTTAGTACCTTTCAAAACAATAGCGGCTCAAAGTGTAGTTTTAGGTGTTTTTACGCGTTGTTTGTTTAGAAAATGATCTCGTTTCATCTTGATGGGTAGTATTGTCGGAACGAAACGGTTTTTACCATGATTGTAACTTTACGCATTTATGAGAAGGAATAAAGATGATAAAATTATGAAGGAATATAATTCTGATATGCAAGTATTCATAGATTGTGTCCCATCTGGTGGCTCAAAGCTGATCCTGAAACGGTGGTTTGATGTATTGGAATCATGTTATTGATATTTTTAAAAAGTATCAGTCATGCAGCATGGTCGTATGAGCGAATTTTGTGAATTATCGTATTATATTGGTACATTGTTTTGAAATTTGGACACCTTGAGTGCATAGAAATTGTTAACTACTAATTTTATAGCAAACAATCTTAAGCGCTAAATCTTTACAGAACATGGAACATGTTTTTGCATCCATTAAACCTGTAGAGACTTAACTGGTTTTTATTTTATTCCACATAAGTAATTGACAATACTGGTTTCTACCTAGTAACTAAAGTAAATTATAAACTTAATTTTTTGAGTTAAGCTGTTCAATGTTGCGAGTGAAAATTAAGCCCTCGGATGAGCGCGGTTTAAAAAAAACGGCGATAGGCGCGGTGTATCATTTTGATACAATGGCTATTAGGAGGGGAAATGGGTTAAGGGGGATAGTATAAAGTTAACCATCGTTCATATCAATAGTTTTATTGGACTAGCAAACTAGCTGATAGGTAGAGAAACTACTATAACATTATAGAAAAATTCAAGAAATTAAATTATGAGGTTGAAAAATTAGGTAACTAATAATTTGAGCTAGGCATAATTGTTACGTATTTCCTTATATAGTAAACAATTTTTTGGCAATTTTCATCACAAATGAGTTTAAATCTTAACCTATGTTTACAGCAAACATTTTATGGAAAAAAGACAAGTCTATAGATAGGAATAACACTCGTAAACTCAAAGGAACGAAATAATAAACTAGAAAAAAAGAAGGAAAATTTTAAGTAAGGCACATAATTTGTGGTAACAAACGTAAGTTAGGCATAATTTTTAGGTACCAATTTTCTTTTTGAGCTAACTTTACTTTTTGGTAACAATCTTAACAAATAGGTTTCAAGTGCTCAGAACACAAAAATTTTTCACATAGTACGCAATTGTGAGTCGCCAATCTACTTTTTTTTGGAGTTTTACAGGGGTCGCATCTCTTTCGTTTTTTCCGTGATGTGGGTTGTGGAAAAGCACTCTCACGCAGTTGCATCGGCTGTTCCTGAGGGTGTTCTTCATCATTGCTTTCGGGTACCTACTCAGAAGGTTGTGATAGAAATTTCGATATAAAAATATAAAAAGGTCGATGATTATATTTAGTAAATTAGAACAATGTTATTGACTCCTTGTTTCAAGATGAACTAAAACTTTTATTTTTTCACGTTGTTAATAACTTCAAATCGTATGATCGATTAATATTCAAAATGGTTATTAAAAAATAAACTGAAGTTAAATAACAAAAATAACTTGCGTAGCCCTACAGCTACTCCCTCCTCAGCGATTTACTAGGCTGACTCCGGAAATCGCGCTGGGAATCTGACGGTCCTCTTCGGTCGATTGGTTTCTTTCTCCGTCTTGTCTGGCTCTATTTTCGTAGGTTCTAGTTTCGTAGGTTCTTCAATCGTTGTTTCTGGGTCTGCGAGTAGATATGCTGGCTTTAGGCGATCTATCGAGATATTGACAGTATTCCCATTTATATCCAGCGAATAGAATTTTCCCACTCGCTCTTTGACATCAAAAGGTCCCTCGTATGGACACACAAGTGAGGGCTTGAGCTTGTCAACTCTGACGAAAACATGAGTTGAATGAGCCAAGTCCTTATGCACGAAAGGTGTTCTGCTGTTCTTAAGCAATTCTCCAACTGGTTTCAGTCCGTTCATCCATTTTCTTTGTTCTTGAACAAATATTGCCTGATCTTCTTCAATTCTTGTGCTCGTGTCCTCTTGAAAAAAATCTCCAGGTAACCGCAGCTGTTGCCGTAGACGATTTCCGCTATAGACGCATTTGCTTCCAGCTTGATCGCGTTCCGGATGCCTAAAAGGATGGTGGGAAGAACTTCGGTCCATTTCTTTTTTGAGTGCGTTCGAATGGCTGCTTTTAGAGTTCTATGGAACCTTTCGATTTTTCCTTGAGCCTGTGGGTGGTACGGGGTTGACCTTTGAATTTTACAACCACAGATTTTGGCCAGTTCATGAAAAAGTTCTGACTGAAACTGCCTACCTTGGTCGCAATGAACTCTCAGAGGTGTTCCAAATCTCGCAATCCATTCTTTAAAAAATTTCTTTGCCACAGTTTCGGCCTCAATATTCTTCAATGGAATTACTTCTACCCAACTGCTGAATCGATCGATACAAGTCAAGCAGTAAGAGTATCCTTCTGATTGTGGTAATGGTCCGACTAAATCGATATGTGCAGCTTCAAACCGCTTCGTGGTCTTGGGGAATTCTCCAATAGGTGATTTCACATGCCTAGATATTTTTGATTTTTGGCAAGGTATACACGCCCATTCAAGAATATCTTTTTCCATTTGCGCTAAATCGTGATACGTATTGAATACATTCCGACGATAGTCGTGTGGGATGAAAGGTCGTACACATCCGATCGAAACGTCACACCATAATGTGTTAGTTTCGGAAAAAGGACATTTTACTAATTTCAGAGATGTGTTGGATCGAATTAGGTTTTCGAGCTCAACAACTCCCTGTTGTGATTGTGCAATTTATTCATAATTTATTTCATTAATTTCTAATCTAGACAAATGATCGGCGACTTGATTTTCAGATCCTGGAATGTGTCTCACATCAGTTGAAAATTGAGAAATGTAATTTAGGTGTCGTAGTTGTCGTGGTGTGGCCTTGTCATTGTTTTGTTTAAACGCAAATATCAGTGGTTTGTGGTCAGTGGATATTGTGAAAATCCTACCTTCCACAAACTGCCTGAAATATTTTACGGAATTATACATACTGAAAAGTTCTCGATCATATGTACTGTATTTTCTCTGCGTGTCGTTCAGTTTCTTTGAATAGAATCCTATTGGCCTCCTTCCTAATTCCTCTTTTTGTTGGAGTACTGCTCCTATTGCATGATCAGAAGCATCAACAAACAAACCTATCTCATATTTGGAACTAGGAAAAGTAAGAGTTGCAGCTTTTATAACATCTTGCTTGCAAAGCTCAAATTGTTTTGTAGATTTTTCATTCCAGTTTATTATTGAATTATCTTTCTTTTTGGTTCCTTTAAGATAATCGTTTAGTAGTGCTTGACGTTGAGCTGCGTTTTTTATAAATCGTCTATAAAAATTCAATGACCCTAAAAACCTTCGTAACTCACGAATGGTTTTAGGACGTTGATAATTTGCTATAGTTTTGACTTTTTCTGGATCTGGTTTTGTGCCTTCAGCTGAAATATGGTGACCTAAAAATAAAATTTCACTTTTTCCAAATTCTGATTTTGCAAGGTTAATTTTTATTCCATGACTGTTTAAACGTTCGAATACTTTTAATAAATGATGTTTGTGTTCTTCTGGCGTAGTTGATGCGATGCAGATGTCATCTAAATACGCAAAACAGAAATCTAAGCCACTCAAATTTGAATTTATAAATCTTTGAAAAGTTGCAGGTGCATTTTTGAGTCCGAAAGGCATAAAGTTGTATTCAAACAAGCCAAATGGAGTTATTATGGCAGATTTTTTTTTTTGTCTTCTTCAGCCATAGGGATTTGGTGGTATGCTGATAAAAGATCTATTTTTGAAAAAATTGTTTTGTTTTCTAAAATTTGATTTACATCCCCAATATGAGGTAGTGGATATCTATCAGGAATGGTTCTGTTATTTAAGCGACGGTAGTCTCCACAACACCTCCATGTTCCATTTTTCTTCCTAACCATATGCAGTGGAGTAGCCCATGATGAATCAGATTGTCGAATAATATTGTTATCAAGCATAAATTGAAATTCTTGCTTAGCTTGTTTAAGTCTATCTGGATCAAGTCTACGAGGCTTACCGAAAACAGGTGGTCCAGGAGTGGTTGGTATATAATGTCTTACTTCATGGCGAATATCAGTTGGTACCAAAGAAGGTTTTGTCAAGTCCGGGAAATTCTTTAATAGTTCAGTAAACTGCGAGGTAATATGTACAGTGCTCAAACTATCGGCTGCTGTGACTTCTGTTATGTTGGCTGAAATACATAATTTAGTTTTATTATCGATGAGCTGCTTTTTCTTAAGGTCTATCAATAGATCGAAATTGTGGAGGAAATCGGCCCCTATGATGCCTTTTGTAGTTTTCGCTACAATAAACGGCCATTCAAATTTTCTTTTTAAACCTAAATCAAGATCCATTAGCTTCATGCCAAATGTCGGAATTTCACTACCATTGGCAGCATAAAGTTTGTAGGCCTCTGCAGTCTCACTTTTAAAATTTTGTTTATAAGGAAGAACTGAAACGTCAGCGCCACTATCTACCAAAAATCTGATGCCTGACCTCCTATCCTTAACAAAAAGTCGATAGCTTCCTCCTTGTGAACAATCTTCGACAGTAGTCAGCGGAGTTACTGCTGCTGTTGTTGGTCGTTTCCCTTCTTCCACTGACATGGTGGTAAACACTTATTCGGTTTACACCTAGATCCAAATCTGAAGTGATAGTAACAATATTTGCCATTAGGGTTGTATTGTTTAGTCCTATCGTTACTGTTACTGCGATTAGAACTAGTACTGCGGGATGAACTTCTACTACGAGTATTAACCTTTGTTC
Source organism: Adelphocoris suturalis (assembly GCA_030762985.1). Classification (NCBI taxonomy): domain Eukaryota; kingdom Metazoa; phylum Arthropoda; class Insecta; order Hemiptera; family Miridae; genus Adelphocoris; species Adelphocoris suturalis. Next base: position 39,206,364 of record CM061046.1, on the reverse strand, counting down.
TAAGTTCATGGAGCTGCATCTGAACATCTTCTAACATACGAGAAATAGCCTCCAAACTATTTGAATCGTGGTGGGTTTGTTTTGGTGTTGCTGTACTTAAGTATACTTCATCGACTACTCTTACTTCATTAACTTTATCGGCCAATAGAGCTAACTTTTCCAAGTCTCCATCATCAGCTATGACTAGTATGCTCCTAACTTGTTCTGGGAGTTTCTCTAGCCAAAGCGTTTTCATGACTTTATCAGAAAAATCACTGGTTCCTACCAACGATCTCATTTTGCGTAGTAGTTGACTTGGTTTCAGTGTATCTAGCTCTAAACCATTAGTTAGCTTTTTTATTTGCGATTCCTCACTTTCTTTATATATAGATATTAGCCTATTTTTCGCTTGTGTATATTTGTCACGTGCATTAGAATCAACAAGGTCACAAATATTTTCAACGTACGCGTTGTCAAGCTGTGCCAACAGATAATCAAATCTTACTGATTCGGAGGTTATCCTTTTAAGTTTGAATTGGGCCTCAACTTGAGCGAACCAGATGTTTGGCTTTTGTGGCCAAAATGCTGGAAGTTTGATGCTTACTTCGCACGTTGAAGGTTGATCCTACTCACTACTATCTGTACTTCGCAATCGCAAAATAGGCGAGACACCGTTGTCCATTTTTCTAACGTAAGGCGTCACCAGTCTTTCGGGTACCTACTCAGAAGGTTGTGATAGAAATTTCGATATAAAAATATAAAAAGGTCGATGATTATTTTTAGTAAATTAGAACAATGTTATTGACTCCTTGTTTCAAGATGAACTAAAACTTTTATTTTTTCACGTAGTAAATAACATCAAAACGAAGGAACGATTAATATTCAAATTGGTTATTGAAAAATTAACTGAAGTTAAATAACAAAAATAACTTGCGTAGCCCTACTATTGCCATTGACATTTTCAATATCGTTATCTATAAATCACCTGGATGGGCGCGGTGTATCAATTTGATTAAAAGCAGCCATAACTTCTGTAGCTCACTTCTTCGACGCGTGAAGGTCAACTGATTCTGAAGACGGATTGAAGTTAGGAAGGTAGTGGGAAGGGGGCCCCCCTCCGCATGCGATAGCGGGCGTTGCAAACCTTCAAAGCCATGTTTTGTATCAATTTGATACCGCGCCTATCCGAGGGTTAAGTCGATCTTCAAATTAAAGACGCACTTCAATAATAATTTGAAATGAAATCTGTAGTGTTACGTTTATTATTCTTTAATACATACTTTAATAAATGCTTTCAACACAGCAGGTGTGCACCTCATTCATCTTCCCCAAACCTGCATCATCAGTATTCTCTCTTGACCCTCCCTTCCTGCGTTGAATAGGAGAGGAAATGTTGTTGGAGCTCACTCAGCTGATCATTGATCACTCAGGCGCCTACAGCACAATCCCTTGACCCTCTCAAATTTCAGCATCCTACTTTGAACCATATGTGATAGCGGCTGTAATTTCGTAATGATAATATCGTCTTGTAATTATAATTTCGTCTCGTAACGGTAATTTTTTCCCATTTTCGGTCGGGTTATAATGGAAAAAGTTTCAGTCATGCAGCATGATCTTATGAGCGAATTTTTGTAAATTATCGTATTGTATAATGTTAAATTGTTTTGAAATTTGAGCTTTTTGAGTGCGAGAAGATCGTTAACTATTCATTTTATGGCAAAAAAGGTATTCCAAATAATAATCTCCTATTCAAATAGAGGTTTTGAATTATCAGCATTTTTTGTAATTTTTATCGATTTTTTTAGCAAATTCTAATGAATTTGAAGTACATTTTTCAGCATAATTTTGTACATAAATTTTTGAATGTTCTATTTTATAGTTGATAAATTTTATTTAAGCAATATTCTACCAAAGAATATAAATTTAACGATTTTCAGCTGTTTATAGCAATTTGTAGTGATTTTTTTAGTTCAATGTTTGAAATTTGACCAATTTAATGTGCTCAAAAAGTGCTGGCCAATAAACTCATCATTTCATTCGGAAGTACTATCGTAGGTACTACTTACTTGCAATTTTATGGATTGAACCATCAGATCTACCGTGAAACCAACAACACAACCCGCACAACAACCGCTCATTTTCGAAAGTAAATTTGTCACAAATAAAGATCAGGCCGTGATACGCAGTAGACGTTTGGCCCTCGTTTTTATTGTTTTCTACATAAGTGAAAAATTCTTTAATGTTTTACCATGGAAGAAGAGAAGATTCACTTCTTCAATGGTAAAACATTCCCAAAGATGATAGGTAACTTCCCATTGTTCACCCAGGTTTCTTGATGGTAAGTGTTTTCTTGTTTTGTAATAAATAGTATCCATGCAGTTTGGCAGTATGGTTGAATATTCTTTTTCAAGATTATTAAATTTATATTCCGCAAGACGTTTCAATCGTGAATGTAGGTAAGGTTCAGTGCATCTCCTTCCCTTCAGTCTTACTAAAATTTACGCTAGCCACCACAGCTAGCGCTAGAACCGATATGCACGAAGCCAATAAGATCTAAAATTATGGTAGACCGAAGTGGGATACGGTACGTACAAAATGCTTGCTCCTATTTGATAAATACCATAATTGTGAAGTGGGCTACGGAATATACAAAATGCTTGCTCCTATTTGATAAATACCATAATTTTGATTCTGTTCAGGAAATTTGCGTTGAGAAATATTCTATGCTCGATATAATTTTGTTGGAGTAGAAACCAATAATCGATCGATCGTAAATATATTATATTAGGTAACTGGAGGGATGATCATAAAGTTGAGTATCCACCGCCCATTAGGACTAGACAAATTTTCAGGTTAGGAACCGGTTTGAGTCCTGGCTCCCTCGCAAGACCCCTCATGAATCACTTACGAGCTCATTCATTTTCGTCGAGATTAATCTGTTCGATGAGATACTCGACGAAACGACAGGTAAGGGTGGGTAGCACGAACTATTAATGAAATAAAATAGCGGATAAGTGTTTTTCACACACAAGACCGCAACGAAAACATCTCAACTTCCGACCTACCACAAGGAGTAACCAGGTTATATTTCAAACTAATTCGCAGGTTATATTTCAGACTAAATCACAGGTTCATTACACTAACATGATAGGATTCTTCAGGGCTTCACATCTCAACCTCGAAACAACCATTTTTCAAAGATATATGACGATAACATTGATTGTTCAGACCATCAGGGCGTATGTGACGATCACCATTAGTGCCGAAAGCACGGAACTGCATATTTTCGATTTTTTCTATTTGAAATTTTTTTTATTTAGGTTAGTTGTACCAGAAAAAGGAGAAAACGAACTAGGAAAAAAAAAATTTTTTTTTTGAGGGATTACGATTTTTGGAACCTATGTACGCATATTGAACCGTTTACCAACAATTGTTAGTCGATTACGGAGGGTTTATTATTGTTAATAATAAATCAAATTAATGCATACATTTTTTTTAAATTCATCACTATAGTACGTGCTGCAATTCATAAATTGCAGCACATTCCCATATTCAAGGTGTATCACCCACGACTGTCAAACTCAAGCGATCAATTCAGCAGATGATTAGGTAGCGAGGGGGAAAAAATGGCTGAAAGCTATTTTCTGAAAATGTCTTCGTCTCCAAGATGTATAATTAAATTTTTTTTTTAAACTTAAAATACGATTTTCAAAAATCTCAAAACAATTTTTTTTAGCACTTTGAACCTTTTTATTCAACTAAGAACAAAACAATTATAACTTCCCTCCCTAACTTCCCTTTATAACTTCCCTCTCAAAATTGATTGGTTTAAGTTTCAAGGTCCATAGACGGATGGAGAAAAAAACCGTCTGGACGCCGCGTCGTCTGGAGTTTTTTGACTTGGGTCAAAATTCACAAATGGGGCCTAGATCTGCAGTTGGTCCTATAATCTCGGTATTTCTTTCGACAAGCCTAAAGGGCAGAATTGAAGGGCTGAAATAAAAACTGATGAAATATATAAAAATACACTTATTACAAATTTTGTCACTTATAGACGGACTTGTGAAGAGTTCTGTGATTCAATGAATTTCTCCACGGAAGATGCCCTTTGTCCATGCAGTTATATTCAGGTAATAGGTATACTGTTGTAAGCCCACTGTGTTTCATTTTGGATACTGTTGTTTGTTGGCTTTGAAAAACGTGTTGTTGTGTTTTGGACTTGTTGGGAAATAAATTGACGAGTTCTGTAACGTTTAATTATATAAAAAGAAGAACAAAAAGCTATTGTTATGCTGGATGAGTCAGAGGAGCCAACTGATACTACCACAGACCTCATGGATTCCAATAAGATTTTGTTAATCATGTCCACAGGATGGTCACCAAGTGATGGTCACAATGGAATAGTAAGTTGCGGTGCTTCAGAAAAAGGAAAAGCTGTGGCAAATAAATTATAATGTCCGCATCAAAAGCAATAATGAGTCCAGGAAGTCCAAAATGAAAAAAAAGATTACTGGAATGGCCTGAGGACAGGTCTGGAGAGGAGGAGGCAAGTAGTGTAAAGTGTGCACTATATGGCAACTCTAGTACAAAATAAACTCTTATCGGTTGTTGAGCATGGTAACAGTGATGCCATTAGAGATAGACGATAAATTTGATGAGTTGAATTATAACTGGATTTGTTGACTTTGTTGTGATTCTGACACTATACGTTCAAAATTATAGACCACTAATCAGCGTAGATGGGTTTTCTAGCAGTGTAAATAATAACTAGACTAAATCTTTCTGTAATATTTTTATTACGGTCAGAGGTTGCCATTTTTAGAAAAATGTGTCAGCATCTAAGCTTTCCAATGATAATATGTCAAATTAATTTTTACTCTGATAACTTAATCGAACTAAGAATATTTATGACTAACAAGTTTTTCCTTAACCTATTACGCTCGATATTACGCTTGTTTACGAGAAAAAACTATGGGATTACACAGCTGTTTGCCGGTTTAAATTCGTCCTACGGTAGTTTTCAAGATGATATACTTCAAAATCTATTTTTAGGAATTAGAATAGCATTAGAATATTTTTTTACTAAAGAAAAGGACGCATAACGGTAACACTATCATGCATCATAATGATCCTGAAAAAGTATACAGGAAGATTAAATTAATTAATTCTCTTAATTTTCACATCCTCCCAAGTATAGTAGGTAACCCATATTCAAACCTGAACATCGAAAATTGATGCAACAAGCTGGTCGCAGTCAGGGAAAACGGCCGGAAATCAGGTGGGTTCCAAATAGGTATTTATATTATAATAAATAATTCTATTAAAGGAAATCTTGGTATAATAAACTTCTCTTTCGTTGATTTACAATGATGTTAGATAGCAATTAACCGCTTGTAAGCGTAACTTGATATTATTTATTAAAGCTTCAGGATTTGGGTGCTGCCTTAGCAATTAAAAAATCGAGATGTCTTGTAGTAGGCCACGTGTGTCCTAAACTTAACTACCTATAAATTCCGAACCGGCAATGTGGGCGGGTCTCCTATATGATGGAAACGAGCTTATCAGAATTCAATCAGCAGGCTTATCTCTTCATCAGATATTTTACATGGAAATCACCTTTTTCTTTAAAGAAAGCAGTATTGAAACGGCACAGGGCACAGGACATTGGACGGCGTAATTTTGTCCCCAATTTACAGGTACCTAATTATATGTCAATGAATCCGCAGTTTGTTGTTAGCAGCTCATCGAAATGAATGAGTGCAGAAAGTTGGTCTTTGAAAGTATTCCGGACAGCGAACTAGATAGTCCAGGATCCAAGGCCGAAAATAGGTAGTAATTTCAGGAGAAGGTTTGAGATTAGATTTTGGAAATTTAGTCCATTTCGAGTGAAAAAATCGTCTACCATCTCAAAATCGGTATAATGCAAAATGGCAGCCTCATGAAGATTGCTTAATTTGTCTATTTCAAAGTTTTTCTGCAATAATTCCAAAACCTATATCCTACAGAAATATTTATACATAGCAAAGTTGCAGAGCATAAAAAACCAAAGTAATTCGACCCAAAAACATTATCTCCTGAAATGAGGAAATCAGGAAATCAAGGATAATGGAATATCCCCCCCCCCCCCCCCCCCCCCGTCTAGACTTTTGTTCTTCAAAATTTCGCGTTGGCCTTAATATTGGTCTGATTTAGGTCTGACGAATCTCATTATATTCAGGATTAAGTACTTTCCAAAGTTCATATCGAGCACAGACCCTTTTCCATGTACCAAGTAAAACGCCATTTCTGCGAATTTTATGAGTAAAATGACACAAAATTCATAAGTTCTGCTGTAAATCACTGGGGAAAGGTCTAAGCTAAAATACGGTCGATATGAACTTTAGAAAGTATTTGACCCTGAGTGAAATGATCTTTGACAGACTGAAATCTGACCAATAATAAGGCCACAAGGTGATTTTGAAGGTCAATAGTACAGACAGCGGGTGGAGAGAACTAACCCAAAATTAGCCTGATTTTTAATGATTAGCTTATTTTGGGTGATAATTAAGATTTTTGGGATCGAATAGTTTCGTTTTTTTAATGCTCTACAACTTTGCTATGAATAAACATTTCAGGAATTATTAGAGAAAAACTTTAAAATGGGCAAATTAAGCCATCTTCATGATGCCCTCATTTTATATTATCACTGATTTCGAATCGGCGGACAAAGATTTTCTCACTGAGAAAGGACTTAATTTTCAAACTCTAAGTCTCAAAATCTCGAACTTTCTCCTGAAATTACTATTTATTTTCTCTTGCACTATTTTGACTTTTGGACAAGGAGACGTGAAGTTCGGAAAAGAAAGATCCTGTCCCTCTCGTTGTGCCTACCAATGAAAAACTATTTTTACGTTTTGATTAATTGTAATGTTTCCAGCAATTTTTCTCGTTTTGACAAATATATGAGAAAAAATCCATTGTTACGACTCCAAAATTGTAAAAATTAATATTTTCGAGACTTTTTCCATGAAACTCCGATTTTAGTCCAAATTACACATTTTTGCTTAGCGCAACTCACAATGTTCATCTGAGTTCGGTGAAATGTTTCCGGCTCATGCGGGTCATTCCCGAGATAGTCCTAATTAATCGTTCGTCAATTAATTCCCGCTATAGGCATGGAAAAATTTAAAATTCTCCAAATGTAAATTTGTCGCAACTACCCATACCTACTCCATTAGTTCTTCAAAAAAAAAAAAAAAAAAAAAAAAAACCTCAAATTTTAAGAGATAGATTTAAGTATGATTTTCTAATAAACGTCTATAAATATAGGCTCTACGAACATCATTCTCTCGATACACTAGCATCTTTATTTACTCAATCAATGGACCTCTACGATAATGCTAAAAATACGATGAAGCCGCGAGGTGCCACACTTAGTTCGCAGTTTGCTAGGCACATTTATTTTTTTATATCGAGTGTTTCAAGAATTGGTTTTTAGATAGGAGAAGAGGCGTTCGGAGTTGTAAATTGTTTCTGACCTTCCATGGAAGATCCAGTTCTGAAGAGCGTTCCGACTTTCCTCGTGGGATGAGCGCTTGTTGCTTCATAAGGGGCGTGTTTGAGAATTGAAAGTTAGATATGTTTTATAAGTGTTATCACTGTCAGATCAATAAATGGCTATTCCAATGCCCATACGCTAACCATAGACCTATATACCTGGATCGCTCACTGCCATTTGCAACGAGAAGGGAAATCCGCTTCGGCTGTGGTAGGCAAGAACCACTTCCTAACATTCATTTACTGTTAGTTCAATTGCTTTAGAAGCTCCATATAACCGTTCCTATTAAAATTATGATAAAAGATGTTGTGATTTTATTTCGAAATGAGCATTAGTTAGAACTTCTCACGTTATTATATACATAAAGTTTTGTTATATTGTTTTAAGATATCAATCCGAGTATACTATTATTAATACAAAACATTTTATCATTCAAACTTACAAAAAAGTTAAGAGAAAATGTTCAAAAGTAATACGAGTTCAAGTCAGATCAATAAATGGCTATTCCAATGCCCATACGCTAACCATAGACCTATATACCTGGATCGCTCACTGCCATTTGCAACGAGAAGGGAAATCCGCTTCGGCTGTGGTAGGCAAGAACCACTTCCTAACATTCATTTACTGTTAGTTCAATTGCTTTAGAAGCTCCATATAACCGTTCCTATTAAAATTATGATAAAAGATGTTGTGATTTTATTTCGAAATGAGCATTAGTTAGAACTTCTCACGTTATTATATACAAGATATCAATCCGAGTATACTATTATTAATACAAAACATTTTATCATTCAAACTTACAAAAAAGTTAAGAGAAAATGTTCAAAAGTAATACGAGTTCATTTTAATTAAGATTATCACCAATTTATCGGCTGAATATATGTGCCACCTGGCGCAGCAAAAAACGATCAATCTACTTGGTGAGACTTGGTCGAGGCAAAAATTAACAAAACTTGTATTGTTTAATAATATTTGAAACTTTTTGTTATACGTCTAGATCAGTCAAAATCATCCTCAAAATAATACCTAATATTGTAAATATCTATTTGAATACGCATTTATTTATAGATTGCTTTATTAATATAATAAACTCTTATTTGTGAGATGAGGGAGTGATTTTACTCATTATACAACCTGAAATATTCCCATCTTTCTTCTTTATACAAAATTATCAATTTTCTAAACATCATACATGTTTCTTTTGGTGTCGAAGAAAAATAAGTTCATATAGCCCCATCCATTAGGTAAGTATATTTTATGGTGATAATCGTTGGTACCTATTTACTTTTTTTAAATTTTTAAATTTTTTTTTAAAGCAAAAGCCTGATTCAATTTGTTATAAGTAAGAATAACTACTTTTTGAGATTTCCATAATAGGCTGAGTAGGTGTGATCCTGTTCTTGATTGATAAACATCTGCGTTTTTAAAAACTTTCTTCATTAAACATACCTGAATGGTTTTGTTCCCAGTTATAAAGAAAATTTACATTATTGTTTTATCTTATTGTGGTCTCTGAAGGAAGTTAATGAAGAAAATGTAATATAAAACTGCGATTTCAAAGGGTGGTCGAAGTAGTGCCTTGGCGGGGGGAGGGGGTTGAATTTGAAGTTGCACAAATTGAGCGGTATAGGTATATAGGTTGACGCAAACATGAAATATTTACAACACAATTTAACGTGCTTAATATATATCAGATTTTAATGACACTCTCAGGAATTACGGGGTAAGCTTAGACAGCACTTTGAAATTCACCGCACACGGATGATTACTACGCCGCGCCGCAGCGTACATGGGAACTTGAAATCTCTTTTTTCACACTTTCTTCCAGCCATGTATCTATATAATAGTCTATCTAAACACAAGTAAAAACATCCTTCAGACTAAAACCATCAATATCCACCACCTTTTGATTATAACAAAACTTTTCAATACCCCAAAAAATCGTGTTGCGAGAAGGTGAGTGCCACGAGTTTATTTTCAGCTTATGAGAGCGTACAGATTCGTTATTAAAGTGTTGGGGTAATAATAGGTTGTTTATTCATAAGAAATAAGACATTTAGATTATTACAATATCTAGCGTTATGCCCGGGGGAGAATTCGTAATGAGGGTCATCGGTGTTTGTGGTGCGTTACGATGTAGTGAGGACGATGAAAAAAACGGGTTCTGGCCTACACAGTCCCGGAGCCGAATGACCTTGAGAGCTAGTAGTGTGAGTTACAACCTATTAATTATATGTCCCCGCCTCATCCATATCTGACAACCCCCCCTGGTACGATCATAAAGCCGCGTTTACACTAGCGAAACTTCCTCGCGAAGCAGTTGCGCGAGGACGTTGCGCGAGGCAGACTCGCCCATGTAGACGCCCCTCCACTCGCGAAACGTTTCGGGGTGAGAACGCTCGCTGTGAGCCGGAGGGCAGTCGGTTTTTGTCCGCGCATTAAAGTGTTTCGCGCGAAACAAACTCGCTGGTGTAAACGCGGCTTTATTGTTTCGCGAGTAAAATGAACCAGGAGGATAGCTTGAAGGCTTGAGCTTGGTGAGGCGGCTCACCCTACTCGCGCAACGTCTCGCTCTGAGTTGCGCTCTGTTTTGGGAGGTGCGAAACTTCTCTCGCAGCGAGGAAGTTTCGCGAGGATGTTTCGCGAAGAAGTTTCGCTACTGTAAACGCAGCTTAAGAAGTAGAGGCTCATTCATGCGTCATACGAAGTGCATCTCATTCCTAAATGCCAAATGAGGTCAACTTCGAGATTTGGTGCAAGCCATAAGACTTTTTTCTTGCTATATAAGCGCAGGGGTTACCATTGCTCGGAAGGATACAATATTTATTTTTGGTTCCGTGATTATTTATTGTTTTTGTTTCAGCCGTTGGGAATCACATTACCACAACGTTAATGGACCGTAACGTATCCAAGTAAGCCGTATCCAAGTTAGTAGAGTGTTCCTATACAGACATGACGAAAGAGATGAGGCGCTTCATCGACAATAGAAAATTTAACTGAGCAAGCGCGACAGCTGAATCGCGAGTCAACTCCACATTTTTAAGGCGAGATAACTTTTTCTTATTCATGAAGTCCTTACAGTTGGATAACCACACCTAATGCCTATTCATGTACTAATGATCTGCTCATTCATGTTTCGTACAACAGCGAATGTTCACTTTAAACGGTCTATGAACTGCAGGTGTAGGAAGATGATTTTAATAACAAAGAAGCTTTCGAGGATTAGATTAAGTCCCTAATATGCTTTTGTGATTAGGTAGATATTAAAAAACCGTTACCAGACAGACAAAAGATATTACTATTGTTTGTAGATACACGAATTCGTAGAACACTTGATTTGAAGGTTAAATTCAAACATTGGTCTGTGATTGGGTGATTCATTTTCGTGGAATTAGACAATGTTCTTCTTTAACTTCCTTTTTTTTATTGAAATGGATTTCCACAACTTCGTCGCGAGTGATTTAGTTCGTACAAGCTAAGCTCCCCGGTGGCATGGATGTTTAGAGTGAGGTGAGTGAGGATTTAGGATTTGGCTGCTCAATACAAAAGCTTGCCAACTGGAACTTTTTTAGGTGACGCAGGATACGTTTGTTTTTTCTTTCTTCTGATACTAATTTTACCTGCACAAAAAACGATAAGGGCTTCCCGGTGGTTCTTGATAAACATGTAGTGTTTCTTCAAGATCGGTAGCGTTACTTTGATACAATTCATCAACAAATAGATCTTGTCAGATTGATGTAATCTACTTTGGTCTCCCTAGGTATGGAAATCTTCAATTTCCGCGTAGACACTGCTTTATCGTTTAAGAACACAGATCAATTTATCATGAAATATAAAGTATTCGTAATATTGATTTTGCATATTCATGGCATATTACTGGAAACAAATCGTGCAATTCAAGGATACTGTTCGACACTTATTAATGAAAACACAAATCGATAGTGAATACGAGGCTAGGATTTGGAATAATTGGGCCGAACGTGGAAATTTCTTCAGAGAGGCGCATGCAACATATGGGCTCATCCAAGTAGACGCTTGACTGCTCGCAGAGCAACGCTACCGTGGAAAATTTCCAAAATCCGAAACCAACCCTTCGTTTAGCCAAGGCTGCTGGAATTCACATCCACTTCACCACATCAAGTCTAAGCAAAATACTCACTTCTTATTCTGTTTTGTTCCAGTGATATTTAAGGCAATCACTTACTTTCAAGGAACGAACTGATCGCGGTGGTTCGTTTATTGATCGAACTTCTTTCGAACACGAACCATCGATTCTCTGACTCACACACCCACTACTTTAGCCCACTGTTGCATTTCACCTTTGCGTGTGATTAATTTCAATGATCATAACCAGCTAATACCGAATATATCCATCATCAGTTAATTACTTAACAAATTTGTACAAAATGAAGCAATTTTAACGGCTTCAAAATTTCGGGATTCAAGGCGACAAACGTAAGGGTTGAAAATGGAATGAGTAACTTCAAAAATCGTTCAACCTATAGAACAAATCCAATTATTCATATATTTCTCACAAGTGATCAGGATTGATGCATCAATAAATACGTTGTTAACACGTATATTTGCTCATTCGCTTGTTCCATGTGGGGACTGTTCACTAATAATATAATGATGATTGAACGAAAATTCGTAACACCAACTTATTGAGGCAACCTGTAAACAAGTCTACCTGCCTTCACCAAATTAGTTTAGGTTCTGCTGTTTCTAGAAGGAAAGAAAGTAAGAAATAACAGGTTATGCTGATATCTAGATGGAATGAAAGTGAGCTATTACAGGAGGCTATATCGGAAGCGCATGGTAAAGTGGAAACGTGAATTTATTGAAAACCACTTTATGGTCTAGTAGTCCTATTTGGTTCAACGTCAGGGGATAGAATAGGAGCTTGAGCACCCGATTATATCGGTTATATCAATTGCGTGTGCGCGAACGAGGAATGAATACTTGAAAAACAAGCGTAAACCTTTCTACTGAGCTGAGCAGTATGAAGGCTGTTTGTGGGGCAAGTGGAAAACGAATTTTCTTCATGAAGGAGTGCATTCGACTGAAGATGTCGGGAATATATAACCATACAGATACAGACCGGGCACCAAGGGAAAAACAAACTACCACGTAGAGTTGGAACATGCTATGGATCTAGTGACCATACAAAAGGAAACCCTCTGCTCACTAACCAAGGGCAGAGACATGGAAAAAAGAGAGAAGTCTTCCATGACAGATGGAAATGAGGATAGAAAGCATGGTGGCAGGAATCGGCAAGGAACATATGACTTCTCCCTCTACTCGCACCACCACCCTCGCTCCTTCGCGGCTGTTTACTCAAAGACCATGCTTTTACTATGCTTTTATTACATGAAACAAATTTAGGCTGATGCACCGCTCAGACATGAATCTAATGCCTATTTATGAAAGTTGAGATGGTTAAAAGCTGAACCGTAACTGATAGCATAGTTTTGGTGAAGTATCCTTGTGCCACTGTTGAAAACCACTCACCATCACCAGTGGTTTACCAAAATGTTGCCACATTTTGTGCTTCCGTTAGAACTAGATAAGCCACTTACTTATTCCCCATCACAACGTATTTTTCTACTACGTTTTCTATCACTCTTATCGTTTTACCTAGAAACTATTCCGCAGTAATAGTGGTGCAACCTAAAGTACACTAAAAGAGAGTTTAACCATTCTGTAAGTAGGTATAGCTTAACTCAACTTCACTGCACAACATTTACTACTGATAATAACCCATCGTACGCTAGACGTCATTTCGGATTGGAAACTGTTTCCGAAGCCCGATGACGAATGATAATAAATCCAATACAACTTCGAGAAAAGCTTTGCGAGTCTTTTCTTCGGTGCATTTCTGGACATCTAAATGTAACGGGTAATCACTAACGGTTACATCTAAGTATCACCGTGTTACTTTGTAGCTTTCTTGAAGGGAGCGAAGAATAGACAAAAGTTTTTATTTGGGGTAATAAAATCACTGCAGGTGCGAAGTACTGCAGAGTTAATGGTGTTGAAGCTTGCACTTAAGCAAGCGAGCGTATTTCTGCGAAGCGGCGGGCGTAAACGAGTAGGGCGACGACAGTCGGCTCAAATAGAGCGGACCGCTGCGCCTTTCTCAGCCTCCTTGGATGTAGAGCGAACGGAGAGGAGTAAAATATTATGTCGTGCAACTAATTTCTGTAAGATGATCATATTTGCCGACGCCTTCTTTTCAAAATCAAAACTTGAATTAGTAAGATTTTGATAAACGTCAGTTCAGTATCCAGAATTATGCACTGATGGGGAAGCAGCACCGCCCGGCCTTCGAGTCAACTTCTCCGACAACGAAGATAATTTATTTTCCCGTCTTCTTCTATCATCCAACATTTCCTTCTCTGATTTAGCCTTTAGAAAACCGGCCGAGCCTTCATTTTTTTGCTGTCAACTTTTCAAAGAAACATTGCTATCGCGATACTGTAATAATTACGTAAGAACTCCTTACTGAAGCCTAATTTTTGTCCATTGCAGGGTGATGTACGATTTTAAAAAGTTCCAAACCGGTAGCATGCAAAGCAATACAAATGAGCAAGTGAGAAAATTTTCGTCATTTTTCGCATAATATTTATACCAATGTTTTTTAAATGTCAGCTTTTTCTGTTCTGAAAAATTTTAACTATAAAATTCGAAATGGATAAAGACGAAATCATCCAACCGGGGACCTCAGTATTAAATTACAGAAATGAACGAAATGGCAAAATCAAAGTTTGAACGTAATAAAATAATTAGAAAAACACATAGAAAGAAATACACACATCATGCTTCAGTTGAGCACACTATTGCATTTACGAAGTTTCTTCTTTGGAACGCTTGGAATAGCAAAGAAAATTATTTGACTTTCTTTCTGTCTGCCCGAAAATTCATTGTAAACGTTTAGTCGAAGAAATGCGGTTAGTGCAGCCATAATACATTAGGTAATACGCTTATTACTGCAATAAACCCGTTTCTTCTACATTAAGAGCTATCTCGAGGCACAGATTTGTTTTACAGTCTGAAGGTATAAGAATAATGCAGAACTGAGAACATTACCTGTCACTATTCGGGCCCCTGGTGATGATTGACGAATTTATCGAAAGTTCGGCTCAGAATAAAGTTTTAATTAAAGGTCAACTCTTACACACCATACATCTTGTATAAATCTTCACGCATTCAACGTGGGTGGCCTCATATGAGACCAAACGCTAGGGGCAATGTGATTGTCACAAATCTCGCAGTCTTTCCTAGTTATACGCCAAACCGATTCGTTACATACGAACAGTAAATAGAGAGCTTTTGTTCTTCCCGTAATTTTCTACACGTGTACGCAAAAATACTGAAATACCAACTACGCATGCGCGAATCTTCACGTCAACGTGTAGAACTACGCGTGTACAGGAAAAAGGCCTGTCTACGCGTTGGCAGGAAAAATGCTTTCGTTGGAATCTTGGCCTACGGGTAGACATCATAGCCTGACACAAAGGTAACCACAGTTGCCGGTAACCACAGTGTGACCAAGGTAACCGCAGTTACGCAGTTACCAGCAAAGGTAACCACAGTGTGGTTGTCAACAACACGTTGGTTGGTCAACAAATCGAGAGGTTATAGTGAAGTGCTCCGCTACAAAATTCAGCCATTTAAGGTACCTAAGCAATAAATGTATTTATAATTTATGTATTTATAAATAATTATAAAGCAATTAATTATTTAAATAGGAATAAGTTGTACGAAAAGAATACGAAACAGCTTCTGAAACACTTGTAGAGACGTTAACGTGACGTTAGCGTTTGGTTTTTCACGTATACGTGAGAAATACGCGTAAAAATCACGTGAAGAGCTAGCATCTCCAGCTGCTTGCTCTAGACGCTGCTCTACCCGTCAACGGGAGAAAATCTTACGGGAAGAACAAAAACTCTCTAATATACAACATACCTTAACGTATAGAAATTTTATTTACAGTAATGATTGACAACCGAAATTTTTCTGTCAGTGTGCCGTGTTTTTCCAGCACTAAGGAACCTTTCACAAAGAAAATACGGATTTTTTCCCGCCCCCATCCACCATTCAGACCGCCGCATTGAGTTTGTTACAAGATGATTTTTGGGGAAACTCTGGGTTGTACTAGTTTTTGCGGGTTACTGTACAGGTGTTTCCAATTTACTAAACTCTTCAGCAGATACAGAAATGAAGACTGATTAGGCTGACAAACAATTATGCCTATCAGCCTTAATGTCATAGACATTAATAAATACATACTTGCATCATCCTGATTAGTAAGTATGTGTTTTCAGCTGGAATCCGTTTTGAGGGAGTTTCGGGGCCTTGTGGGGGTTTAAGGAAAATGGGGCTCAAAAAAGGTGTTTCACAATGAAGGCGTGATTTAGATATCCTTGTAGTGGGGGTATAAGGAAAATGGAGCTCAAAAAAGGTGTTTCACAATGGAAGCGAGATTTATATGTCCTTATAAGACTTGGTAAAAGGCCGTGAGCGACGTCATAAAAACCTACGGGGACGTAATAATAGAAGCGGTCAGGCCAGCCGCTAAAGTTACATCTAATAGACAATACGTAGAACCGGTTAGTCTACGAATTCCAGTCGGGAACGAGGAAAAAATTAAAAATATTGTAATAAGTGAATAAAAATTATATAATTTGATAAGCAAGAAAAAAAATGATCAAGTGAAAAAAGTGATCAAAAGATATAGTGATTTTTTGTTGTTTTCCGTATTTAAAATCTTGTAAATTTGTCCGTAAAATGTGTGGTAGGAAGTCTTCGAATATTAAGCGGTAGAGAATTTCAACTTGTAGTACAGTTCAAAGTACAGAAACCATTACCTTCCAGTTCTTTGACGTTTAGGACACTTATCTCTACTTGGGAGCTAAACGTTTGCGCATGCGCAAACGAATATCTACGCTGCAAGCTAATACATCGGTACGATGAGTCTTTGTATGTTATTGAGGCTTTATAAGACAAAACTAAGTCTTATATGTTGTCTTATAATAAATATGGTTACAACATAACTATCTCGTTTCTAGCTAGAAGCCTTAATTTGCTTACGTACCAGTTGTTGCGTCACATTTTTGTGACGTTACATTATTTTGCTACGGAAAAATTTGATTGACCCCAAAACTTTACAAATCCATGTGAAAAACATGATAAAAAAAAAATAAATAAATAAATAAAAAAATAAAAATAAATAAATAGCATAGATAATAAAAAAATAAAAAACTGTTATACGTTGTTATTGTCCTGCCATACGTTTACTTATTCCTGCAGAAATGAACAGCTAATGCACTGAAATAGTTGTTTTCTATCCTAGTATTTATACTTCTTTTTCTTCCATAGATCAACAGTTCTTGGAGAACTATGGCCCCCTCCCTACTGTTTATAGATCACAGTAACTATGCCTTTACTAATAAAAAAAAAAAAAAAATTAAAAAAAAAAAAAAATACCATATGCACCCTTCTGTCACTCTTCGTCTGTCTGTCTTTCCGTAGTTAGTGAAGACTAGAACCCCAACTCCAACGAATAAAATTTGTTTCCTGATTCTTTCACACCCGTGAGTAAATTTCTTCCATAAACTAGCACTTGACTCAAGACGAGTTGAAAGATCACTACTGTGATTATTCGATTTTGCTCGCGAACAACTTCAATGATTTTGATGAACGTATCCCTGCACTACAATTGCCTTTACGCTTTCCATGTGAACATTTAACTCATTTGATAATGACACTGACGTAATGGCCTGTACTACGCCCGGATGACCCGCTAGTTCTAGTGCCTACATAACCATGTGGAACGATATTTTAGTCGAAGATCTTCCCAGTTCGACAAATTCTAGTTATCATAGGTAAATTCCAAATGTAGAATTAAATGGATCGTACGATGGAATGTTGATGTTGTCCTCTGATTCCTGAAAAATTAACAGCCAATGGTGTCAGACGGATATTTGCTACTCTTTTGTCTATAGATGACTAAAGATATGGCTTCAAGATATTCATGTGTCTGTCTGCGGCTGGCGGTTGGTTGGTCTTGTGAGTTGGTGGTTGGATCTTTGAGTGTACCTCTCCAGTTAAAGTGCTTTAGAAGTGGGTTGTTGGCAGAATTTCTCCTTCAACTTTGGCAGAGGTCTTTTTTACCGTGAACCAAATAAGTTTTTGCCATTTTCACATTGTTTTTCTGTTTTGATTTTATTCAAAGGGCATAATTCAGGGGAGGATTAACCACTCGTTGGATTGGTCTGTATTTTTGATCGCTTACTCCTAAATTGGTACTTGAGTAAATTGGTCTGGGAAGTTTCAGTGATTCCGTTTCAACAGGAATTAAGTATTTAAGCCTGTAAACTTGGTGGAGGGGGAGGGTATTCCAGGTCAGACACCTCCACTGTACCAGCCTAGTTTTTGTGACTCAGTTGTTTACTTACTTTTCCTCTTAATTCATTTCTGGACTTGTAATTTTTTTCTCACTCTGAAAAAATATCACCAAGTCCGGGAATTTTTCCGAATTGTCATCATTTGTTAGGTTTCTTTCCCCCCCCCCCCCCCACGAGTTAGGCCCTTGTGAGTGTGTAGGACGAATAATTTTGATTTTCAACTGTTTCACCGAAATTTATTAAGTCCCAAATCGTGGTGCCTGAAAGCAGATACGAGTCCCCGACGAGTAACAAATTGAAAAAGAAAGGGGTTGACTTTGCGCCTGCAGCAAAGAATGCAGTGGATAGTCCCAGAGGGTCTTTGCGCAGACTTAGCCTGGGCTCAGGAGGGAAAAGGTCTGGATTGAAGACACCAGCCTCAACGCACTGCCCAGCTAAGCTTATTGAGCCTGATGCCGTTGAAGCTGACCTGGCAGGTTACAGGGAGCTTCTGGAGGAGGCTGCCTATCATAGGAATGTTGCCTCGGGGATAAGTTGTGTGACGGAAGTTATAGAGTCACTGGAGAGAGGAATGGGAGAAATTAGGGATCAGATGCCAGGCGTCTAACGCTTGGAGATAGACAACGGGAGTGAGCAGGTGTCAAACAACGGCCTGGCCCAGATGATGGTCAAGCTTGAGAGCTCTCTCAAAAGATTGGAGTACCTAATGGCTAGACTGTCGGGGGAGGAGGCTCGGACCAACACGGTCATGGGTAAAGTTGAAAAGATGGCTAGGGAGCATCTGGTGAACTTGGGGCGGAAGGTAGATGTGTTGAATAGACAGATGAATGATACCTCTCGTCCCGTCACCAGTGTGCCCGCCACCCTGACAGGCGAGTCCACTTTCGAAGCGGCCCCGATTGAGGCTGCCTCTTCAGGAGGGAGAAAGGCAAAGAATAAGCCCTCTGCTAGTGGAGGTAACCCAGACATCCGTCGAGTCTTGCTGTATGGCACCCCTGGCCAGGATAACAAGGCCAGTAAGAGTGAGACAATACGGAAGAGGACCGATGATGAAACTGTAGATACCACCAATGGGGAGTGGGTCGAAGTTCCTAAGAGCAAGAGGCGCGTTCTTAGGAAAACGGTGGCAGAGCGTACTGCTAGGGAGTTGCACCTTTGGCAGGCAACATGAAATTAAGGAATACAAAAAGATACTCAAGGAGTCTGCGAAAAGAGCGGCCCGTACTCGACCTCCAGGCCTAATTGGCATGAGGGCGAAAGAAACGGAAGGGGCCCCAGGGGACTGATGTCTCGGCTTTGGGCACCCTGCTGCAAAATGCGAAGGGGCTGTCACTTGTGGGCACTGTGCGCACACTTCCACTGAATTTCGTCAGCATTGCTGGAAAGAAGTTCGCTAACTGCAGTAGACAGGGCCTGAGAGATTTGGGACATGCGGCCACGGACAGGGGAAATGGTGATTTTATGAGGTAAATTCGGGCTTATTCGTAAAGTTCCAGTCACGCAGCATGATCGTATGAGCGAATTTTCATATCGTATTGTATAATGTTATTGTTTTGAAATTTAAGCTTTTTGAGCGCAAGGAAATTATCAACTATTACTTCTATGGCAAAAAACGTATTCTAAATAATAATCTGCTATTCAAAAAGAGGTTTTGGATTTTTTGCGCGTTTTATCTACATTTTAGCGAATTTTATTAAAATTTAAGTACATTTTTCAGCCTACTTTTGTACACAAATTTTTCCGAGCCATTGCAATAGCTTCATTTTCCACGAAAATTTGCTAAACGTAAAAAAAAAAAAAAAAAAATCAAAACTTTGGAACAGAGTGCGATAGGAAATTTTGTATTGCGGGGTTCCATTAGATTTTTGATTTAATTTATCCGAAAAATGTTTTAGACAATTAATCTCTCTTACCCTGGATATATCTGATTGTGCGTGTGATTTCAGGAAACATCTCTTGTTAGAATCGAGATGAGTAGGTATAAATTTATTGTTTCCAGTAGCTAGATTATCTACCAAAGGTCGCACACCTACTGTCTAGAGCCAAATATAATCTTTATGCATCCCGCATTCAGTGATTCAATGCATCAACGCATTGAATAAACGGATTACAATAAGCGATTGTAACCACTTGGTCATTTGAATTTGAAATGAGCCGGCGCGTGGCGGGACGAGTAATTACTAAATCGAGTGCAATGCTACCGGCATATACACGAGCGACTGCAAAATCGCAAAATACCTGTCCGAAACTCTGAAATAACCCTATTTTATGGTTTTTGGAGGGAAACACGAAAAAAAAAAGTGTATATGACGTTAATTTTTAAGAGATGGGTATGTCAGCCTCATTTTAGCGCTATAACGGCACGTATGAAACCATCTAAAAATCGAGTTTGGTACCGTTATCAATAGTTTATGCCACAAAACCGAATGAAACCACTTTAAATCTTTAAAAGTTGTTCTTGTCGACAATTAGACGTCGTCGTCACTGACGTCAGTCATTAGAATTTTTTTTGGCGACTTCAACTTAACGTCACCCGTCACCATAGTCTTGAGTGAGCAAATGAAGATGCTAACCCAAATGGAACCAGGGGAACAGTTGTCTTTTTTGGTGTCAGTTAAGGGTGGTTGGGCAACGCAATATATTCCCCCAGCTGTCTTGTTGTCTACTGGTTGTCTAATCAACTTCTTTATTTCGATATGAAACGCAAATTTTCAATCCTAAATTCGAATTTCATGTTAGTTTCAGTACAAATACGGGCTAATTTCTTATTTTTAGTTTTCAATTTGTAAACAGGGCATGGATTTAACGCGAAGATAGTAAGCCTCAAGTGGGGAAAACCGCGGTTTAGTTACACTTCTAGGTCATGGTCGTTACGAACTTCATGTTTTTGGATTTTCCGTTGGGTAAATTATCAACAAGAGTAAAAAAGTATTTATCTCTATGAAAATGAACCAGGATTTTACCTGATAATCATCAGTGGAAGCAGCGATTCACGCAATGTTCACGAGAAAACAGCTGAGAGATCAGGTAAACTAAGAACAATACACTGCGAAGAAGTAGTGTCTGAAAACTCGGATTTCCCATTCAAAATACGTGAAATAACAATAAAAACAAGGCTCTTATCGACCAAATAGAGCGAGTGCGCAAAAGAACGGATTTTTGTCTCGATCGAGTTAAAGGCTAGTTAAGCTAGATGGCGGAGGCGGACTTCAGATAGCACACATTTGGTTTCTACGCGACTTGAAACGTAAAATAACCAAGTTTGAGGGTGTTCAAAAAACCTTCCTGCTACATCAACACAATTAGTAATGAGACATTTGGATATATATATATATATGATTAATTCCCCTGTATTCGAGTCATTTTGAGGTGACCAGTAGTGCTACATTTACAGGAAGGTTAGGCTGATGTTGTGTGCCTTTAGGATATCGAACGGGTGACGTTAAATGAGCCACTCTAACGTACGAAGTTGCTAACGTCCCCTCAAAGTCACGTACCCTTGGGTACGTTAGGGTGACGTTAAGGGTACGTTAGTGGTCGCCAATAACTCTCTATTGTCAAATCAGAAAATTGAGTTTGGTATCGTATTCAATAGTTTCCGTCACATAGAGTCGTGAATAAGAAGTGAAGTCGAATACATCAAACTAGAAAACCATTTTTAGCGAATTTGCAAAGAAAAAATGAGTTATAATAGATAGCTTCAAGATTCAAAGAGTAGCAGTGAGGGGAGGGGACCCCTTACATAGCCGTTTAATACATATAAAACCACAACCCTAGATTTTAACGTCGTATATATACATATATATATATTTTTATATATTGAAGAGGTGTATTTCCAGAAGATAACTCTCTTGAAATACGGCGTAAAAAATTCGTTCCAACGCAGAAAAATCCGTCTCGGCAAAAGATAGGCGTAGTTCTTTGGCCAGCTCAATCGCTCCAGATTTCAGGTACAAATTTACAATTAAGTGGTCTAAAAAATACTAACAAAAATGGGTTTTTCGACAATAGGGCATGTGTGGTGTCACAGTCAAAGTATTTATCGCTGAGTCGATTGCGACCCCTCCCAGATCTCTAAGATTCATAAATAAGAAAGAAACATGATTTTCAGGTAAAAATTCTCATAATTGATCAAATTTTCGAGTTCGGCTGCGTGTCCTAAAATGTTCTTCGCGATCTCGTCTCACGGCTGCCCCATCAGTTTTATTCATAACTTTTCTTTGACAATTTTTCAAACTTCCAGAGGAACCTGGTCAGCGGACCAATTAGTTTTTAAATTTAGAATTTACATGTAAAAACGTTAATTAAGTAAAACAAAGGGGATAAAAATCAAGTCAAACGTAATCTTCTTTTGGTTACTTGATATGTTGTGAAGGTAATGAAATGAAACTTGATTACCTATCAGTGTTCCAATTCCCCAATTAGGATTTCTACAACAAAGGTTTTGATGAGCAGGCGTCCGATTCTAACACATGCTAAATTTTTCCCTCACGTACCTCCGATAATTATTTCACGACAATACATTTGGAGGAATTATTCCGATAAGCGGTCAAAGCCTTTCATTTTAGAACAAAGAGTAATTGTGTTATTGAGGACAACCGATATATACTAATAAATTGGAATAAAATTTCCGTTTTCTAGTACAACGGTAATCGAAAATAATTATCTCATACCAGCAGGCAACAGGTTTTTATTTACGCGATAAAAGGTACGTACATCGTATTCACGAAAGAGGTTTGACTGTTAGAATGTTCGATAACAGCCCGGAAGGACCTTCGAAGGTGATATATTGATAAAACGCTACACGCTGATACATCGTGACGTAGGCATATACTATGGAACTGTTAATATGCATACCTTTTGCAATTAACTGGGTGCGTATTGTAGGTAGACATTCATGAATGGAAGCACTTACACAAATTCCCTCTGCAGATTCGGCACCTCAATTACGTATTGAAAACTGATTTGGTCCCTTGATATTGAATGACATCTTGCAAGTGGCTGTAGTGAACAACTTAATGCAATAGGTCTACATGATGAAATAAAATGCACGAATTAAGACGAATCTATTAGTAAAGTGCTGTATTCTGAGATAATGGTACGGTGACTAGTATTTCTTCAATTAATTGAGCAGACGTTCTGCCGAGCGCTGTGTGCCTTGAATTCGGGCTCTTTGGAGAACGACGAACGTAACTGTACCCGAGCATCCCGCCACTTCATACACTTACGCGGCTGGGATACGTTGGTTTTCAAGACGAATTCAAAACAACTTAGTAGTTGGTTACAATGGCACGAAAATGACTATTGACCCGCAAACGCATCTACCTTGGCTGGAAATGTGGCGCTTCTCGGGACTGCAGTACGTCCAGTTGTTACGCCCTGACAGCTGACGGAAAGGTTCTATAACTTTCAATTCTTGAACCCCCGTCCGACACCAGCGAAAACCACAGCCGGCCACTGACGATCGCTCCATCTAGCCATCATCCATCCACCTTTTAAGATGAAATACAAATTGTCTACCACACTCACGACCACGCCTTGTCCGTCGCGATTTCAGCAGTGTTTGTATGAGTTTGCACCTATTGTGCGAGTTTTTTTTATATGATGAACGAAGAAATTCTCGCGTTTTGTGCATTTCAGTTGCTGTGCAGTTCAAATCCAAATTCAAAAAAGAAAGTGGGTGAAATATTGGTTTTCCCAGCGCGCATCTTTTACGCATATTAGTTCATTCAATGAGTTGTCCGTGGAGTCATCTAACTGACGGAATTATTTACAAATGGATGAAGCCATATATATATTTTTTGAGCATTTGCATCTTGTTAGCCAATTCATTCAAAAAACAAGATACGAATATGAGGAAAAGCGTCAGCCCACACGAAAGATTAACAGCTACCATTAAATTTTTGGTAACTAGAATGAGCTACGAGGAACTGAAATTTGAGACTGCAATTTCGCCTCAACGTTTGGGAGGATTTGAAATATGCAAAGAAATAATCGGATTTCTACAAGGACATACGAAGGTAAGAACAATACAGTGCGTCGGGCGCCATTGAACGGTTGGAGTATTGGTGCGGCGCTTCTGGATTTCGGATCACTTGGAATTATAAACCCCTCCCATCATCCACTCTATCTGTCGTGGTTTTCCCTAATGACGCTGAAATTCTAGAATGACACCACACCATTTGGGCAGGTGGATCGATCGTCAGTGGCCGGCTAAGGAAGGCTGTTGAGTGTTGTTTTTCTTATAATTTTATTAGGCTACATTCCTCGGAGACTAATGCATCAGACCAACGCTATTACCGCCCCATTCGCTCCCTGGTCCGGATATTTCTTGTTTAGGGGAAGTTAACTATTTGATTTGTCTACTTTTCTTGTGTTTTTTCACGACTCAAATTTCACGATGGATGTTTCAGTTGGAGTCGTGCAAAAGTGAACGTTCCTTTGTTGGCCTAAATCATCGAAAGCTTGCAAAAATGAAAACGACTTTCAGACTCTACATCTTAGTACCTGACAATTAGGGGTTTCAATTAAATAAGTAAATTTAATTAATTAAGTAGCTAGCGAACATTATTTCTATATCAGAATAAGTTTTCGCTTTTCGGAAGTTCAGTCAAAAGTGATTCTCCCCCCCCCCCCCCTCCTCACCTTGTGTTTCCTGTTCCAAATGAATTCGGTATTTATGTGTTTCTTTGTTCCTTCCTCCTTTGACTGCATCATCATCGCTGATGTTTCCAGTATTATATATTCGGCAAGCCGGGTTGCCACTAACAAAAATCGCGACTTCAAATAAAACGAGGTTTCGCGTGATTCTCAGGGAACAATCAAAGTCAGAGTTGCTTTGATGAATACATCAATATAGTATATATATCAATACAATTATTAATAATGCCAATCGCACAATTAGTTCGTCCAACGACATCAGCAGAAAAACATATGACGAATAATTGAGAGTTACCGCGAATTTCGACGTTACTTACTTCTAGGTCGAGGCGTAGGACTTAATGCCGTCGCGTTGGCGTTACAGTAAAAACGTATCCCCAACAAATTAGGGGATACGTTCTTCACGATAGTTTTTTTCCGATATACCAGTATAACTCTTTAGTAATCTAATCTCTCCAACATGCCTTAGGTCTGCGGAAATTTTCGGAAAAAAAAAAAATTCCTAATCCAGCAATTTTTCTTGTAACCATGAAAATCCACATTTAAGAAATCATGAATGTCTCTATAAGGATGTTCGGAGAGGTAGATCTAGATCTACACACTCAAAAATTTCATGGTTGTAAAAGGGTTATCCAGATAGAATGCAGACTAGTCCTTTTGTAATAACTCACACGGTTTCTGTCATTGTAACGATTGGCAAGTGCCGAGGCCTTGAAACTGGAATAATAATGACGGCGTATGTTTGAGCGAAGGGTGGTTTAGGTTTTTGCTGCAAGCCACATCACTCATTCCTATCTTCTTTGGAACTAAGGACGTTGTGCGGGTATTGTATAATCCCGCCGAAGCAGGCGCTACACTCCCAAAACTGGAGACTTCTCGGCTTCTGTTTGAATCATTATGTTCATTTCATATGGGACATATGGCAGCGAGAGGTGTCACACAGAATTTTTCTTCTCTCCAGAAAACTGTTTCACAAAATTATGTACACTTTAATTAGGTTTAATAAGTAATTCCAAAATGTGACACCCGTAAGTCACACCCATTACCCACCCCTCCAAATTCCATCACCCATACAATTCAGTTTGACAATAACTGTGAGACTCATTGATGCTTTAGAACTTCATCAACTTCTTTTATTTATGATATAGTTTTTACGTAATAATGATCGTGAAGATATCCAGTTTTACGAATGTGGTACTACCTATTAAACTAAAAACAATAACCATCACATTCAAATGAAGCGGTTACCTATTCCGTTTGTAGTGGGCGAAATTGCATTGAGATTCAATGAAACGCAGCTCATTGGGCACAATAACCGATCTAAGTGTTCCAAATTCATGAGAAAGAATCGCTGTTTTTCGCATCAGAAGTTGTCATTTGTTCGTTGCCTCAGCACACTCTTCGCCCTGAGTGGTTCTTGGGGGGACAAAACAACGAAACTCCATGTTTGAACAAGTATCACAGAGTAAAATCCCAATGAAAAGCTGTGTTTATTATATCGTATCATTCCCCAAAGTAATTCAGACGGATCTTGTGAACATTACCGATCTCAGTAAGGGTAAATAACATGTTTTTTGGAGCAAAAAAAGCAAGAAAAATTAACAGTGGTGGTGATTATACGGAATTTCTCAACTTTCTCAACCTAAACTTGTGAGTTCTATTGCCCTCAAAACGCAGAATTGACTATAAAATATTTATATTGACTATAAAAACGCAAGTATCATTATGTGCGAAATAGTTGTAAGTAGGTGACTGTTTATGAGAAGGAGCATTGTTTACTGAATCCTTGCATAATAATTATACTTACTTAATACAAATAAAACCAAGATTGATCACTGCGAGAAAGGGTAATAATTAATCTTCCAATTAGTTATGACAACGTAATCGCGAATGTATCTTCTACAATAATAGAAAGACCCGTTTTACGGCACAATGCGCTAACAACTTCACAGAGGAAATAATGGCCTTTGTACCTCTTGAGGGGTTTTTCACGACAAAAGACAAAGTTACGAATTAACAAAACGAATTCGAAATTAGCTGGAAGAGAAGCAACGTTTTCAGCTGAGGAGCAGGAACCTCTTTTAAAACGAGAAGGAACCCGTGTTTTGTAATGAGCGCATTCGGAGACAGGCCACCTGTTGTACCCCCTCCCACCATCATCATCATCATTACGGTAAATTTATTGTTTATCGTATTATCGCAAACAGAAATTGAGTTCGATTTTTATTTTTATGAACGTTAAAGAACGCTGTGTTATGTTTTCCCAGTTAATTTGCGCTTCGTCGGTTGGATTATTCTACTCAATAATAACCACAAAAAAAGTTATTGAAATATGAAACTTAGGAAATCCATTTATGTTTTCAGAACAAAGTAACACTGCACTCAGTTCCTCCATTGATGAAAAAATCTATCAAACAACACTCTTCGAGGCAAAAAGGCGTCGGGCAGAGCTACGAAGAGCCTACAATGTACGTATAAATACGTAGCCAAATTGTATGATATATAAAAACTTGGAAAAGAATACGGCAAAAGGGAATTATTTTCAATGGTTTACAGTTCTAGTCCTAATTTCAGGCCACGGACTTATCCTGCAGCCCCGAAGACACATTGGTTGGAATATTGTAATGAACCAAACAATCTCGCAGATTCTTGCAACGTTGCAACATTCCAATATCCCTTTGTAGGCAATATGGGGAGGGTCCTCCGGAGCGGAGGCTGTTCACACAGTCTATGTCTTCGACATAAGCCAATGGGGCTCCGAACTAACAAGGTTCGCCGCTAGGAGCGGTAGGTGGCGAAGGAACCAAGGGACATGGTGGTTGACATAAATTTCCTCTTGTTGATGCCTAGCGTCACCCCGATTTGCTCTACAGTTCGTTCTCCACACCATCAATCTCATCAATACTGGTTAAAATAGTTAATTATGTTAATATAGGAACACACAAACAAACAAAAACCGGCGAAGAAACAAAAACAACTTGTGTCCGTCGTGACTAGCCTTGTAGACAACAAAAGAAGAGCAAATCGGTAAGGTGCCTCTTTTTTAATGGCAGATTATTATTTAGAATACCCGAATTTTTTACTCAAATTCCAAAACAATTTAACATTGTACTATACGATAATTTACGATAATTCGCTCATACGATCATGCTGCATGACTGGAACTTTCTATTTCAACTTATGAAATATCTCGCCCTCCTACGACCCAAATTACATATTCTAAATTTTTACCACTGATAGTCCATTTAGTCCAAAAAACCGGTCAATTTAGAAGAAAAAAAATTGAGTTGATTCCACATAAAATAATTATAAGGCCTGTAAGGTAATACATGTTCCGGCTCACAAACCATTATCAGTAACACTCCTCTCACCATGCAATGTGTATAATGGATATATTTTGGGTATCTATTAGAATTTTTTTATATTTGATCTAAAAAGAACTACTCCCCTTCTCCCCCATCAACTCCCATTTATCTTCTATTTTATATGGTTTGGACTATAAATCTATATGAAACAGAGATCAGTTGTCGGTGTAGGGATGGTCCCCCCCCCCCCCTCAGAGGTAGTCACGGGGTGAGATCATTCCTTGATGACGTCATTCAGCTATCTTTACTATCATCACTTCCAATTATCCGTTACCCTTCACATTGCACCTTTTTGGATATCTCTCGTCGAGATATTTTAGCTAATGGAACAAAATTGAATAAGTGACCCCATGCTGTACACATCAAGACTAAAATAAATTCACTATGAGTACTGTCGGTTTGGGAAAAACTGCAAACTTTTCAGAAATACAAAGCTTTTTCGTCTTTTTAAAAGTACCAGAATCTCAAAATTCCACCATATTCAAGTAGTATTCAAGCCGAAATAATGAGAACAAGTAGGAAGTTGGTAGGTACTCTAGATTTTTTTCACTTATAAAATCTTACGATTTTCACTGGGTTCACCAATAAAACTTGAATTCAAGCGTTCTAGAGAATATAAGTGGCTAGGTTTTTGAGTAGAAATAAGAAAAAATATTGAAAATTGTGGCAAATCTGAACAAAGTCAGGCACTCATCTAATGATATTTCCACAAGTTTGGATTCAGAATGATCTGAAATAAATTTGATCGTCGTATAGAGCGATGATAAGGTGGTATGATTAACAGGAATAAATAGATGAACAGGATGAAAATAGGTGTCAAAACTACTGCGGCAGTCCCAAAGGGTATTAGGGCCTAAACACCCAATTTGCTTAGAATAATAATTTGGTAAATTTAATATTCAAATAGTATTCATGATCTTCCCTTAATTCACGGTAGATCGTCAAAGTTCATAATTTAGCTGCAATTATAGTATTTTTTAATGATAGCTGGCTGAATATTGTGGTTACCACATAATCAACAGTACCCATAAAAAAATTATTAAAAAAATCCCCAGGTTACGGCCGGGATTACATCTTTAATCTTTAATACGATAAAATGATCATGACAACACTATTTTATGATTACACCCTGGCATATCAGGTACTGAAAGAAATAAACTACCTTTGAAACATTAATTACTTAATAGATTTTTTCATCGGGTCCATTGACCAATAAATTATCGACTCTTGGTTTCTTTTGTCAATAATTTAATGGTATCACATAAAATGATATAAATTCGGGCTTTCCTTTAATCGAAACCAACAATTATTAGTGTCAATACCTGATTAAAGATCATGCCGTGGATAGGGTTTCTACTTTTGAGTTAATGTGAAAGAACGTACTTTCTTGTACAAAATCTTTGTACGAATCCAACCAGTCCTCAACTCTCAACCGATTTATTATATCTTGTTCTGTGGGATCTAACATGAATGATTCAGATTCCTAATGGTGGATTGAGGTGGATAGGGCGACATTAGTGTGTTGAAAGACTAACTATAAATTAATAAGAAGTTTTAAGGGCATTTGGAAAATGTTGTAGATAAATTAACTGCTGTTAAAAATTACAAATTTATCTCAAAATCTGAAAAGCAATGAAGTTCGAGAAGCGAATTTGCATACACAAAGTGAAAATCAGAAGATTGAATCTTGCAATTACAAACTAGCAAAAGCTGCAGAAAGGAGTCCTCAGGCAGCTAATGCAGTTCTGAACAAGTCCTTGCAATACAAATTATTGTTTTTTTTACAGAGAGAAGCCGAAAATTGCGGGGAAGAATTCACTTGAACCATTCGACAAAAAGTCTGATTCTCAATATCCTAGGACGAAACGCTAATGAGGCTGAGATGGCGCTATTCGAACTACCAGTTTGTTTTGAAGAGCTAGTGATAAGAAATGAGAAAGATACTGCAGATGAACCATGTCGCATTTAATCTAAACTGGTATTGCGCAAAACCGAGGCGATCAGAAGAGGTACTTCTCGATATTCAGGAAGATCGGAAATATGTAGCAAAATCGATACAGGAAGAAAGAATGAAGAGACGCAGAAGCCACAAAAAACGAGCAAATAATTGGGAGACTACTTACCACCCTGACGGGAAAAAGCTGCAGAGAAAGTTGTAGAAGGAACCAGCTCCCATCAGTAGTTGGCTGTGATCCTAACCATGTCTGATAACCAAGACTTATTCCTCCTGCAATTCAAGGATGAATAAAGAAGGATGCAAATCTCCAACGTACTTGTGATGGATGAGGAGGAAGCAGCGATTTGAACCAATGCTCACTTGCAAGAAAGAGGAATAAGTTAAACATGGGCATAACCAGCTGAGGGATGAGTGTGCGGAAATGGCGAGCTTGGTGTGGTCTGGCGTGGGCAACTGAACGAGTGGTACAAGAATAACAAGATGGAACCCCACGACTAGTTGCAGACATTCAAATACTTGGAGTCAGAGATTGCGAGAGGCAGGCGTTTTTCACTTTATCAATGCTGACGCCGCATCTTACCTTCCCCAGTCCAGGGGCGATGTTGCAGAGCGAGCGGCCTAAGAAATAACTTGAAATATGAAGGAGCTGCTGAAGGAGGGGCTCATTTTTACTCTTAATCTTATCTTGCGAGAGAGTTCTCCATAGAGAGCTTAAGTACCTATTCTTGAAGATGACCGAAAAGTTGTAGATAAGTGGACAAAACCTTTCTTCCAAGTTCTTAAATGGATGAGGGTAAAAGGGCAGAATTCGACAATAAGGCAGTGTCACTCCGATTACAAAAGGCAAGGAGTGAGAGTCTTGGCACCGAGGATAATTATAGTTTTGTTAATTTTGAAAAGAAAGATGGTCCTTCTATAGAATAATAATCAATAGCAAAGGACTTTTGACAATTTCACTAAGTCGTATTTGTTAGTCACCGAACTGTTTTCATACCACAGGTACACCTCAATAAGGCCGGCTTGATTCATGAATACGTCAAATGAATATTGGCATTGGATTATGCTTTAGGGATTTACCGTGGATTTAAACAACACAAGCCTCGCTATACAGAGATCCAAAGTTGACGAGTACAGAATATAACTGGAATAACTTAGAGCAAACTGGTTTGATTAAATTACACACACACACACACAAACACTGTTTTTTTACAATACTACCCTCATAGGCGGTGGGGCACACCATTAAATTGAAAAATAAACAAATAAATCAACACATACACACATAAATGTATATATAATCACTTAATCAGGCTGGGTTATCAGAAGACGAAATATAAATATTTCGAAACGTCGGCCTGAAATATAGACTTTTCATTCACCAACCCTCAAGAAACCCGAAACATCTTAATATATATATATATTTGTCATGTACATATTTCAATATAACTTAGGTACCTGTATAATAAACAGTAATGACAGCACCGTTGTATAGCCAAAAAAGAATTTCCAGCACTATAATCACTTATCCTGAAACATCGCGGTAAATTTAAAATACCTGATTGAAACTGTACTCGTACAGATCCTTATCATTCGATTGCAACATTTTTCACGCCCGAATCGGCTAAAGATTTCATGTAGGTAGTAAATAATTGAGCGAGGCATGAGCGAAGCACTGTTTTGTTGGTTGAAGAAGTGAAGTAAATTTATATGTACAACTTCAAGGTGGTCTCAATAGAGCCCAGCAACCCTTCGGCCATAATCTGTACAACTACTCCTACTTTTGGGTTATACAATCGAGATAAAATCCCCTATAAATTCATCTGCTGACTATCCAGCGAGTTATTGGTGAGTTCGAATGCATAAATTTGTATTTCTGTAATACGAAGAGGATGGAGGTGCCTCTGAATAAATATCTATCACGCTCAACTTGATAGATTTCATTATTACGTACGGTTGGTTGCCAAAAGAGCTTTCCAGGATACAACAGACATTTTTCAAAAGTAATAAGAACATTTGTGATTAATGTTGGAGATGCGGTTTATAGTATTTATTGCATCTATGACTAATCTAGAGTTGCTGCGTCGTGTAGGTATTAATTTACGTTTGAGTCAAATTTCGAGGTATTACGCAACGCTACAAATCCGCTTTTTCCAATTACTTAGTTTTTGAACCGTCTATCACCCAAAATGTGGACCAATTGAAACGACTGGCTTCGAGAAATACACCGTGAAAAAATATACCAATAAATACGATCATCATGAATATGGAAGTTTTTTAGATTAATGAAGCTCAGAGAAAACCGCCAAGTGGAAAAGTTAAGAGGAGAAAAAGGGGATCAAGGGAAGAGCTGGTGTTTCATGGAAAATATATGGAGAGATATGTAGGTAGTTTTTTATTTTCTTTTTTAAGGAAATGGAGGGAAAAAAGATTAAACCCGGTGTATTTTTTAGGGAGTAGAAATGGGAAATCGATGACGGGGGGGTTGTGAATGGACGGGAGAAGGGAATTGACCCCTGTTTTCGGGATCGGGGTTGGTTGAGAATTAGTGAAAGGGTGGAGAAGGGAAGGATGCAGTCGATGTAGGCGTTGAGCTGTATAAGTGGGAGGTGGAGGACGTTATAGGTGAGGGGCGGAGGACTTTACAGGCGACGGGTGGAGGACGTTGCAGTCAAGGGACGGGGGACGTTGTAGGTGAGTGTAGAGCATTATTGGCAATGGGTAGTAGACACTATCGGCGACGGGTGGAGGACACCATAGCCAAGAGATAAAGATCTTTATAGGCGCAAGGGGTGGTAGATGCTATAGGCAAGAGATGGAGGGCGATGTAGGCTAGGAATGGTATTTATTATAGGAGAGAAATGGAGGACCTAACAGAGGAGGGGTGGTAGACATTATTGGTTCGTTTGGACAGATCATTCTGAACCGTTCGGAACCGTTCTACCTAAGCCACGCCCCTTTTTGGCCGTTCGGACGGTCACAGAACGCGTTCTGAACGTGTGGATCGCTGTTCGGACTTACAATCCCGAACCGTTCCGAACCCGTTTTACCGGTTCTGGTTTTCTTCAGAACGGTTGGTTCGGGACGTCGCACAGAATGTTTTCAACATAAGGCCCTTCGAATTAGAATTTATCTTCGATTTCCCGCGCATTGTTATAGAAAATTACTGTTAACCGTTTTGAATCATTCGCGTACGGAGTGTCACACGTTCCAAACGAGGTTCGGAATGGTTATCGTCGCCGTTCTGAGAACCGCGCTCAGGATGGTCTGTCCGAACAAACCTTATAAAAGAAGGTTGGATGGCGTTATAATAGGCAAGAAATGGAAGGAATTAATATTCTAGGTGAGGAGGACGTAAGCGGGGATAACAGGTCTTAGTTGGGGAGGAGTGGAAGGTGTTGTAGGCTTCAGTATGTATCAATTTTTGGAACTAAATAGCTTTAAACTAGATTCAAACTGAAACCGAAATACCTGGAACACTCAAACTAACCATGATTAACCAAAATCAAAATATCTGAAACACTCAAATCGACCATATGATTGCCAAAACTGTAGACAATCATAGTCAAGGAGTGAATTTCAAATTGGATTTAATCAATCCAAGCTACTAATATTTTAATGTGCTGGAATTGAACCGATCTTGACCCAATTTCTGAAGTCACATATGCGGCGTTCAGAGCGGTCATTTTGAAAACATTTCCATTACAATTTTTAAAAGAGGCAGGCAGTCTGAATATCCGATTAAGGTAATTACCAGCGGATTACCAGGTCGGAAAATCAGTTTCATAAATGGGCAATGCGATAAACAAATGTATATATTTTTGTATTAGTTGAATTTGTAGCTAAAATATAGAATAGCAGCAATTGTCCATAACAAACATTTCAATTTTACGTTGCCTCACAATTTAATATTATAGAGCCCTCAAAACAACTCGAATATGCCGAAACACAAAATCGATCTACCTATTTCGCTATCAGTATTCAAGTTTGGGAAGACTCAAAATCGAGTATAAGTACTTTCTTAAGGGGACCCGTCACCCACCCTCCTCCCGCCCTTAATATACCTCTTTTTACAGGCGTTTTCCTCAGCCCCCCTGCAACCAATTTCAGTGCTTTTTTTCTTTTTGTTCCTTATATTCTCAATTTTCAATTAACATAGGGGTTTCTAGGTATCTCAAAAACACGAATTCGTAGGTATCATGGAATAAAAGTCATATTTTTTTTTACATCAGAAACATCTAGCGGCAGTTGAAATCAAAATTTTGTAAAACCGCTACGTTAATATCTTGGCCCAGATCTCTGCTTCAATACAAAACAAAAATCAAGCGAATAGGGTCAACCGTTCCGAAGAAAAACGCCCTTGAACATGAAAAAACATTACAGGAGAGCAGAAAAACCAACAGCATCCATCTTTTCATGACTTTGCAACGCATTATGCAAATAGAAGCTGTTTTTGCTTTCCCCAGACCTATCTGAAATGAAGTGTTGCATCATGATAGCTTAACTATGTCATCCATGGATAATATAAACATAATACCCATGGTTGTAGCCCAGTCAAATAAAGACAAAGAAGAAATTGATGAAGAGACTCTTATCATTCGACTATTATCATACATCTTACATCTTATCTTTACATCTTATGGTTTCTTTGTGATTTTTAGTGGCCCAATTTCGTTTTTACGTTTTCTTTTGATTATTTATTGAAAATGGGTGGTTCTACACGAATTTTCAAAAAAACGAAAGGACCAGTAAACCGTTATTCAAGAATAAAGTCGACAGAGCAACCATCTAGCCAGCCTATGCTGCCGGCCTGTACTAAAACAAAAGAATTACGCACTTGTAAGCATAAATTTGACAATGTTATTGAATTTAATTGTTCCCTAGATGTTAATACATCGTTTTATGAAAGGAAAAAAAAAAATCAATTTTTCTCAAATTTTTTGCTACCGGGTCCCCTTAACAGAAGTGATATTTCAGAGAGGAATCTTTGGTTGGAGTGTCACAACTTAGACGTCATTGCGCGGATCAGCTGAAAGGAGGCCACTCTTACGTATGGGTACCAGTGTGAGGGGAGTAAAATGTTACAGGCGAAATGTAGAGGACGTTATAGGCGAGAGGGGGAGGATGTTAAGGGTAAAAGCGGTGGATGTTATGGGCGTTATGGAGAGGGTGGGGAAGTGTAGAGCGCTCCATAGGGATGGTTGGGTGGATGAACAATAGGTGAGAGGACGGTTTAGACGAGGGGTGGAGGACGATACAGGGGAGGGGCGGGGAGGACGCAGTAGGCTTTTCCTAGTCCTGAAGGGCGGGCCTACACCGCACCGTCGAGCCAGGATATTACAGCAGCGAGGGCGGGATCGATCCCCGCTTTCCAGGCCGCCTCAATCGCCAGGCTCCTCCAGTTCAATGACACACCATTTGAATATCTGAAGCTTTGCTGGTTTCTCACTTTTTAAAAGTAAATATTGAATAGGTATATATATTTATTATTATTGAATACAGGCCCTTTTATTTAAAGCCCTTCATTGAACCACCATGTTTCCACCTTCTTTGGCACATTAAATTAGGTAAATTTAAACATCTTCTGTCAAATTAGTTTAAAATTTCAGGGAATAAATTTTAACGTGCGAAATAAAAAGTTGATCCTTATGCCTAAAGGGTGTAAGGGTTTCAAGTAAGGCTTTGGACACAAAGAAACAAATTAAATAAAACAAAACTGAAAGTCTTTTTGATAACTCTATGACACAGGTGTACGAAAAAGTCATATTCCATGAGGAGGATCCGAATATCCAATTAGGGGGTTATTGGGTGGAATATCCAATTAGGGGGTTATTGGGTGTGCTGAACGCGAAACTGATTCCCATTTTAGCGTATCTTATCATGATTTTGAGATTTTAATAAATTTGTTCATTTAAAAAATTTTCAATTATTGTAATTGAAGAGAGTGTGACATTGTTTCCTGTAGTTTTTGATCTTTTGAATCGAATAATACCCCCGAAGATTGCTGCAATACTCGTTACAGAGCTAGAGTACTTTAAAGTATTAAAAAAAAAAAAAAAACCCCTGATTTTTGTGTGCTCTCCTTAATTTATGGGTGTTGTTCTGATTTTGCAAAAGATTAAGGTAGGAGAATAACTGTGGTAGAAGAATGGCTATTCTGCTTTGAATTCTACCAACCTTAGCTCCTTATTATTAGTGTATTAGAGCAACGATCTTCAAGAGTAATAAACAACAAACAGAATAAACAACAATTTATTTTGTATCAATCTTTTTGTTTGATGATTCAAGCTGCACCTAAACCAGAAGGGTCATTAGCAGCACCGGACATAGTGCCAAAGGGGACGCTGTAAGAGACACGATTTAAGGGGAAGCATGTTGCCCTCTGTCACTAAACAGATTACCAACATGGACTCCACTGGCAGATCGAAGGGGAATAATAACTATAACAACATTTCGCAGATAAAAGCATCATCGTACTCTGCCACAAGGGGTACAGCGATGACCACCGGTTAACCTCTATAGTGAATAAAAACCCCGAAAATAAAAAATACAACTATGTTTAGATGATTTATACGCTTATAACTAAATATATATTACTATATATAATGAGCAGAATGAAACAGAACTATGACTAGATGCACATGAATATGTCACAAATAACATACCACATTCTGTCTGTGGGTAAGAAGGGTATGGCGAGAGTGGCTACTTGACCTCTATTCGGTCCATTTTTGAATGCTGGGTTACGAAAATGCCAACCGGGCACAAGTCCTGAAGGGCACAACACAGACCAGTGACCTCACCCTGCCATTAATCATCCCAGATGGAATTGGCTTTCTGTTGCATGTAGGAGATTCGATCCTCCTTTGGTCGTAAAGGCAACATCTCAATGTAATTATCACCAAAAACTCTCCTTGCAAGAGCATCAGCACACCATTATCATGATTACCCGCATGGTTCGGTCCACATAAAAGTGATGTTCCACGATGTGGCTTTCTGTAGCGATACACGTAGGCGTTGAGGGGTTCATAATATGTGTCCCCAATCACCTCAATGGTACTTGGTGAGTCGCTAAAGATCGCATAACTCCCAACAACTGGTAGGGTCGAAAAGCCAGTGTCACTGCTCACAGCTCTGCTGTGAACACAGACGAAACAGGTGGTAAACGTCATAGTGAATTGGAAGTTAGGGATCCGTTGAGCTAGGCCTACACTGCCAGGTGTCTTAGAGCCTTCGATGAAGATAAGGTCCTCAGCTGGGCCGGATCGCCTCAGAGCAGTGGCATCAAAGAATGTGAGTGTGTGTAGGGGGGGTGTATTTCCCTTGACTCCAAGCCTCATGCGAAGGTTAACACGCATCCAAGACAAGGTCCAAGGTATATTACATGAAATCAGACGGTATTTCTGTGCTATCTCACCTGGCGAACTCCTGAACACGAATACCCAAGAAGTTCGGGTTCGGAGTCTGGAATATTTCTCATCCAAGAAAGGTAGCGTGACCATATCAGGAAATGCCCAGGAAAATAGCGCAAGCTCTCTCCACTGCAAAGAGCTAGAAGATTTTGCCAAATCCTAAGTAATAATTCAACAAATAAAATGTGATTTAGCTTTGGCTTGCAAATTACTCAACGGTTCGAAAAATGGTACGTGATGAAGAATTTTCAAGTAAATTTATTCGTTCGAACGAATTTAAATAGGTTTTTTGTGGACCTTTGTTATCAGTATTCACCGACATTCTCTCATCTCACCTTTTTTAAGCTCTATATATGATCAGCGTCGGCCAGCATGAATGCCCAACCCAGTAAGATCGAATCTGAATCGTCAATTTTTCCAGCATCCGGAAGGGTCATCAGCTACTTATGGAATCAAGATAGAAAAACATTGTTGGAACTCCATTCCTTCCACAGAGCAAGGATATGGACATAAACTGGCAACAAATATTTTCGAATTATAGAAAGTCGTTGGTATGAGTCTCTCATAGTCTGTCTATACCCGGTTCATTGATATCTGTTTAGAAGTATTCACAAAAAATGATACATTAACTAACCTAAATGATTTCTGAAATACCATAAAAGTCTGGTGGAAATTGAAGAAGTTGTGCGCTTTTCACAATGGTTTCACGGTTACGCATACTTCATGGCGTTTAAACTCCTTGAGGGCGGTTTATAGGGGGATTCACTATGCATTCAAGACACACGTACGATGAGGAAAACACACAAACATATTTCATTTAACATTCTGGTTCCTAATATATCATCTCCCAACGGTTGGTTTCGGGGCTATCAATAGTTTATATTGTCGGGGGAGTCAATTAAATGCCTAGAAATCGACTGGTAAACCTGTTCGAATATAAAGCGGAAACTGACTGTATCACATCCTCTTCTTAAGCAACTTGTTGAACGGCGGGATAAAATTTTACGACCGATATTAATAATTTATTAAGGTAGCCACGTACAAAAAGTAAATATGAACCGTATTTTTGAAATATATGTGACACATCACTATAATTCTGCTTGATAATTTTTTTTCAGTATTTAATATATTGGTGGGACGGGAATAAATAATTAGTTAGAATTTATTATGATAGGGTAATCAAGGTTTACTTTTCACGAAAATAAAAGGTTTAAGGCAAGTTATGAAACAGGTCGGAACAAATGTCTCGGCTTACTTTCAACTCAAGGATTTCTTTATCAAACAATCTGAAAACAACAATTTTTCTATATGACTACAATGGGGTCTCAGGGTATCCATATTTTACCACTTTCAATCAACAGAACTCAATTTTCCATAACATTTCCACAATTACGAATAACATTTACGGACTCCAAGCGGGTGATGATCATGCCTAGAAATTTCGGAATCAATAGACTCCATCCATAACATTATGACACCCTTCAGCAGAATCAATTTTAGCAAATTTTGGAAGGAAATTAATATATTTTAATGGGTTAAAAAAGTTTAAAGTTGAATTTTTCCGAAACTGTCCTAATCGAAACCCATTTTGAGGCATTCTGAAATGATTCCAAGTCTTTTTATGCATACATATTGTAGTGGTCACTACGTTGAATTATGTTGTTGTCTATAAAGAGTGTTATTTTTAGTGTAATGCGCCAGCGACCATCCATAGGGCGATGCATGGCGTCCTGTGAGAAGAAATTCGCTTGGGCCGGATCAAACTGTATCTAGACGATGTAATTTTAGATAATCCAAACTTAGAGGATCACGTCCAGGGGCTGAGACAGGTGTCCAATGTACTGTAGTAGAAGGGGTGAAGTTAAACCCCGCAAAGTGCAACCTGTTTGCCCAGAAAGTGTCCTTTTTGGGGTTTGTGATCTTTGGAAATGGTAAAAAAGCAGATCCAGTTAAACACAAAAGGTGATAGAATGGTCAGTGCCTCTTGATAGTTAAGAGGTGAGAACGCTTGTGGGTATGGGCTCATACTATCCAAGCTTCATTCCCAACTTTCCACAACAAATGGCACCAATTTACTCGCTTCAAGAAAAAACTACCCCCTTTAAATGGACCTTTGCCTGCAATGCTCCTTTTTCTGATATCAAGACTGCTTTGACTGAACCGCCTATTTGAGGCGATCTTTACCAGGTGCCGGGTTTGGATGGTTTTTACTGTCTGACGCTCTGAGCTCCAGAGCTGTTGGTACATTCCTCTCAGAGATCCAAACTGGCAAAGAGAAGGTGCTATCGAACTTCATCAAATGCCTCTCTAAGCTTGAAAGAAATTATTGTGCCACAAGAAGTTCTCAGTTTAGTCAAGAGGGTGAAACATGTTCATGCGTTTGGGTTGGAAACTGAAGAGAAATTGATAGTAAGATCAGATCTTGTAATGACCGGAAAACATCAGGGAACCTGATGGTCAATTAGCACGATGGCTCCAGTTCTTGTCTTCATACAATTACCAGATTGTCCACAGACCTGGTAAAGCACACTAGAACGCTCATTCACTGTCAAGACAACCATGTCTTGCTCTGGATTGCCAGTATTGCTTCAAACAAGAACTGAAGCAAAATTCTTTGAATAAAATTACCTATCAAGTTCAATTGGACACACCAACTGCGGAATGGCCAGAATCGCAGGCCTTGGATGATGAATTGCGGGATGCCAGAGAATAGGTTACTTCTTAAGAGCAGCCATCTTCGGGAGATGTGGCCTGTAGAAGTAGTACAGTAAAAACTCTATGGCAATATTCAATTTGCTGAAAATTCAAAATGGAGTATTGGTACGGATCTGGGAAGATGATAACACCGTTTCCTCAAGTGTTGTCCCCAGAAATAAGCGACAAGACATATTGGAAAGTACACATGCAGCTAGCCACTTGGGGTGAACAAAAAAGATTGGAATTATCAGATCTCAGTATTATTGGCCTGTACTTCAGGGGGATGTGAAACTTCACTGCTTGATTTGCGTGGTTTGTGGAAGAAGGGGAGACAAGAGAAGGCTAAAGAAGGCTCCAGTACAAACTCAAGTCTCCCTTACAATTACTGAACGTGGATCGATATATTGTTGTGGTGATTAAACAGTTCACCAAGTGGCCAGAAGCATTTGCCGTGCCTTACATTAGAGCAGAGACTGTGGCCAAGGGGTTGATAGATTCTGTAATTTCCCGATTCGGGATACCATTCAGACCAGGCAAGGCCAGAGCATCAGTTTTGAGGCAGCAGTATTTAAAGAGGTAATAGTACTACTGAGGATTGTAAAAACTCGTACCACTCAACTTCGGCCCCAATGTAATGGAATAGTGGAACGCTTCGACTGAACATTTTTATCCAAAGTGGTCATTCAGAACCAAAAAGACTGGACAAGTGCCGCACCGTTGTACTACTTTCATACAGGGCCATTAAACACACATGCACAGAATTCTCCCCAGCTGAATTGAATTTGGGTCGAACACTTTTGCTCCCTGTACACATGCTCACAGGAAGTTTTGCTCCTGGAACTGGCTGCGTTACGCAATTGGAAAAGCAGTTTCCAGATCAACTACTGGAAAAACAGAAATTACAAGCAATTGCGGTAGAAGCCAAGAAACGATATGAAATTAAAGCTACATCACCTACATTCAAAACTGGCGATCACGTTTGGTATCTTTGGCCACGTAAGACTGTGAGGAGGTGCCGTAAGTTGCAGTGCCTCTGGGTTGGACCATGCCAGGTTTTAAAAGTGTTATCAGATGTTGTTATTCGTCAACCCTCCTAAAGGAAAAGCTAACAGGTGGTTCACGTTGACACCTCGCGGTACCAGAGAGATTGCCAAGAGAAATGGAGGGGGGGGGGGTTGGAATGTAGTGGTCACTACGTATATTTATGTTGTTGTCAACCATGAGTATTCTTTTTTGCTTGGTTAGTTTCAATTAAGTCCAGTTGTGCTGTGATTTATTAACTAAGTGATTCGCTCAACAATTTTAAATCCTATCTTATTGATTCGTTATAATCTATATATATTATGTCATTCCAAATGAAAACACTCCTTAGAATTGAAATAAAAGCCTTTCATTCGCAAAAAAGCAACAAGTCCAAAGGAAAGGATGATTTATTTGTAGCACTTTCTGAACACATTATATTGGTCAAATTTCAAAAAATGTGCTGGAAAATCTATAAAATGAAAAAAGTAAAAAATTAATTAATATTTTCGGAGGATTATTACTCAAATAATGTTAATCAACTACAAACTAGAACATTACAAGAATTACAAAAATTATGCAAAAAATCGAGATGAAAAATGTTCTTAAATTTCATCAATATGCGCTACAAAATCTTTAAAAATTGCATAAAAAGCAAAAAAATCAAAAATTATTCTTTGAGAAGCAGACTGTTATTTAGAATAAGTTTTTTGTAAAACCATTTCATTGCATTCTAAGTGCTCACACTAAAACCGATTTACCATAAATATAACCCTTTAATTTACGAAAATTCGCTCATACGATAACACCTCCCCATACCCTTTGAAAATTTCCTGAATCCATCCATGGTATCATAACGAATTGTGTACATAATACTGGATAAATAATGTAACTTCAGTGCACTGAGATGAGACAATTACAAGCACATACGTTTTTGGCAGATTGTCCATAGGATTATGCGCGGCGCGCGTCGAACCGTCAGGAACTGATGTTTAGAGCTCACCGGTTGATTAAAAAACATTTATCGAGGCGACATTAAAATGGAGCAAACAAAGAATAATTCCAAACGCCTGAAAGATTTTAACGGTATAAAATTCTCAATTAATTAACGACCCAAATTACAGGCTGAAACGGGGTAATTAAAAATATAATAAATCCAACAATGAGCTATAGGAAGGTTTTTCGACGCAAAAAATAATAAAAGCCAATATCAACGGATAAAAGCACGGTTTCTCGTAGTTGATTTTTTTATTTTTAAATAATTTTATTTTCGATAAGTACCTGTCGTAACAAGGTTGACTGATATTTATTTAATTTAATTTGGTTTAGTACCTAGTATTTCATTGAATTTAATCACCTTTTCGATCGTAAAAATGTAAACATCAGAAAAGAACGTTATTTTTATATTTCGGAGTACCGAGAAGGTTATTACACTGAAGACAAAATGCACATTGTTCTAGAGGCTGTTTAATTATATGTAGTTGCTGAAGCTAATGGGCAGTTAGTATGTAATTTGCTTTTACGTAACTGGAGGCTAGATACTAACGGATAGCTTGGAGGTAATTTATTAGAGATAGGAGGTCTGACCGATGTCATAAATTCGGCTCTACCACATTTTCACGATGCGTTCCTACTTGCTTTTGTAATAGTTTCTTCCAAGAAGGAGCCGCAACTACTCGAAGAGCTAACGAATGCCATCATAGGTACATTATAGTATAGGATCTGTCAGTTATGAACTCCGAAATGGCTGGACCGATTCGAAGCGGGGGGTTTATTCTTAAATGATTAGCAAGTTCCTGGACAAATTTTTGGCAATATTCAAATTGCCTACGTGTTCGTTGTCAAACTTTCTGTTTCTATACCTCCTACTAAGAGAACGACAGTTCCAACGTTCATTAATGCTTTACCGTGATAGTGGCGACAATTTTCATCCTTCATTTTAGTGGAGGATTAAATCGTCCCACTGTGTTGGTGACTTGTACGCAAACATTTGAAATATATATATATATATATATATATAAAGGATTAAGATACAAAATATTTTCACCAGAAAGTGGTGAAAACTAAAACAATTGACCCTATTGATGAGTAGCGCGGAATTATCGCAAATAGTTTTACACACTAATCTGCGGCTGTTATATTCAGATTTTTAATCAGAATGTGGTGTTTCAGAGAGAAATAATTTAAAAAGTTCCAGTCATGCAGCATGATCGTATGAGCGAATTTTCATAAACTATCTATAGTACTATAGTATGTTAAATTGCATTGAAATTGGAGCAATTTTAGTTGACAGAAATGGTTAAAAACCAATTTTATGGCAAAAAAGTTTAATGTGCTCAAAAATTGTTGTCCAACGAACTCATTCTTTCTTTTGAAATGCTTGATTTTTTGGCGAAAGAACGAAGTTTTTATCTCAATTCTATCGAGTTATCGTCTGGAATGACACATACATATATATATATATATATATATATATATATATATATATA
Source organism: Adelphocoris suturalis (assembly GCA_030762985.1). Lineage (NCBI taxonomy): Eukaryota > Metazoa > Arthropoda > Insecta > Hemiptera > Miridae > Adelphocoris > Adelphocoris suturalis. Next base: position 39,162,842 of record CM061046.1, on the reverse strand, counting down.
TATACATATATATGTATACATATAAAAAAAGCGTTAAAATCCAGAAATCATTTCAGAATGCCTCAAAACAGATTTCGCTGAAGAAAATTTTTGAAAATTTTTATTTTAAAATTTTTGGAGCCATTGCAATAGCTTTATTTTCTAAGAAAATTCGCTAATATGTCCGTTTTACAGCATCGGGATACGAACTAGTATGAATGGAGGCGTTTTATTTTAAAAAGCGAAGCAGACCATCTTTGCGACCTCTAGAATACGATCACTAAGTGCGGAGGCACAATGATCAGCTGAGGGACCTCGGAGTCTTATTCCTTTCCAAATTGACCTATTGTGCTAAAATTTGGAATTTGGGACTTCTACAATACGATTACAAGGTGCGGTGGTCCATTGATCAGCTGAGGACCCCTAGTGGCTAATTTATTTCCTAATCAATTTAAGGTGCTGATTGTTTCTTAAAAAAATATTTCAATACATTGATCATCGCTCAGCTTAGCGTATGAACCTGTCATCACAAGTCATACTAATTTCTACGTTACAAAATACAAATTTGGGATTTTGAAATTTGTGTTATTCGACAACATCATGAATTTTGCGGTATATGCACACTAAGTTAATTTCTATTAGTTAGTTGATCAGCACTTTTAACTCTTTGAATAATCTGCCTGTTGCGAATCTCATCGACTTTTTGACGTGGTAGAACGTTTTCAAGTCATGATTTGGCACAAAAGTCGAAAACCGTCTCGAAATTGCAGGGTGAGCTCAGTAGCTAATTTTGTTCGTATTTAACTTGAGATGATGAAATATCTGGGCCGCTCTGGGTGTGGCTGAGTATTATTACATTAAAGGAGTTTATCAGTATTGCAAAGATTAGTATACGCACAGTCCTAAAAAACTCAAAAATAAGGCCTTTCTGTCCTTAAATGGTATTTTTTATTGATCTCCAATATTTCTCCCCAGGAACTGGGGCTTCTTCAGGGGTCTGATGAAATCAAGTTTAAAATACAGAAAGGCCTTTTTTAGTAAATTTATGTAATAATTTCAACTGTAGGACTAATAAATAATAAAAAATTACTTCAACAGTTAAGGAATCGTTACACAGTCCTACAGACGGCTGCAACGTCAAATTAGCAACAAGCTCATACACAAATAGGAACACATTTTGACTTCGGAAAACAAGCCTTTTTCCGTTTTCAAAAGTGGTCAAAACGCTTTCTAGATCTTAGAACTTTTACTGAATTCAAGAATGCGTATTTTTCTGTACATTGAAAGAACGGATGCACCAAGAATTTGTCGAATGCAAAAAATGAACAAATAAAAATAAACAAAAAATTAATAAAGTAAATAAAATAAATAAAAATACCTAAATAGTCCTTCGATTTTTATCTACACGTACTTAGGTACTCCATTCGTGACACCAAATCTTACTTACTACCCCATAACAATCGATTCGCTGTTTATCGGTCTTTACTGATTTGCACTGGAGTCCAGCTTTTTCTGCAGGGTTTGATTCATGGACACTTCGCGCATTGGCAGCCTCCACAAAAAACCCCGTTAAAGCAGTTTCTCAGTTCTGCACCTGTTATCGGATTGCGATTTGTCAATGCGCTAGGAGCTACTAATTGCATCCAGAAAGCTTTATAGGGTTCGTCGTGAAGTTTACTTCATCAATGAAAAAAGATACCTTCATATCCTCATCTAGCCTTTCATCTGTTTTTCTTAATTAGAACCTCTACGGAATTTGAGATGATAATGAGTACGAAAAGGTTTGGAAAACGTACTTCATCTATCTGTAAATGGAAGTGTATTACGTTTTGATAATTTTGACACAATTGTTTGCGTTTCTCAGCTTTCGAAACTTTTTTGGTTTTGTGCCTGTCTGCATTGATCCCTTTTCCCTAGCAAAACTGTACTAATTTACTGTCAGATTTTGATTAATTTTTATGGGTTCTGTGGATCATTCTCTAGACAAAGCTCTATCGGCTCCATTTCAAAAGTGTGAGCTTATGCGCAAAGATTGATTTCCAAAAACTCCCGTTTCAGGTGATCAAATGACCCAAATTCGTTCAAACGGATATGGTAGTTGAAGAAAGATCTTAATAATCGTAATAGAGTCAACTACGACTAGATGAATACTGCACATGTGAGAACCTAAAACTCTTTGTCAGAGATTAACCACCAAAACTATTCGGCTAATAAAAAAATCGGTAATGGTGACAACGAATCTCCCAAACGTAAAGAGTTTTCAGATGAAATTACCACGTTTTTTGAAGAGACCCGGATAAAGTTGAGCCTACTCAAAAAACGGATAAGTAGCGACCCAAGAATTTGAAAACCAATGAAGTTGAAAACTAACGAAATTTAGAACGTATTACAAAATAATTTGTCAGTATTGTCTATTGACATGAAGAGGTCTGAACATTGAACTGATCTATGAGTTTTCTGGTTAGGAGCATATTACTCTGTGCTACATAGATTGTATTGCCAATATTGATAAAAGCTTCCTAAGAACTGCTTTTCAGAATGAAACGTTGGTGATCTGGTCTGCGATTACAGCTTACTCACTCCAATGTAACTACTAGTCTTGAGTGTTAATGTCTTGAATACTAGGCTGTGTAGATCAACAGATTAGCGGTCTGTGTAGTTAATTTATTAATCTGAACGTTTGACTACCTCGCATCTCAAAATAGAAATTGTAACGAAAACATCTCAAATCAATATTTTCAGTAGAATATTGATCATTCTGGATATGTTTTGGATTGCAAATTGAAGCGTCTTCACGTTTATTTCTTGTATCCAACCTGAAGTTGAATATCTCAGTTGCCTCAATTGAATTTATTAAAATACACTCTTGTATGTTTTTTCCTTATGAAATGCGTGTTACTGCTAAATTAGAGAATTATTAATCTAATAATATGTCGCATCAAAGAAAAAGGTTATACATAAGTGAGTGGAGGTTGTGGGGTTAAACAACATTTCTATAGCCTTTTGAAATATCCGATTTTTAATTGACGTCTGACGCCATAATTCAATCATTTCATCATGATTCTAATCAAGTATCTAATAATTAGAGTTTTTTAATATTCATTCAGAATTATTTCTCCTAGTGAGTAGTTCAGTAGGCTTATCGAAGCTTTGATAATGTTTAATACTTTTAATAATAAAACAGTCCATTCTAAAATTATTATATACTTAATAAGTAGGTATCTACAGGATAGTATTTTTAATTAATTAAATTGATTTATTTATATTTAATTTATCAATAATATTTAATGATCATGATTTATTATTATTTACTAGTCATATTCTTTCAAACGATTGCCCATGGCATTTGACATGACCCAAATGGGATTTTTGTTTGATGTGTTTAGATCAAAATTAATTCACACTGAAAGCAAAACAAATGGAAGAAAAACCTCAATGCTCTTCTTGACTGTCAAATAGGTAAATATTTTTGTACCCCACTCCTCTTGCAGACCACCGGCCGCCACTGATTACGGAACTGATCAATCAAAACCGAACAAAGGGGTTTTGACGCATATATATGCATTTTTGATAAAGCTCCATATTATTACAAAAATGAATAGGGTTTCGCTCTTCAACTTGAACAATTAACCGTGTAGTGGGCAGCTTTTGCTTGTCAGAATTCATAATTTTTGTTCTGAAAATTATATCCAGCGTTTTAGCAAATTTTCGGATCAAAACTCCAAATGGTTTGGAGGGAAATACCGGGTATAGAAGGAATATGAAATGACAAATGACGTCATAGGTGAATTGTTACAAAGTGCCCCCCTCCACTTCACCGGGTGAAAGTGCCGGGGAGATGTGAGATCCTTTCTCTTTTCCTCTCCTCCCACCGGAGTTTTGCCTCCTCCCAATCATCAAATAATCTCCATATTGCACCTTTTTGGAAAGCTTTCCTTGCAATGATTCAATTGATGATATAAAATAAAACAGGTGAAAGACCCAAAATATCACTATGGAGGACTAGGTTAACATTTTTGGCAATAATGTCCGACACGTGTGAGGAAGGATTTTGAATGTCACATCGACGTTTAGTAAATCTTTGACAGGAACCCGAAGGTTTATAATTAGAAAGTAATGAGCCGAAACTAGAACAAGAATATCTCAGTTGTGGGCCGATCGCTGTCGAGAAGTTTCATTCCAACAAACCGAGTATTTCGGGGACCTCGCGAGCCTGCGGTCCAATAAAGGCGAAAAACGCATCAAACCGCCCGCCGGCTGCATTTCGCAGGAATAGAAACCCTGATCGCATTAAGGCGCAGAATGGCCAACTTGAATTTCGAAATGAAAACATCCAAAATACGGGTATTACCTAAATTAGGGGAGCACGGAAGGCCGGCTATATAATAAATGGCGCGAATTCTTTACTACAGGTTCAGTGTATTATGCCTTGTGAAATAGAAGAAGAAGAAGTAAGAAGCTTTATAATTCACAAAAAACCGTAAATTATGAACAATTATCTCAATTTTAGCAAATTTTTGTAGAAAATGAAGCTGTTGCAATGGCTCCAAATATTCGACAGTTTTCTGCAATGAAATCTGTTTTGAGACATTCTGAAATGAATCCAAGAGTTTGACGCTTGTGTTTTTTGGTGGTTTGACTAATATTCAATGTGCTCGAAAATTGTTGCCCAACGAACTCATCCTTCCATTTAGAAAACTTGATTTTTTTGACGCAAGAACGCAATTTTTATCTCAATCCTAAAGATAGTTATCTTCTGGAATGACGCATACATATATAAATATATATATGAAAAAGCGCAAACTTCAGGAATCGTTTCGGGAATTCCTCAAAACGGATTCCAATGAAGAAATTTTTCAAAAATTTTGATTTTAAAAATTTCCGAGTCATCGCAATGGCTTCATTTTCTACGAAAATTCGCTAATGCAAAAAAGTTGAAAATCAAAAATCTCTTTTTAAATAGTAGACTATTATTACGAAAGGGTTTTTTTCTGCCTGTAATTGCTAGTTAACAATTTCTGTTCACTCAAAGTCCTCAATTTTCAAAACAATGTAACATAATGCAATGTGCAACATCATGCTGCATGTCTGAAATTTTTAAACGTATTTTAAAATCAAATTTTTGAAGAAAAAAAATCACTTTTTGGATATTTTTGAGTGCAAATAATGCTGTCGGCTTGGTGGGAGGTCCAACAAAACCAAAAGGTTCAATTACATTGAGAACAGAACCTATATTTAGAATACGTTTTTTGCCATCAAATTAATAGTAAACAATTTTATTGCACTGAAAAAGCTCAAATTTCAAAACAATTCAACATTATACAGCACGATAATTTACGAAAATTCGCTCATTCGATCATTCTGCGCGACTAGAACTCTTCATGTTTCAAGCCAGTACATAAATTCCCTTTACCCTTTAGAGAGTAGGGAAAGTAAATATTGGTGTATGTGTCAAGGACGAAAGCGAGTGGGCGGTTTGAAAATTAAAGAGGTCTCGCGAGGTGCGGGAGCAGGGATGGGGGGGGGGGGGGGGGGGGGCTCTCCGAGAAGGAACTGCAACTCGCTATAATTAGCCGGGAGTTCGATAGTGCGAAAGTGGCCTTGCAATATCTCGGTGTCTCATCAGCAGAGAGCCCCCCACGTGTGGCCAGCGTCAGATCGAACGTCCGTCCGCCAGCCAATCGAGTGAACGAGCAACAATAACCGATCCAAGTGGGTGTGGAAGTGTAGCCCTTCATCACAGATCACGCGCACGTATAGTATTAGTGCGGTTCGTTCTGCACTGAATCAGAGATTAACTAGTTTTGAAATGGAAAAATATCGACATTATCCCCGGAACGCTCATGTGAGTCATCTTGACCCACAAAGTGCTTTTAAAGCTAGGTCCTGATGTGTGTAAATCATTACCGACTGCTTTTGATTTATTATTTGAAATAGAGAACCGTTATGTACCTCCAACAAATTTTTTTGTACAGCATAGGTTTTACGCAGTCTCAATAGTGCAGCATATTTTTCAATTTCATAATCGTATTTTGAAAATGAACGTTCTCAAATTCGATTAATTTTTTTGGCCAGTTTCGAGTACGAATAAGATCTATTAGGTATTTCCGAAACATTTTGCATTGATTAGAAGTTTTTGTTTTTCAGTCTACCTTTTCTATAGCAGAAGAATTGTTTTCAATTTTTGTGAGATTAAATTTTTTTTCCTCAAATTTCCTTTCGCATTTTAATTTTTAGGCCATTACACATAACTTTGGTTTCGAGAGTCTCTCTCTCTCTCTCTCTCTCTCTCTCTCTCTCTCTCTCTCTCTCTCTCTCTCTCTCTCTCTCTCTCTCTCGCTGTGTGCTTTTACTGACAAGAAAACTATATGAAATTATGAGCTATTTTGGATTTCGGGTGAATGTGTCCTTACTTGATTTTGACCGACATTGGAAAACTAGGTTGCCTATGATCGTAAAATGCCTTGCTCTACAACTTTCATTGGTGGATTTTTTTTTCATTTAGATAACCCATTTTAGAGCTGGAGACATGATAAAAGTCACCCAGTGTGAATTTCTCCAGAGTTGGTAAAAATTGTTGGTTTTCAACTCACCCCATACGATTGACATTAACTTCACTCTCCTACGGCAAATACTTTTCTTTCTATAGTTTATCAAATTTTCGAGCACTGGTGACGTCTAAGTACACCTCCAGTCTGGGTGGGACGCCCCTGTCCAGTGTGACGTCACCCGAGCAGGAAACTGAAAAATTGTAGAAAGGCAACTGCTCATCGTAGGAGCGCTAGCGTCTGATTTGGAGTTAGGTGGCGACACCCCCCACCCCTCTCATTACTCATCCTACCCCAACGTCTGTAGCTCTGTGATGTAGCATGTCTGTAAATCAGTGACGTAATATATCTGTAGATATGTTACGTAGTCGAACAATGTAACAACCACTCTCAACACGAAATTGTATAAAACCACCTACTGTATTTCATGAAATACAATGATGTGTTCTTTCGTGTGTTTTCAAAGATAAATGGAGGGAAAAAAAAAAAAAAAAAATTCGCAGCTCATTGCCTATTCTCTTCATACTTCTCTCAATCATATTCGAGGAAGCAAATCAAAATTAGCATTGAACCGACACGTGTGAACAATGTCAGCCTGATTGAAGACTGCCATTATCATGCTTGTTCCCGATTACCCATATCAACTATTACACCAAATTAGCAACAACCTCAAGTAGCGTTTAATCCTCGTCTCCTCTAACCAACTTAACCGAAGCAACCTCTAACCAATTTCGTACCTTTCTCCTTTATTATCATATTTTATTTATTCGTGATACATTTCTCCCACGTTAATTTGAAATCTGACCAGTTAGGTGGTTAACACGTGCGTTGCAGACGATTGATCGATCAGAAATGAGCCCTAAAATTGATATCTAGGTTGCCCATCCTTGGTGTAGATACACTATAGAAACCTATGAGATTAATTTCCATGGGGTGTCACCACACATATTTAAATAACTTGAGAATGAGGACAGAATTACAGATTTCATTAAAGTGGGGCTCCGAACATGAGAAGCTCGAGATAGAGCGCAGCACGTAAACAATGACCTTATCGATTCGCTACTCTTCAGTTGCTTATAAGGGCAGTCGTGACGGAGACCATTTGTTAGTCAGTTTTTTGTTTATTGGTGTGATTCTTTATTATAATAATTGTTTTATTAATGATGTAATTTTCATTTTTGAAAAGGAGTGAAGAGTTTGGTGGTGCGGGGAAAGAATTGTAGAGCGAAAGGGGGCAATGCAAGGTACCGATAAGGGGAAAATCATACCAACGGCCATTTTCACTAGGGTATTGGCCCCCTAGCGCTTCTAGCGGTGGACCTAGTTAGTTTGGAGCAGCCCCATTCATAAATGTTTCTCAAATATTCTTACTATCTATTAAGGTTTAAGGAATGAGGTACCTATTCGTTTTTTTAAATTTTATATCTAACAAAAAATCTTGGTGAAAGATCTCTAAAAAAGTTCAATATGAACTGAGGAATATAAGTAGGTAAAAACGCGTCTTTTCTAGTCAAATAGGACCCCAAGAGCACGACAGATTTTCCCGGGGTTCTGATCAGAAAATTGGCATTAAGTAATTTTCATGTCCACTGAATCCAAGATTGAAGTCAACAGTCCCCGACCCACGAGAATACCCAATTTTAGCACGAGCTAAAGATATACCACTTTCCTGTATTACTTTTTTTTATTGATTTGGTTCGGGCCACGCTTGCAGATGAAATTAATCACATTTATGACTAGCAGCTAATTTCCAATCTGAAAGTAGTTCATCAAATCCGTTGCAAATCAATAAGACCGTCAAAGTGCCAATTTTTTTTTTTTTTTTTCGAAACTCGTGCGACAACTTTTTTGTACCCAATAAACTCAGATAATAGCGGCGAACCGCGCTCCGCCCATGGTCCCAGTTTTGGGAGCTACCTAGCACGGGTTCTTCCCGAAAAACGGATTTTTTCGATTAATTTTTCGATTTGGACGCAGTTCCGTTTATTTCATGTCACCGGATAAAATGAATAAAGAAAAGGAGAAAATTGGCCGGTATAATGTAGATGACGACGGGGAAAACCGGGCTCGTGTCTCTTAAATGGGTTGATTTTGATAGGGGTGTGAAGTATCATCCGAATTCGTGCCGATATTTTTCATCCATATTTACGTGTGTGTGCAGGTCCGGTCGTATGGATACTAATTACTCCTTATTTTTAACATGCACAAAAATGCGCATTTAAAAAGTTGTGCTACAAGATACCAAAAAAGTCAAAAATCTTCATTTTTTAATTGATTTGTTCCAATTCACATTAATTTGTTACATTAGTTTACACATGGGTAGCAGCTCAATTTCGCTACACTAACCCAATGTTCAGAGGCCCTTCTCTCCGAGTTCGTTTAGGTATATATATATATCCTTGTTTAAAAGTAGGTAAGTAGGTTGGTAGAAACTAAATACTACCACAACTGAAATTTAAAATTTTCCACTAACAGTGTTCACAGTTGACTGATTCATCGAGCATTTACAGGTTAGTTTCTAACCAATTATTGACATAACAGTAGCTTTAATTTAGAATTGCAAATTCCCAAATATGGATACAACAAAGAATTCTGTTATTTCATCACCAAGTTACCATATTTCATAGTAACCTCAAATATCAACTACTTTTTACATTTAGTTCAATAAATAAATCAATCAATACTCTACTCTGCGCATTCGCAAACGTAAGATAAGTCCGTCAAGCATCATTTTCTCACAATCTAATCGTCGATGTTGCTTAAATTTGGAGAATAGTTGAGAAAGTACGATTTAATCATCCCATGTCTATTTCAAGACGATCTCATCATTAGTAGCTTCTGCGCATGCGCAAATGTGAAATCTTTGTAACAAAATCAAATACGGATACAACAACGAATAATTACCACACCTCATAGTAACCTCACCTACCAACTCAGTTTTGGAGCGTGGTTGCCATCTTACTTTTATCTGTGTTTATCGGAATATTGGGTAACTTTGTCGTCACAAATGTACGGGATGACCTTTAGACTATTAAACAACCGAAAAAAATTAATCAAATGCTACAAAATTTGTTTTTTTCGCTAGTAATTACTTGGAAAAAGATTGTTTGACATACTCATAGATGAATTAAATTTTTGTGCATAATTCTATGCACATGAACTCATTTACTGTTTCAATAGCTCTCTAATCATCATTGTTCTAAATTGCTTCCGAGTTTATCTATAGGTTGCGGAAAAATTGTTTTACTCCCGTGAGATGCATAATTATTTTTAATTTTTACTAAAATAAATATTATCACTCGCATTTTGGTTTATTATTTCCAATAATAAGCCTATGTGATCGTGTAGCAAAAAATTTTTATAAACCCCCCCTCAAACTTTGTCACTTTACGTTTCAAGGTGCGTAGAATCCAAATTTGAAATGTCCGTCCGCCGTTCGCCGTCCGGTGTCCGCCGTCCGGGCCATAAAAGGCCTAAGAATTGACTTAAAAAACCTGTTCTTTCGCACATAGACTCCATTTGGGGTCTAGTTGGTCCTAACGTTTAACCATCCCGATCGCTTTACTCGCATAGATGCTATGGGCCAAAAACGGGCAAAAAGTGTCTTTTTGAGGCTTTGAGTGTTAGACGTGTTAGACGCACGCCTGGCACGCTTGGCAGGGGGTCACGGTGGGTGGTGAGGGGGGTGAGGGGGGGGGGTGGAGTGAGAGGAGGCGCCGCGGCACCATGAGGTGGGTACAGCGTTCCTTCGAGGCATGAATATATGTTTTTTTCTAGGTCATATTTGTGTGTTAATACCAATGCTTTTCCTACGCATATTTAATAACATATCCTCTCGACTTTTCGTACGTACTTAGATAATGATATTATTAAGGCAATAACTATTTGAATAGATAGGAGCTCAAATCGAGAAATATAAACATTCGTATATAATTATAGAAGTATAGGTTGTGGCAACTCGAAATAGGACACGCCGAGGAGTCTGGACGGGCCTTATGACGTACTCAAGCCAAATAAAACTACGATCATACTCAATGGAAAAAATAATAAACCTTTGTGAAATAATTCGCAGCGTTTTTACATTTTAGACCATTCAGAACAACTTTGGTTTTCTGTCTGCTGTCTGTCCGCAAATCCTTGTAACAAGGTTCATTTCCTCAGTTTTCGTCCGATTTGGATGCAATTTTCAGAGAATGTGCAAGTTAGGATGTATGTAGTCCGCAATGAGTTTCTTGCTCACAAATCAATAATCTATACTCTGCGCACATGCAAACGTAAGCAAGCATCATTTTCTCACGTTCTAATAATCCGATGTTGCTCAAATTTAGAGATTAGTTGGAAAATATGATATAATATCAATTTCTTGACGATCTTATCATTAGTAGCTTCTGCTTTCAGTGCTTATTCATGATTTAGCTTAAATTGGGAGGCCAGTTGGGAAATTTACGATTTGATTTCGTCTTATGAGTTTCTTTAAAAGTGTATCATTAGCTAATGCTGCGCATGCGCGAACTTCTCATTCTTCTAACAAACATGACTTTTCGATGTCATTTTCAGGAATTTTTTTTTTAAAATAATTTAAGATTAAATATTTTTAACATTTCCATGATCTACACATTCGCGTTACTGATACAACACGATCCCCACGTGATATGAGCCACACCCATCTTGGTTTTTATAATATTGCGTACAATATTTATGTACCCGTAATATATTTGTTATTGCGAATTTGTCCGGAGTAATCGGGAAGCTCTCATGCCTCGCATCGGACATGCGAGGTCCCGTAGAATGGCTCCATTTTTCCCATGCGTGGAGCTTTGAATTACCTTGATGTGGCGATGTCGTGCACGCATCGAGAGAGAATGAATTCCGCTACGATGTGGACTCAAGAGGCAAAATGCCAATAGATAGTGTCTGTTAAAGAGTAACACGCGCCTCCATACAAGGTTGAATATTTTTGAATAATGGGATCAGAAATGGCCAAGAACGGTGGAACTTCGTGTAGCGAGGAATTAATAAGTTTTAGAAATTATTCCCATTTTATACAAGAAATGTATAAACCATATTTGAGCTCTTAGTGGAAGCAACAGGGCTTAAACCACTACTGCTTAAAGCGCCAGTAAGCATACTTAACCAATCTGCGATAAAATCAAGATTTTGACTTTTGGAGACAACAATATGTGGCAGAATTTGGCAGGAATGTGATGTGTTATTAATTATCACCAACAAATTGTTTGACTGAGTATTTGAGAGCATCCATCCATCAATCAACTCGTGAAAAACAGAGAACACTTACAATTTATATTAATATAATCTATGATTCAAGCAACACACCTAAATGTGATAATAAACAATTTATCATTACTCGACAGAATCATCATCAATTCAACATCTCACGTAGCGGCATACTAGGTACTAACAAAAAGTTACATTTTCTTATTGACCCCCTAATTTAAGACATGATAATTACTATTGTGATAAAATTTCTGCAAAAACAATCACTTATTGGCCGATCGTCCTTGAATCCCAAATAGGCCTTTAATCAACGTCAAGGGGCAACACTCAATAATTGAAATGTTAAAAATCAATATTTTGATGAAATTTGATACAAGAGCAAAGTTTTTTGTAGTCTTTAATAGAGTCCCCTTCGAATGAATCAAATGGGACAACCATGTATATATATATACATATAGGTATTTTGGTTATGGTACAACCATTTGTTTACTCGCCATATGAACGTCGAAATGAGTGTAAATAAGAATACAGCGATGACAATAAAAGCAAAACTCCCCTTATATATTACGACGATCTGAACCAGCTAAACAGCTAAAATAGATTGGTACCACTTAATGAACTTGCCAGCAAATCAAGTTTATTATAACTTTTTTTACCTAAAGGCAGTCAAGTGATGAGTATTTTGCTGTTTTATTGCGTTTAATTAATTTTCTGTTGGCAGGGTCCTACGTTTACGTATGTAGTTTTATGTTCATATAAATAATGATTTGTTGTGACTCACAATGAGAATTCCGTTTAACAATCATCTATTGCACATTATTTTCTGAACAGAAACACTTCTGATACAAAAATAATGATAATTTGTGTAACAATTGCAGCCTTTTTTTTCTAGAGATACCTACCAATTGTTTTGGCGTCACGTCACCGTGTCATGTAGGTCATGAATTTTTCAGTCACTGATGAATGGCGAATGTTGTTTACAGTTCATTAACAACCTTTCCTATAACTCAGCTTCCTTGATACTGTAGCGGCCTAGTCGGCAGAGTTTTTCAGAAAAAATCAGGAGTTTTTAACGGAGCGGTGAACGAGGTTCGCGAGATGAATACTAACTAAGTTACACATTCGTAGCTACGGAGTTGTAGCTGAAAACTTATGAAGTGTTCGAGATGTTTTCATCTGTAGGTAAAAGAAAAAAAAAGTTTGATGTTGAAATAACTTCGACAAAGTCTACTCTTATTCAACTGAATGTTGCTCTACAGTTAAAAGCAATAAATTCATACTAAAATACTACCCATTCATTTAATTGGGTAGCTTCTTTGATAAATTGTGTTCATTTGGTAAAGGATTGTTGGTGGTGTAGGCCTAATCATAGACACGCAAAAGCGGTGGTACTGATTGTGAGGTTTTGTTTCCTCACTGACAAAGATATAAAATATTTGTGACCGCAATAAAGTTGTCGAATCAGTACCAGTATAGCGGGAATAAAAGGACCGAATCGTCTTGATCCATTTTAATGCAAATTGCACACAACTGGTCAGATCCAGGGGAGCGCGGATTTTTCAAATGATAAAAAGTTGCTTTTTGATGAGTAAATCATTTTCCAGTTTATGTGTGTGATGTGAGCACCAGACCCGTGGAGCTTGTTATTGTAAACCTTGCCCGGCTGGGGGCTACCCCCCCCCCCCCCCCTCTGGGCAGAACTGTATATTAAACAACCCAGGGGGCCTAATAAATCATTCCATGTTCATCTAACTGAGAGTTCTCAATATCCCTGCATCGTGCTGTCACACTGGTGACCACGACGCTCGAACACCGGCTCCGCTGCTTATACCTACCTTATACACTGTTTATGCCTCTTCCTTCACTCTCGTCAACGACGCTTCCCTGACGAATTCAGACGAAGAGAGCCATTCTCCACTGTGAATCAACGTCCTCCCTACCCTCCGGCCACACGCCTTTGCAGGAATCCAATCACTTCAACTCTCCAAGCCTTCCCTACTGCCCAGAACGCCTGGTTCCTACCTTCATCTTGCGGCCTTCCCTCTGGCATTGAGTCGACCTACAAGCCAGCTATCTCTGCCAGCGTTACCAGCCTCTCTCACTCACCCCACTTCAGTTCACTTGCCTTTTCTCCCAGCTTACCAGTGGGACTTCACCGTTGCAGATGTCACTTCGCTTATAATAGGAGCAGACTTTCTAGACCATTACGGGCTCCTTGTTGACCTTCACAACAAGCGCTTGATCAACACTTCTTCACAAAAATTCGTCTTTCCTTCCGAGTCTTGCTGCTCCACTATTCACCCAGCTGCTCCTAGATTTCACAGACTTCTCCAGGTCTACATTCCAGGACAAAATTCGGAACCAAATCCGATCTCCCACCATATCAAAACCACTGGTCCCCCTTGCCACGCTCGTCTCTGCCGCTCGCTTCTGGCTCTCTACCAACAATCTAAGCAGTAATTCGATGGGCTACTTCAAGACGGCAAATTGAACCATCAGACTCACCATGGTCCAGCCCACTACAGGTAGTACCCAAACCAAACATACTCAGATCCATCAGGCCAGCCTCTCTCGGTTTCAGTCGAAAGCCGAATACCGTAACATTGCTAATCGCGGAAACAACAAAAACCAGCAATACAAAACTATGAAATTTCATTTACCTATTAAATAAAATTCCAAGAGGGAGAGGTGTGATGTGATCACCAGACCCGTGGAGCTTGTTATTGTAAACCTTGCCCGGCTGGAGGGCTACCCCCCCCCCCCTCCTCCGGACAGAACTGTAGGTATATAAACCAGCTCAGGGGGCCTAATAAATCATCCCATATTCATCTAACTGAGAGTTCTCAATACCCCTGCATCCTGCTGTCACAATATTTCACTCGCAAATGTCACCAGACTGAGGGGATGCATGATGATCATATTTTTTATAGTACTTAGTCAACAACATTAAGGTCTCACAACGTAAAATATATTACTGAAGAAGTCGAAATATTAAAACTGAGAGTAAATAAGGCATCCAATAAATAAACAGAGTAAGAACTACGACGATGTGAGCGGGTTCGTACTTCTTTATCCACATCTTCACCGTCTTTTCATCGCTATTGCAAATCACCTGCATATGATTACTGCCAACTACCGGGCTTGAAACAACATCCCTTACTTTATTACCGTTGTGAAACCTTGGGGCGAAGCTTCTCATTACATTGTACACTTCTTTAACGTATACAAATTTTCAAATGATATAAACGCTTATAATTTCCGTATAAAATAGCCCATCTGAGCACTGAGAAATCACATCTACGTATACAAAATCACCTACCGGAAACAACTTATAAAACAAAATAGAACACTTAGATAAGTTACATTATGTTTTAATAGTTCATGCATAGATAACAAAAACAATAATAATAATCTCTGTTTCTAGACAAAGAAATTCAAGTGTATAATATTATCAGCTGGTTTGATCGACGAAGTTCATCTACAAGGGAACTTTCACTATTATTCTCTACTATTCATTCATATTCTAATTACTCTCGAATAAAGACACCTTTTCTTTTACGTTTACATTTTTTTTAAACTACCAAATAGGGAGAGCCAACGGATGTACGTACAGCAATCCAAGAGATATCAATCGAGTCGTTAAATGTACTTATCTAACAATAAACAAAAACTTCACTGTTTCTAGTTTTATAAACTTTGATGCAGTAGTTTGGGAAAATCTTATCACCATATTTATTCACTGTATTCATGCGGATAACGTCATTTCGCTCTCTGTCTTGATTCAATTTTAGTGTAATATGATATCTATTTTGTTTGTAAAGAAGTGGATGAAGGAAGCGGACAGATGTAAATTTTGCATCACATTGGCGTTTTTAATTTTGAACAATCACCAAAACAAATGTATGTGTTTTACTCTGCAACTCGTCGAACTGCTATTATTTTACAAATACTAACTCACATGAATATGATATTTATGCCAACAGATGGACTGTAATGTGTCAATCAGTTTTATTCAACGTTTTTGTTATCACATTTGATAATCAGTAAAAACTGCATTCATTCCCGTTGTAATTGGTTCATTCCAATGGGTTTATACAAACAACGATTTGAGTCGAATTGAGTTTGGAAATATCCTCTGGACGGTAGCACCATTAATTTACCGAATCAACACCTTTATCGCAATCTAAAATTTATTATGAATGATTCTCACAAATTTCCAGGTATACGAATTCGTATTCATGAATATGTGACTATTCAAGTCCTGCACGGAGTTTCTGCGGGAAGCAATACAGCCCAATGTAAACTCAAATGTGTATGTAGGCCTTTCGTATTTACTAATCCGTTTCGGCCGACGATTCTCGTGGTTGGAAAAGTCTACTAATTACCAAAAGTCAACAAAACTAAGGGGAAAATATTGTTTGCGAATCCCTCGCAAGCGCTCGGTTTTTCGAAAGGTGGATTAAGGTTTTGTAGTCTCAGTAATATGAGCAGGCTCGCATTAGCGCTGATGGAGTATTGAAACGGATTTTATCAGTTGCTAATAATTTGATACGAGATGCCGCATAAACTCTCTCAACGTATCGTGGGAGCATCCATCAACTCACCATATAATCAATTCTTGAAAAACCTAAAGTAATTAAATCCCAAAAGTTGAAAAAAATAATACGTTTCGGACGAGGGGTAGAAATTAATACCGTTTATTTCCGAAGCTCCACAAATGTTTCCCAACATGAATGTGTTGAATTATAAGGGATACTTATTGATCATGATACATGATATAATATTGATATCATTCACATGACTCATTAACTTCCAGTAAAGAAAATAATGTTAACGAGATTTTGATAGTTTCCAGACTTCTGAACCATGCGTAGATTTTAAATCCTTGCCGTGCTCATTACTTACACAATTTGATCAATCAGATAAGAATGACTCAGATTTTGCGGTGTATCTTATCACTACTATGTCAAATTGTTTTATTTATTCAACACCAGCGTAACGAATCACCCACCAGCTCAATGAAATCATTACAAATTAACATGCGGTTGCAATCATGTTCACAATAATAATTGATGAGAATGATAACCGGTGTGTAAACAATGGGGAATTTTCATGGTTATTTTTTATTTGCTCAATAGCAAGATCTGATCAAGAGCTTTCCAAAAAGGTGCTATATGATGGGTATCTGACCAGTAATAAGGCTCTTGAATTTCTTTGCACTATGACGTCATGGCCCCCGCCCGCCTGGTGGGAACCCTCAGCTCCCTTGCACTACCACGTCCTGCGGGATCTTCCTATTTGTTTATTGACCAAACTAAACGGTCTTTTGAGCTGAAAATTAGTACAAGGGGGTTTTCAAGGGCGCTGAATCCGAATCAGAGATCAAAATTGTGGAATTCCAAAACATGAAAGTTCCCCTTCATTCAAATCAATAATCATGCTCATAACTCAGCTTGATGGCATAACTTGGTTGGATAAATCGAGAGCTTTTGAACGAATGGTCAACGAATTTTGTGGGATGTAAAATGACGAAGTACCGATTCCCTAGCAACGACTCGGTTGTAAGCAGAAATCATCACAAATATTGCACCACAGTTCCATGACGTTTTCGGTTGGAGATGCCAAGGATAAAACACATTAGAGAGTTCCGCGTTACCACAGTACCTTAATACTGTATACGTGAATTTAGGGAGAAACAAAATTTCGCTAACACGCTGGCTGTTACTACGGTGCAAACTCGGTGTTTCATGCGTTTTCACATGTCGTCTCTTATCAAATTTTGTAACCTGACGCTGATTCCGAGATTCCGACATCCGACATCTTGTATTTGTCCGACTCTGTTTTCCTTCATCCTGATCTCACATTCCATCATAATATCATCGTGTGGTTTATTGTTCTGTTTGTAATTCGTAGTGGTCTTTGCAAAATGAACCTTTGTAATCGGCCAATAAAATTGTTTCAACCTCCCTCCCAAAATTTGTTGGTTGCGTTTTAAGGTACCTACATAGATTTCAAAAATCGAATCAGTCCATCGTTCGTCCTACCGCCGTTTTATTTGTGCAATGAAAATCAGTGAGAAGTATTAGACTTCGTAGGCTTATAAATCACCCTAGTTGATTGAGCAAATACGAGCTCGACGATGTGTTCCAGGTTTACCTTGAAGACACATCCATCAGGAACCTTGGCGATCGTTCTAGTAAGTTGTAGCTCAACTATGTTAGTAGTAATATTGGTATGTACATATAGAGGTCGGTATAAATATACAGATTTAGTAAAATAATACATGTTAGTATCTTAAAAGTTTAATGTTTGTATCATGAAAAAAGTAGATATGATTGAAATGAAAAGATTTTATCCGTTTTTCGGCAACCCTTTATCCTCCTCCGTTTTGTTGACTTCTTTAGTTTTTATCCTTTAGTTTTTTCCTCTTATCCTCCGTTAGTTGACTTTACATTCGTTGTTTTTGGGCACTTGATGAATGAACTGCTTCGAGTGAAAATAAGATGGATATAAATAAATTTAGTATATTTTAATGTAATTATATATTTAACTTATATTGTAAATAATATAATTAATATATTTAGTATAAATGTTAGTATAAATATGAACTGAACACGCTTATCACTGAAACCTTCCTCGGGTTTATAAATTTAATGGCGTAGTGTTGAAGACGTGGTAACTAGGACGAACTACGATCTTGCGTTGTCAATCAAGCGGTCTCGCAATCACATCGCGCGATTGTAGTAATTCGTAAGCTGTCGGTTATTATCAGATCAGCTAATCATGGTTCACGTGCACCGTGTGATCCGTAACCACAGTAACCAGGAACTCTTTATTCTGTGTTAAAAGATACGGCCAAATTTACGTACGGTACATGTCCATTGTATCACATGCCAATATGTCTAGGGGCTCTATATAAATTGTAGGGCCAATAATGTATGTTACATGTACCCACTCGTACAATATTTGCGTGGTAAGCTATGGTATCATTCAGACGGTAGTAAGGGTTATTGACTTCGATAATATTTAATAATAACATGTTACAGCATCGAAAACGAAGGATTAATATTACACACAACGTAAATGAGATCGGGAACTCGTTTGGTCTTCTGAGAAATCTGGGCTATGTGAGGTTTGAACCACATCAATCTGCAGCCTAGCTTTCACTGGAGTCCATTTAATTCACGGTCTCGCAACATATCATGCTCAAGTGACATGATAATTCCAGTTGCGTTCACGAGCCAAAGGCTTGATTCCACTTGAGTTTGGATTCAAAACGGTAAAACTCTTAAGGCATGAAAAAATCAAACCAATTTATGTAGATATTTTCGTTCCACTCTGTTTCGAGTATTGTGTGTGACATTTTAACGTGTTTCGTGTCTGTATGTTTGTCCGTCTGTCTGTCTATGTCCGCTAGTCATTGCAACCTCAATTTCGATCATTTTCATCCGGGATTGATGAAATCAGGGAATGAGCGAGTTAGGCTGGCACCCTATCAGTTTCATTGTTCACAAATCGATTCTCCCCTCTGCTCATGCGCAAACGTAAAATCCATCAAGTATCATATTCTCGCGGCCTATCGTACGTTCTCGATAATTCGGAAGTAGTTTGGAAAATATTGTTGCTTACCTCATCATTCATATTAATTTTAACACGATCGTATAATTATTAGCAGTTGGTGCGCATGCGTGATCGTGAAATTTTTCTAACAACCATTACTTCTACAGATGTCTTTTGATTTTTATAGACCTTTCTGGGAATAATATGCGAGTTAGGTCAAGGATGGTGTCACCTATCAATTTCATCTATGAAAATCTAGAAGTTTCAACGGTGCATGCGTAAATGTAAAGTCTATGAAGCGCAATTTTCTCTCGGCTCATTCATCGGATCTCGCTCAATTCGAAAGATTGGTACTTGGGAAATGAATGTGCCACACCCTTGGCAGGATCTTTCGTTTTTAAAGTGAATTTTCATCATGAAACCTGAACCAAAAACGTCTAGTTGGGTGTAGCTCATTGCTTCCTCGTTTACCTATTATATTCTTCCAACTATCATCCAAATTTAAGCGAACTCAAAAGACTAGAGAGTGAAAAGATGGAACATAATGAAATTTACGTTTGCGCATGCGCAGAATGAAGTATTGATTTGGCAACAAAAAACTGATAGGGGGTTATCTACAACCTATACCGCGCATTCTCTGACAACTTCATCGAAATTTGATGAAAACAGTGGAAATTAAGGCCGTTACATGTATTTCACATAGACGCATGCGCAGTACCTATTGTCATCCCCCAACAATCATCCGAATTTGTGCAAGATCGAACGACTGGGGCGTGAGAAAATAATGCTTGGTAGAATTAGAGTGAGGTATAATTGAGTCAAGAACGATGAAAAACTGATAGAGGATCGTCTACCCCCTAGCCCACACGTTCCCTGTAAATTTCATCCAAATCGGATGAAAACTGTGGAAAAAAGCTTGTTAAAAGGATTTGCGGACACACACACACACAGACATGGTACCAAAGTACCTAGTTCAGAATGGTCTAAAACGTAAAATGCGAATGGAAATTTTGATTTTGTAGACCAAACATTTTTTTCTCCCGGAAGTGAAAACAATACTTCCGCTACCTTTAGGTAGACTCGGAAGCAAAATTATGATGAGCTGGGAGGGAGGGGGGAAGCTGGTTATTATGAAGGTTTCTTATTGAAAATAGCGAATCTAAGGAATATCTACTGAGACCGCTTTACTTAATGTATGGAAGTAAAAGGAAAAGCATGGGAGTTCAGGTTTAAGTCGGAGCGCCCTATAAATAGCTACCACGAGAACATTTATGTTTCAATAGCTTCAACAAGACTATGCACGAACAAAACGCTAAACAAGAGAGTTGTTTGATATTGCGGGAGGTTTGTAGGAGCTGTGTGGGCCCGTTTGCGGAGCGCGTGTTGGGTGTCACGACGCGGGCGTTCCAACAATAACGTTCGGAGTGCGACCCGAGCCGGGTTCATAACGACCTCGCTTCCAGCTGAACAGGTAACGCCGAGTTTCCCAAGGGACTGGGAAAAAATAAAAATAAAATGAGAGAACGAAAACGGTCCATCCAAAATAATAGTTTCTGCGTGAGCCGTAGGAGCGAAGGAGCGCACGACAACGTTGTGAAACGGAACCGAGTTCGGCAACAGTTGTTTTCTTTGAAGAGATGAGTCCCAGGCGCCAAGCATTCCACGCTTAATAACAGTGAGCTAATCGAAAATTCCAGATCCTTTTCTGTGACCAGCAGTTAAAATCATATCCAAATCGCCAGTGTCAGTGCCAATCAAATCTTGAGCAGTGAAAAGCCCTTCAAGGCTGAAGGGACAGCAAAGAATTTTATAATTACATGAATTCGTAGGCCAAACAAATTAATTAAAAAATCGCTACCGAGTAAAGAAAACCACAAAATGAAAGGAAGAGAAGTTAGTCCCCCTACCCGTTAAACAATTGATTGATGTGTGGTTGTAGGGAGGATTAAGAATATGCTGATTTATGAAATTGAGTGCAAGGTCATAATTCCAAGAGATCGTGAAAAGATTATTAATTAGTACAAAGGGGGTTCATTAGTTACCAATAATTTAGGGTTTTAGGCGGTAAATTTTTCTCAGCGTCAGTAGGACCGATTTTTATCATTTTTATTTTATCTTGTTCGTCTACTCTTTTTTTCGCTGGAAATTTAAAAAAAATCAGTTCAAACTAACCGGGAACCCATGCGTTGCTTCAACACCCGACAGCAACTTTTGAAACTTGCGTTTTAGACTCTACAGAATTTAGGAACTTGAAATTTATGCATAGTTGAGATTAAAAAATATACCTTCGTATCCCGAACAAAGAGAGATAGAAAAAATGGATCGTTAATAGCTCTAATAGATTTGGAAAAAAATGTACATAATGACGCTATGTATGTACTTAACGTGGTTGTAAAACGCTGTTTTGAGAAAACGCGTTTTTGTTTATCTATGCATTCGGACGTTACCATGACATTTGTGTCTAGGATCATGCTGGAAACAACACATGGATCATCTGGAAACAACACATAGATCTTACATTTCTTATTAGTGTGGTGTCTAAGAAGAAGGTAATGCTCTGACTGCCTGTGATTACCTAATTTTCTATTAAGATTGAGACCAAGTTGTGATCAAGCAGCCATGAGCACTCTTCCGGACGGTGCGCACTTTTCTAGCCAATTACTAATTCTCTTTTACTTCTTCCGTCAATGCAATAATTGAGTGCAATATTCGAAAATCTTCCGAATTAAATAAAAATTAACATACATAAAATTTTTTTTTTTTAAATTGTTAAAAAAAGGGTTTTAAAAAATATGTGAAATGTTTTTAAATCTTGTTCGCAAACACAATCACGGAGGCCACCCGTAATACAGAAACATAAAAATTCACAAGGGACCATCTAAATTGTATTCCGCATAAAACTTGAAAACTTCATTGTAATCAGATAAAATCTGTAGAGGTTATGACTGTTAGTAGAGATTTTACGTTTGCAGATGCGCAAATGCTGTCTCCACCCGGGAACGAACAAATTCATATAAAGACCAACCTGCGCGATCCTTGAGAATTTCTTCGAAATAAGATTAATACTGAAGAGTTTATGACTGTAAAAATTGAATTCAAGTTTGAAGATTGATACTGAAGAGGTTATGACTGTTAAAAATGGAATTCAAGTTTGAACATGCGCAGAGGCTATCATTAATCTGGCAGCAATGAACCTAATTAGGAACTCTTTAGGGTCCAATGTGTACAATCCCTGCAAATTTCATTGACATCTGACGGTATGTTAGTAATATTAATTAAAACCGTTTCTCTCCTGTGGGAAAACATTGAATCATGTTTCTTGATATTTTTCGGGGTCAATAAATTTAGTTACCTACTAAGTAGCTTGTTAGTTTTTGCTGCCATAGATTACAAAATTATTGATCATTTTCTTATATTGCAAATTTCAGAATTTCGAAACTCCACCAAAAAAACATATATATGCTAAAATTAAATGAGGTAGGAGACAAAAATTTTTTTTACTTAGGTAATTGCTTAAAACGGCAAGTTTTTCTCTCAGTTATTCCGAAATGGTCAGTTCCACATTGAGGAAAAAGATATCATTTATAAGCGATTCGATAAAACAAGAGTAACACGATCGCCTTGTTTTTATACTTGCATTGATTCTGAAAACAGGTTTGTTTCTGTATGATACATGATTTAGTTGAGATAAAAAATAGTGGATAAAGTAAAAAATCTCAACACTTTTTTTCTGATCAATTAATTACTGACCATATCGGTGAGCACCAGGTATTGCTATAGATAGATGCTAAAACTTGTCTGACTCTATTATACGCGAGGGCTAGCGACTTTAGAATGTGTCCAATTACGCACGACTTTTAAGGCGTTAATATCATGGCAACTGTGAGTCAAAAGGAAGGGGGGGGGGGGGGATTTCAGATACAACTTTCAGATACAACTTACACGTGTTCTCTTTTTTTCGTTGCGCTTTGAACTAACTACATTGTTCATATTTTTCGCACAATACAAACCAACAGGGAATTATTTAACAATCATGAATACTCTTCCAACACTGACAAATGGCTGGAAAGGCCGCAGAAGCTAATTTTTATTTGAACAAAATGTTGGGCAGAGATTTGTTTCCAACTACCAGCTAATGTACAGTGACACCCAATGAAAATTGAGAAAGAAGTGTTTGATAAGGTATTGATACAGAATTGGCTACTTCATATCATATATTTAATTCCATAGGCTAAAAGATTTTGCTTGAGATTTCCAAAAAGCTGCAATATGTAGCGAATCAGAAGATTGGAAGTGGTAGAAGGCGGTGTAAAGAAAGCTGAACGACGCCGACGTCAGAGGATAACGACCCCCCCCCCCCTCCCCCGTCCACAGCACCATCCACATTCATTTTTTTCTACCGACTTTTCTTTCAAGCCATTTGGAGTTTTTAGCTCAAAATTTGCAGTATCTGGTTTTCAAGAGCGCAGAATCCGATTCTTAGATCAAAAATGAGAAATTCCAAAACCCACGAATGTCTATGCCAAGAAGTTGACATGGCTTCCCTGAAAATTTCATCAAGCTTTGAGGCAACCTGGAGAAGTTTTATGACTGTTAGAGGTATTTTACATTTGCGCTTGCGCAGAACAACAGATTATCCTGTGCCTATGATATCATGAAAATTCTATCGCATTCAGGTTGTATATTTTCATGATTTTGCACGGTAAAAGGACACACAGATAGACTGAAACCTAAAATAAATGATTTGGGAATTTTTTTGGGGTAAAATGAGAGTAGACATTTTGATATTGGACAATATCGTTGTTCGCCACCCGAAATCGCTCGCAATGCTTTCCTATTTAAAAGGAGCCTTGGAAAAAACGTACATAGTACAGATGAAAGCTTTTCAGCTATATGACTATTTCCGTAAACTAAAAGCTGAATACCGCCAGAAACGTGTGAGACCTTTGCTTCAGCTGTGCCCTTACACCTGACATTATACTGCATTGATTGATAGAGAATTTGTTTGGGTCGATGAGGCGTCACGGAGAGAAACCCTTGTCGTGCGCGTGACCTCTGGATCAGGATGAAAAGCCTAACTAGCTGGGCAATATATTGAATCCCTCGTAACACCAGGGAAAACACGGCGTAGCGTTGAGGGTGACGATACATTCCATGAAATAATTAACTTATTCTGCAAAGAAACTTATTCTGAATTATATAGAGACTCTGTTACGAAAACAAAATATAGGGGGTAGGGGAGTGTGACTGCTCCGTTAAAACCTCGATAGTGCACATTATCCACAGTTGTATGGAGTTTCCTTCCTTAGTTATTTAAGATTAAGATATTCTCAATTACTGCATCTAGAAGACTAGATGTCGCTACAGATTGTAATTCAAGAGCAATCTTTTGTTTGAGAGGGAAACCATAACGACCGGTATGTCAACACATCAGAGTACACTATCGAACAATTCCATTATCTGAATTCAACGAAAGGCGATTGCAGGAATCAACAAAGAGGACTTGGAGTACTGCTCATGCACAGCTTTACATCGATTGGGTCGGAAACGGATGCAAGTTCGAATAATCTTCATCCCTTTACACTACTCTATAAAATCGGTACAGAAAATAGATGAAGAAGGAAATCCACTAGAGCTAAGATTGAACCAACTGTGAAATGATAATACAAACTGTTTCTGGAGAAGGTTGGAAAAGTACGAACCAGAATACATGTGATGCATTTCCCTTATGAATACTTTTTAGCAAATTTTTCAAAGCACAGAACAGCTGAAAAATGACGTGGACAGTGCGAAGGGACGATAAAACGTTAATGTCAGAAGGGGAAAAAAGAGCTAAAAAGTTCAAGATTTCAAATAAATACCTGGCTGCGCAGTAATAGTAATAATAATGAATTCACAGGTATGAAACTAGAGAGGGTTCTTGACACATTTTGATTAAAACCTCTTTTTTGACGCATTTTGAGTTATATATATTTATTTATTTATCTTGAGTTCATTAGGGCACAAACTAGAACTTGAAACGACCAAAATTTACCAAAAACATTAAAATCGAGGGATAAACTTTGGCGTTTTTTTACCAAGCCAAAACTAGTTAATCCCAGTCGGAATAACAGAGTTTACCGAACGGATTTTAAGCAAACTGTCCAACCAAAAGTTGGACAATTTTACGCGTCAGGACACAAGATCGTCTCACATCCATTTCAATTAATAAATAACAATATTTCTGAATCTCAAGGGCTACAGTAGACTTTTGAGCACAAAATTGAAAAACAATTGTATTTCTTCTTTTATCTGTCGTATATAGTAACTCCATAAGAGCACGCTATTCATCAACTAATTATATTGTGCTATTATCACTATCACAATCTATTCGGTATACATCATTTCCCTCTTATCCGTGCTTGGCTGCTAAACTGTGTCAGTGTGTGTATGTGGTGAGGCTATTTCTACTTCAGTATAGAGCTCATTGTATTGTTCTAAAACAAGGAAAAGGCATTGTTGTTTGTTGTGAAACGATGATTTTTTCTCATTTTGAAGTGATGAAATGCCACGAATAATGTGCATTATGAGGAGCGGGCATGTTGAATATTTGCCAATCATGTTTTACCGCTGGGTTGTGCGCTCGAAATCATGATAATAATTCTAATAATTTTTTAGCTTCCTAATGGGCCTTGGAGCCTCTGTAGGCTTGCTCTGCACGATTGACATAGTGAGGAACCACCCAGATAAACAGAGTGATCTCGGAGCTCATGTCTCTTCTAATTGACCTATGAGGCTCAAATTTGGTATTTAGCAACATTACGACGTAAGAAAACATGATACATGATTTTATTTATTGGTTGCAACAGAAAATTGACAAATTGAGGAGCTTTATGAATTTTTCTGGAGAGTTACCTCCTATTAAAGAATTCCTACCACATAATATAAGTAAGTACGCACTACGTACTGTATTACATTATTTCAAAAAATTATGAATTCTTCTAAATGCCCTGCTAAAATCTAACATCGTCCTCTCCTTCCTGGTATTGCATTGTCATCGTCTGACGAGCCAAATATCGTGGAATTCATTTTTATAAGCAGAAATCACAATCACACACAAAAGCCACTCGGCCACAATGATATCACGACTAACGGAGATTACCAAGGTCAATTTGTACCATTTCGGTCGTTTAAACTCAAGCCACTTAAGTAGGAGTTTAAACTCGTGCTGCGCTCACACTGGTGAAAGACAGTGAGCAGTAATCTCCGTTAATTGTTAAACTCTTCGAGTTTAAGCTCGATTAAATTTTTGGTGAATGTGGGCCTCAGGACATTTTGTTAGTTCCACTCATTAAATCTTCTGAACATATATTAACCAATTTTGGAAATTCTAACATCAATATTTTGGATTCTTATTGAGAAACCTGGGTTTAAGGTGGGATTTTTGATGGGTTTTTTATTGATCTTTGGCAACATATTAGATCGTGATTTATGTGGATATTCATATCAATCGTAATGCGCATATTAATATAATGTGAATTACGAATTTTCATCTATAGGGACCTGCTGATTGATACGTACGTCGTTAATTTGTTGGGGATATTGTGTTGCATCTTTAGATTCCTGTCTATTCATTTGCCTCAGTTCCTAAAAAACTACTAAGCTTAGCTACTTTAAAAAATAAAAATTACTTTTTTAAATCATTACTCTAATATGATAGGTATTTATTAATTCTATGTCCTAATACTGGATTTTATCCACTCAAAGGAAAGTTAACAAAAATTCATCTAGCATGTGAGTGTTCTATGAACAATTCCCTAGACTAGACCGTTGGGCAGCAAGCAAATCATTCCTAGTTTAATTTCGAATTGTAACATAAAAATATCACAGGAACTTGCCTACGAAAATCATCGTCTTCTGCAATTCCAGCAACATCAGCACCAGGTTTGACGGAGAGGCACACTAATTCGTCAGGATAACCTGGGATCCACTTTAAACAAAAGTCGGGGATTTTGATGGGTCGGCCATTAAACCTGGGCCCGATAATGCGGTAGATCGCTCCAATGGGACACTAAAAAACTTCTGAGAACAAACGCAACTTGTTTACCGAATCAATAAAACATTTTCGGGCCGAAATGAGTTGCTTACGACATCCAATGCATCAGAGAAGTGATGCAACAACTTTGATTTTTTGTATTATATTTACCTTCCCATTTTTTTTTCTTAAATGGTCTTCAAAGGAATCGGTTGCGGTTCGAAGTATGCTTTTAGTGACAGCCATAAAAACCTGCCGTCGGCTTAGTTTTTGTTGAACCATTAAAACCAAATTTTGATTATTGTTTTTTTTTTTTTTTTTTTTTTTTTTTTTTTTTTTACAATCGCCGGGCGCTGTTCACAACGGGAAAAAAACATGTTCGATTGTTTAAGAAAGGCTTTCGGTTGATCGGTAATAAATTAATCAACAAACGATTTTTATTGTGACACCTCCTATCGAAAAATGTTGATTGTGGACTGGATTCATGGCTCGAATAGTAGGAACTACATTGTGGTACTTAAATGAACACTTTTTTTGACAGTAGCGCTGGTTTATGGGGTGTTATATTTCATTATCTATTCTTTTTTTTACAGAAAAGTGCAACACTACAAGCTAAGAGTTTTTAGGGTTTACTGCCAGTTTTATTCTTGATTACGAATTTACTGGTTGTTACTGTAAAACAGCTTATCTATATGCCAGTGACGTAGACTTGAGCAAATTACTTTTTACGCCAATTATTATCGAATTGCTCTAATTAGTCAAACCAAAAGTTACTGAGCTAAGAGATTATTGAAGAATTAAGTACCTTCAGTAAACGTCGGTTTTACCAAACTGGGGATTGAGAATCAGTTTTATTCGTGGCCAGGGAAGTATAATAATTCATTAAAATTGTAGTAGGATTTTTATTCCATCTTGGTTAAATCTACCGGATCTCCGATTTACCTCAATACGAATAATATCATATTCATGCTGCGACCATGTTCTTTTTTTTTTTTAGCATGAAACGTAATTAATAATGAGTAGGTATGTTAATTAAATTTTAAATAATATTTTATTTAAAAAGAGAAGTTAGTAATGACTGATCTTTTTTGATTGGTTTTGTTGTTGATTTCATGTAAAAACTTTGGTCCTACAACCTAGTAGTGCAACGAACATGCCGGACTTAGGTCCTTACATATACTTTCTCGCATTTTTTTATTTTTTT
Organism: Adelphocoris suturalis; assembly: GCA_030762985.1. Taxonomy (NCBI): domain Eukaryota; kingdom Metazoa; phylum Arthropoda; class Insecta; order Hemiptera; family Miridae; genus Adelphocoris; species Adelphocoris suturalis. The sequence continues at coordinate 39,134,302 of CM061046.1, read as the reverse complement.
ATTTTATTTTCATTTTTTGGTTTTCAGTCATCTTGATCACAGAAATGTTACATTTTATTCGATTAATCTTTGAGACAGCATCAGAATTTTTCCTAGAAATCCAGTATACTATGCCGATAAACTGTTAAGATAAACGTTAAGTTGTACCATAATTCATATTAAATGAATCAGAGTGTTATATTTAATGGATTGGTTTTGTAAAGATTCCAAATTCAGGAAATTCAAGTAGAATTTTGATATTGATAATAACGACTGCCCGGATAGAAATCTAATAGAAATATTGAAACATGTTCAATATCTGTGGGTATTCACATGTTAGTAGGTTACAACCTAAACTAAATTTGACCTCTTAAGAGATGATGGCTCCAAATACCTACCAAAACTGCAGATGCTAGTTTTTAGGGGCAGATGTTAGTTTTTTGGACTCAATTCCCATGAAATTTAAAAGGTTGAATGGATTAGGCCTTACATATACTTGCTATGTATCTACTCTTCATGAACGATATAGGAGTTCCCTATACAGGTACCGCCATTTGTCTCTTTTTAAATCGTTCATAAGGCCAACCACACACTCCGGTATACTGTCAGGTTCACCTGTACAGGTTGACCACAGCGTAGGGCCAACGTTAGGGAGAACGTTATCTATGGTACGTCAGAACAGATTTTAGATTGGCTAGTTCGTGAGTAAAGAGCTTTGGACATCATCTCTCGTCTGAAATGAAATCTTCCACTTCACCTTGGCATGTGCGAGCTTTTGGTCTGTACCGACATACCGCATGGCTGAACGCGTTCTTCCCAATACTTTGATTTGAGGTAATAATTGGGGATGTCTCAACCTCGGATAACCGAGGAAGGGACTTCCTGATAGCTTGCATACTGTATGCATCTTTATGGTTTTAATTGAACTGAACACTCTTCTACCCTAACTCATTTCGAATTCGGTTATGTAGGGGAAAAAAACTGAAACGTATCCTATTTTTAACGTTTTTTCATATATACCTATATATATATATACCTATATATATATATATATATATATATATATATATATATATATATATGTGTGTGTGTGTGTGTGTGTGTGTGTGTGTGTGTGTGTGTGTGTGTGTGTGTGTGTGTCATTCCAGACGATAAATATCCCCTTAGGATTGTGATAAAAATTCCGCTCTTGCGCCAAAAAATCAAGCTTTCGATGAAAGAATGAGTTTGTTGGCCAGCACAACAAATTTGTGAGCACTTTGTTTTGCTCAAATTTAAAAAAAATATGCTAAGACGAATAACCAAAAGTGGCTTAAAACGGCTAAAAATTGTTAAATTTATATTTTTAGCAGATTATTAGTGAAAAAAAGCTTATCAATGATGAACCAGAGCATTCAAATATTTATGCACAAAATTATGCAGAAAAATTTCTTAAATTTCATTATTATTTGCTGAAAAATTGATAACAAGGGCAAAAAAGCTAAAAATCCAAAATCAATAATTAGAACAATTTGTTTGTTGTTTTTTAAATATTATTTAGAACTGATTTCTTTTGCCTTGAAGTTTTGGCATATTATTTGCACCCAAAGTGCTCAAATATCAAAACGATCTAATATAATAATGTACGATAATTTCCGAAAATTAGCTCTTACGATCATCCTGCATGAATGGAACATTGTTTGGCAGCTTTTTAGTCAAACAAAGTTTATCAATGATGAATAGAACATTTAAAAAATCATGTATGAATTTATGCTGAGAAATTAATTAAATTTCATTAATATTAGCTGAAAAATCTATAAAAACCAAGAAAAAAATGGTAAAAGTTCCAAAATCTTTTCCGAATTGGAGAATATTATTTAGAACGGGCGTTTGATATAATAATGGTAGTTAACAATTTCGTTGCTACCAGTGTACTTTCAAAACAATTTATCATAATATAATACGATAATGTATGAAAATTTGCTAATGCGATTATGCTTCATGACTGGAATTTTTTCAAGAGATGCTTGAATATCAAATGTCCCTTTTGAAGAACTGCAGCTTGCTTCTCACCTCTTTGGTAGAAATTCATATAACCCAATGAATTTTGCGGATTTCAAATCAGCTGGTGAACGGGAGGAGGCCGACTCGAACAATTCGGAAGTCAAGTGTTCCGAGCAGATGTGCTGCTGATAGCGCAATATAAAAACCGTTATGTAATAAACTAGGTTCAAATTCAGCACTGAAGTTCACTTTTCGAGGACGTTGGACCGGAACGAACCATATCATTAAGTCACAGGAGAATCTGATCTCATGATAACACCAATAATTTATGATATTAACGATTCAGGTGGTTATCATGTCTTAGCCTCACTGCAATGTTTTGCATTCGAGTACCGTTTCCTGATCCGGACCCGTTTCACCGGTTCATCCTTCCTGAAGGTGACGAGAAAGTGAACTGTCCACTGAGGATGCTCATAATATGTTTTAAATGTATTATAGGTAATTGAACTACAAAAGGAACGACTAATGAAAATTAGTCATGATTAGGATAATTATTACATTGAACGAAAAAAAAAAAAAAAAAAAAAAATCCTGACAAGTGGGTGTGGCAACACCAGTTCCCTCAAACCTTTGGTGAGACAGAGGTACTATAAATTAATAGGTAGTAATTATAACAGCATTGGAGACTTTATAGGGTTTAAATAAGCGTATGCATAACGGAGTGCCTATGGTAACATACATGTTAATTTGTTATCCTTGGTCGAAAGGCAATGAGATGCTTAGGAGTAATTGAATACAGTTTTTAGGATAAAGAGATTTCATGATGCACATCTGCAGGGGCTTGGTCGGTCCTAATGTAATTCACAATACACTATCTAGAACCGTAATCCGAAAGATCCCTGAAACTTTTCATCAGGTCAGAACGATTAGGAAGCCAGGAGTGCTGAACAATGTTCAAATATTGCGCGAGTGAAGTGGCTGCTATTGACCCTGTTGAAACGAATTTCTTAGTGATCTATTTAGAGCTAACAAAAATGATGTTTCTTGAGATACTAGGATCATAGAAGACATGCAGGAATCGTAGAAGTTATGCGCGTTGCAACAACTTCACCTTCATGCATGCGCACAAAAACAGAATTTAACCAAATCAAGTGATAATATATGTGATCTTTCAAGGGAAAAGGGAGCTTAACTTGCCAAGGCTTTATTTTCAGGAAAACGAAGATTGGGTCATAAAATGACACTTTTTGTAATATTTTTTAGGGTGCCAAAACTATCTCTCTTCCTCTCAATAATCTTCAAAGCTTGAACTTTCTACTATTTTCATAGTATTTATAATCGCGAAAAACTGTTGCAAGTCTGCTGAAAATCTGCTGAAACCTAATTTGCAATTTTTGGGCCCGAGTTTTTCAAACTTTGAAAAATCATAAATTTCAATTGGAAAATGAAAAAAAAAAAAAAAAAAAAAAAAAAAAACGATTTTGTTCAGCATAATGTGGAAAAAAATAAAAAAATATAAACTCAGATTTGACCTCTGGCAAGTTAAGCTCCCTTTTCCCTTACACGGCCACATATGGAAGAATGAGTGTAAAAAGAATTTACGTTTACGCATGCGCAATGACAGCTTTTTTCTAACCTTTCACGGCAGTCCATTGAAACCATATACTGCACAATCCCAGAATGGAAACAAATTATCCATTATCAATCATCAATTGAACCGAATCAAATGATAATTTCAGGAAGGTAAAGAAAATTCACCGTTGGCGCATACGCAGTGACTTTAATCCGATAGTAACGAGATTTATAGGACCCCTGGACACAGTTCTAGGACATAGCCCGAATAACCATGACCACAGGGCTTAATCGAATCAAGTAGTGTCAATTTAGGGAGGTTATGAGTGGAGCAGGAATTTGACGCTTGCGCATGCGTAGTGCCTTTAGCCCGCCCCTAATGATTCATTCAGAACTATACATGACCAAAACAGGTAGTCTGAGAAAATTTGATCAAATTGGATGGCATTTAATGAAATTCAATGAATTGAATGCGCCGATGGCGCTGATGTAAAGACCCAATTAAGATCTTCGATACGAATAAAAACATCAAAGTTAGAATGAAAACGCGTGTTATGTAGAACTACGGTAGAATAAATAAAGCACTCAAACATTACGACAATCAACACAATCGATAAAATAACAAAGCAATCTCTTTGTCCACGAGATCAAGTTTTATAGTTATTTATGTTACCTACATAGTAATGGTTTCCTAACGGTAGGTAATTTCGAATTTCCAGTCGGTAGATACAAAAATGAATCACTCTAGTAGGTAATAGACCTCCAAAATCCCAAATTCATTCTATGGAAAAGAAGTATCTCGCCGTAGCATGGAGCAAGGCACAACCAGCGCTAACTCTTGAATTATCACTGACTTTGACAATCAGTTACCTAGCAACCTTTTGTATAATTAAATAAAAATGATGTGTAGAGTTTGATGTTCTAAATCCTGGCAGGTTCGCATCTCAAAAATAATAAATAAATAAATGAACTAAATCAATCCTTTTAGTAAAATATAGATTAATTGGACAAGTAGGGCAGAATAATGTATAGTTTGGTAGTCTGGATGCTTGAGAGTTTTGAAGAAGTGTAGACAAAAAAATGTTGAACGCGAAAATACCTAGTTCACGAATTGGCTACAGAAGCGTGAGTTGTGCCTCACTCCGTGATGCGGCGAGACAATCCTCTATGGAAGCCGCGCACATGGCGTAAAGTAGGTAATTACGATGTGAAAATAATAAATTCCCCAAAACGTGTAAACGTTGCAATGCTACATCTACATAAAAACCGACTTCAAATCGCCTTCTTTCTAACTAATTATTATGACTGAATGAATTATTATGACCTCACTCCTTTCTCGAAATTTGAAAACATCACGAAATTATTTTGCATGAAATGATTCAATGCTTAGGTTTTCTTTATAAAGTTAAATGAAAGCTAAGCAACTCGCGATAAACCACAAAAAGTAAGGTTTGGGTTGAACACGAAAGTAGAGTGGAATTCTACAGGTGATTAGGCATTCTGATTCATGGGCATTCATCAAAATTAATACACCTAATTAACTCTGCCTCATACCGATGGGTATTAGCTCACTAATGTACAAAAACATTCTATATCACTTTGGCTCAACTATTCGTTAGTGACTGGCGAATGCTAATTGCTGGATGGGAAGTGGGTACTTCGAATTTATATTCAACTCACATGTCATATTTCTAAGGAAAAGATATTGCGTATTGTTAAAAATAATTAGGAATGTACCTACTTAATATTTATTGCCTCTGGTTGTTGGCTTTATAAGTAGTTGGTATGGTGTCTTTTTCAAAACTGTACATATTATAATAACAATTTATTCATATTCATTTTCGGAAGTAAACAACACATGGGTCAGTGGACCATGTGTAGTAAGAATACTGAATACTTGGTGCGACTTTTGAGAAAATATTGTACGTACGTTTATAAATTTATTAGTACAATTGATATAGATTAATACAGAATAAACGCGTTTTTACACACAGTACAGATGTAGGTACGTTGTCTACGTGAAACGTTAGGTATTCAATATAAATATCAAGTAAGATTTAGAAAATATGAGAAACATGAAAGGTCATCTAATTACTAATGAATTATTGAATAGTGTTTGATAGTTAATGTCGACTTTAATAGCGAGAAAATCAAAAAGCACACGTAATCATGGAAAGCTGAAATCATGCAAAACGTTGAATATTTGACGAAAATGTCTTTCTTCCGAACTAGAAACCGTGAATGGACTATGTTTGAATGATAAGATTATAAACAGCCATGCGGCATGTCTCAATGTCAAAACATGAACATGTTTTGAAGACACAAACATTTAAAAGATCTAAACAAAAACAATCACGGAGACCTATGTGAAAACAAACATCGATAAATTCAAGCAAAAACGTAAATGATAATGAACTAAAATATGATAGGTAATTCAAAAACGACTGGTATAATCTACAAATCAACACTACGGGAAATTTGATTGAAAGGAAAAAAGCGAAAAACCACCAAATACGCACAATATAGATAAGAAAAAACATCGAGAAAACTGAATACGGTAGGATTAATGTCAGAAAAAAGGCAGGCACAACGAAAAAATGAGTGTAAAAAAATATTAGAGTTAAACAATGTTGGGCGAAAAATTCGTATATTTTTGTCTACTCACTGTACATTTTCCTCACTTGTCATGGAGATGTGTTTTCTGATGCAGGTCAAAATTTATTTACTCATCTTTTATTTTGTGCCAACCTCTATCTGTAATAAGATTCCATAGAATTTTTTCTGATTAGTCAAGTTCAAGAATTTTAAGAAATGAAAGGCAGCTTTAAAAAAAAAATAGAAATTGGGAGGGCTGGAGGAATCGGTTATTTAATTTTTTGGCTTTGAGGAAGAAAATTAGTTGTTAAGAGCTTGTTTATTCGAAACATAACTTTTTTATGGGTTATGAGAGGAAATTGTAGGTAATAGGTGGGAAACTATAAGGATTAGATTTATATTTGATTTCCGTACTTGTATCTTGGTAATACTTTTTTTTTTTCGGTGAGAGAGAAATACAAGATATTTAAGCGTGTTTTTTTTTTTTTTCAAGTACAATGGAAAAACAAAGGGGAAAATTCGGGTAAGAATTTTAGTTAAGAAAAAAAAAATACTTCAAACGAAAATAAAATCATTTGAAACTGGGGCGAGATGTCGTGCGGGGGCTTCGCCCATCAGCTGATACCCCGTATCACGCGTGTTGTGAACACAGAACGCGATTTCGCAATATTTGCAATGCTCCACGGAAATCGGCAATTGACGGTATTTCATTATTTTTTTTGCGGTTGGGAAACGGCGGACAAGATCACGAAGGAGATGAGTTTTAAAAGCGGAAAATGAGCGTCGAAAATCAACCGCGGAAAAGTTCTGCAAGCGTCAAAAGAGGTTGGGAAACCTTTTAATCCCTGACCTTGGGGAGAGTTTTTCCGAGGTTGTGACATATGATTTGTTAGTTGGAAATTCACCTAATACTATGACTTAACGTTGGTGGGTTTTTTGTTTTTGTTTTTTATTTTTATTTTTTTTGGCTAGGTAAATTTTAAATTGGCGTTTTTGTGTTTCAAGATTTATATGTTATTTTAGTTATAAATTGATTGAGGTTTTTACCTTATTTCGTGAGAAGGAATACGGGCTCCCACATGAAGGCTCGGACGTCCTCTTGAGGAATAAAATCGCGGCAAAATAATTGTTTTTTCAAGTACAAAAAAAATGAGAACACACAAAAAAAAACCAAAAAATAAAAAATGAAAAAAAAATTTTTTTTTTGGGAACGATAAATCACTCGAGGGTTGGAGGGGGAGGGGGGTGTCTATGAGGAACGGAGCGGCGAAGATGTTACGACACAAGGGGAGCTCCTTCCCATGTTGGTGGTTGGACTGTAACTGCGCTTGGACCACTAGCGCTAAGGTTGACAAGAGAGCGGGCGGGGAGAGCGGGGAATAGTTCGGGGGGCGGCCGGCAGGAGCGCCGAAGGCGGTGGTGGGGGCGGTCGGGGGCCCCAACTCAAGGCGCGTTGAGCCCGGCCGTGCTGTCTGGTCTAGTCGCCTCTCCAACCCCCTTTCCCTGCCGCGCCCCCTTTGGACGGAAACCCCCCCTCAACAACCCCCTTCACAGCCTTCTCGTTTGTCGTTTCTCTTCACGTTTCACCCTCCCCCTTTCCGCCCCCTTTTGAAAGCTGCCCCACCCCCTGATCGTGGCTTTTAACCCCCTCTCAGACGGGGGAGTCTCTCAGACGTCTAGCACCCCCACCCCTCTTTGCGTTGCTCTCAGAAACTCCTAACTTGGCGAATATCCCTCCCTCCCCAAGCGAGGACCGAATTTCTCAGTGATTTTGCTCGCCCTAGACGAGGTTCCCTCGTAATTGGTTTTCCCAACTTCTGGGCTGCCCCTCTTGCTACCCTATTTTCGAAAAGTTGGTACCAACATATTTCTAGAATAACAAGATTTTCGCGCATCAAACAGCTCCCTTCCCGAAATACTGTCGCCAACACAATTTTTATTATTAAAGAAAGGATTTATATGAAATAAAAATACCAGAGCTCATTCTGAACCAAATATTCATTCCAGGGCCTTCACGTGCCTTGTTGGCGCCCGGGGGCAAGATTTTAATAGCCCCCCCCCCCCCTGCCAACTCAGCCCTCCCCCCCCTCCCATCCAACATTTACTAATTTGGGAATGGAAAAACAAGAGATAATACAAGAGAAAAGCTGAACCTACAATACGTGCAGTCCATTATTAGGCTATTATAATAGTATAAGTACTCATAAACAAATCCAGTTGCCCAATTTCAAATACCTATTTATTTGTTAAATAAATACATTCAACGTACCTATCATAGTATTCAAAATTATGTTATACCCAATTTAAAAAAAAAAAAAAAAAAAAAAAAGTTATGTGCCTCTATTCTATTTTTATAATTTTTTATCTTTGCCGCTGCCGTGGCGCTTCCCTGGCCACGATGCACAGTGTTTCGATCCCTGGGGTTTTGGTGGAAAAAAGATTGAAACCACGAAAATCGATAGTAATGCATATCGCTGTTTTATAACCCTACCTAATAGCGGAAACGAATAAAAATAAGATAAGTAGAGAGAAAACAAAATTATTTTGGTCTAGTGGATGGTTTTTTTTTTTTTTTTTGGTATTAATTTCATAAAAACCCCCAGAATATTCAATATCAAGTTATATTCACAAACTAGGAAGGTATACACACCTTTCTTTACTCAGCTTTCATGTTTCAAGGCCGTTTTTAAATAAAAACTCACTGCTTCAAATTATGCATATTGCTTCCGGAAATTGAAAAAAATCAATATTTGCAGAGGTTTGCAGAATGAACGGGTTAAAAACTCAAATTCAGCATTAAATTCTGTAAAGAATGCTTCTATGTAGTTTCGAAACATGACGAACTGGTCTCATACTTTTTCAAACTGACAACTTTATACCACTGGTATTCAAAAACCAATTTCTGAGAAGAAGAGATGATGGTTATTGAAAATTATTGTTCATAATTTGAGAATAGGGAAGATTCGTTAAAACGTTCATTAGAAACATACCAGTCCAAGCCAAGATGATCAGAATAATGGGGAAAATTAAATATTAGATTTCTGAGGAATAGTGTCTTTAGAGGTTCCGCACAGTAGTTTTCTATTTGGTGTGTACCAATCTGGGCAAAGAGTTAGCCAGGGAGGGTTATTCCAAGTTAAATAATCGATTTGATACCATTACCTTCCACCCTGGATGCTGAAGACGTTTTTTTCGAAAACTTTTATTTTCAATTTTTTCCACCTGAAACACATTATTTGAAACACTGTGTGGCGCCCCCCTAGCGTAGCTGTGCGTACTTACTGTCAAACTCGCTTAATGAATAATATATTAAAGGGGAGAAATTGAAATTTCAACACCCAAAATTACATCCAAGTCCAACTTTTCCAACTTTGAGCTTGCTTTAAAAAATGTTGCCAGTATTTTTTATTATTATTATTATTTTTTTTTTTTTTTGTGAATTATAGTTTGGGTTACCTAGTTCTTAAAATGGTAAGAATTAATTGCTCCTTTACTCTTATCAGACAAGTCTTATTAGGCGTGAACGAAGATTCTGTTTCATACTTTCAATGTAACAGTTTCTTCAAATTTTGGCGGTATTCTTTATTTTCTGCGTATTTTATCCCGCCTGCTTTCCTTAAAATGTAGAGGCAACTCTCTCATAGCGTATGTACAACCCTGCAACAGATTTCAGTCTCTTGGAAACCATCAACGTGATGATTTCATCTTTATTTGATTCCTAGACCGTTTGTTTAACCGTATTCTAACATTCTTCCGCCTGCATTAAACATAAATAGATACATTGTTTTTCATTTTATTTCGTTCAATCCATTTTGTATAGCTGCTGTCCCAGTTTTCATTAATGCGAAAAAGCAGCAGTTTTCACGAAAGAAAAAGCAGCATTTAGTTGAAAAAATACATAAAACTGCAAGTTGACACTTGACATTCCTCCACACTAACGTTCAGTAAACCTCATGATGTTTTTGTTTGGTGAAAGAATATCAAATCAGGTGAATGAATGTCAGTTGAAGTGGTTATCAACTCTTGGTTAATTATTCTTTGAAAAGTTGGTACAATATTGCATTACTATTCTTCAAATAGTGGAAAGTGTGGAAAATTTTTTTTGTTTTGTCCTTCAAACTTTTTTAACGTACGTTTTAACATAGAACTTAATTTTCTCATTTCCATATGCCTTTTAAGCTTGTGTTTTCTGAAATTTGTCTGTCTGTGATTAATCCTTGTTACGCCCGAAACGATTGGTACTAGTTTTAGTCCGATTTTGATGAAATTTTCAATGAATGTGTGGGTTAGTTTCTTGACGGTCCCCTTTAACTTCCATTGCCGTCTGATCAACAGTAGCCTCTATCTAGGCATACTGAGGAGGAGACAGACTTTGCACCTGACTTGGACAGACTTTCGTTCAGACTTGGTATATGATACAGAAAAATGCCATTTGAATTATATCATACTAGAGGCCTGTTAGGGCTTAGAAAGCCCTAATCTAGTCCGTATAACAGTAGTACCTAACAGGAACTCAGCAGATTCTAGTAACGATATAAGTCCTACCTATTTGTGGCGTTATGCGAACGGCGACACTTGGGGCCGTCTAACACTGAAATCGATCCGCAAAGTTCTTCATAATTTCAAAGATCGTTCAGAAGTAACTCTCCTAGATGTTAGTAACTACACTACGTTTCTTACTTACCGTGGCAGCCTAATAAACAGAGAGTTTCCCTATCAAATTTCAACTTCCTACAGTGAACAGGAAAGAATTTAACTCACTCAGCTGATCAGAAAAGACCCCATCACTTCACTTGTCTCTTAATGTCCCAGAGAGTCACCCTATCAAATTTCAACTTCCTCCAGTGAACAGGATAGAATTTAGCTCACTCAGCCGATCAGAAAATACCCCATCATTTCACTCGTCTCTTAATGTCCCAGAGAGTCTACCTATCAAATTTCAACTTCCTACAGTGAACAGGAAAGAATTTAGCTCACTCAACTGATCAGAAAAGACCCCATCACTACGTTTCTTACTTACCGACACTTTTGCAACAAACTTGGGGCCGTGCTGATTCGATATTATATATAACGTTCGCTAAGTTCTTCAGTTTCAATTTCTTCGTTCAGAAATAACTCTCCTAGATGTAAATAACTACACTACGTTTCTTACTTACCGTGAATTGATGGCAACTATGTTACCGCCACAGCCTAATAAACAACTCTCGTTGATAAGGACCGCCTAGAACACGATCAAGGCGGGTATAGAGACGAACGGCGACACTTTTGCAACAAACTTGGGGCCGTGCTGATTCGAATAAGCAGTCTATCACTAAAATCGGACCACGAAGTTCTTCACAATTTCAAAGACCGTTCGGAATTATATATAAAGATTTGGTGGAGTGATAATCATTTCGAATGCGCAAAACTAATACTTATTCACTCAGGCAAAACTCCGAGTCCAATGGACGGAATTATATATAAAGATTTGGTGGAGTGATAATCATTTCGAATGCGCAAAACTAATACTTATTCACTCAGGCAAAACTCCGAGTCCAATGGACTGATTTTGATTACATTATCAGGGATAATGCGGGTTAGTGTCAGGATGGTCCTCTATAACATCCATTGCCGGATCAATAGTAGTCTGTGTGCAAGCCCAAACGTGGATTTCTTATTTTTCTTATTAACGTGGCTCATTCGATCAGCTGAATTAGCAAAATTCCCTCATGGTACCCCTAGGAAGTTGAAACTTGAAAGGGATACTCTCTGGGACACAAAACGACGATAGCAGTTATTGGCTCTTTCCTAATCAGCTGAGTAAGCTACTTTCTCTTCTGTTCATCCTAGGAAGTTGAAATTGATAATGAAGACTCTCTGGGACACTTAGAGACGATTGAATTGATTGGGGGTCTTTTCTGATCAGCAGACTGAGCTAATTTAATTGAGACATTCTTAACTTGACACAAAACACATATTTCACAGGTGGAAAAGTAATACAGGTGGAAATCGGTACAAGTACCGATGTATCTGCATGTAGTGTAGATTTTTCTTTTGGTATTAGCTATTAGGTGGCATCGTCCATTAATATTTCGATAATACAACTTAGACTCAGTTTGGTGGGTAATTTTTGTTGGACCAGTGTTCTGCGGTGAAGGGCTATCTAATACAGGTTTACTATATACGGGGATTAATAATAATTCATAGATATCATCCCAAAGAATCGAAAGAAACCACCCAGATTGCTGCACCTTCATTAGGTTTGCTCTCTTCCCTAAGGGCGAGAACTTTAACAGCGAAAAAATCAACATGGGATGATTGGAACAGGTAAAACATAGTAAAAATGACCTAATAAACTATGGCAATCCTATCAGCTGATATAATTACAAAGGAATTCAGATTATTATAACTTTTTTCTCCTTTAAATGGAGCTGTGAAGCATGATAAGGTGATTTATTTTATAAAATTAATTTTCAGTTGGTGGGTAAGCTTGTGTTAAATTCAAAAGACTAGTAAAATGTAGGTGTTCTTAATTTAATTTCTGCTCGGTAGGCGTCCATGCCTCTGCAGATACATTTAGATAATGAATAATAGACTTCGTTTAATTAAAGGGCTATCTAATACATAAATAATAAACCTTTGTGCAATAATTTGCAGTGTTTTTCACTATATATTCCCTGCCTTATATAGAGGGTATTTTGGTTGGTGACAGTCATGGGCCTGAAACTGCTTCTAACTTAATTTCTGATCAAAAGTTCCTCTTAGAGATTATTTATTTATTTTTATTTTTATTGTATTGCACTTTGTTTCCGACTAATTTAATTTTCGAAATGTTTTTTGTGTTTTCTACCCTATGACATTAAAACGGTGATAACCCTCTCAAATTACATGAAAATTCAAATCTGATTGCACCGTTGTAAAAAGCCTGAAATTTCCTATCACCCTGACAGAAAACCAATTTTTTCGGAATCGGATAAGCGAATGAAAAATGAACTTGATAAGGGAAATATATCGAATTTCAGAAATCTCAAATTTTTTCACTCGCTCATTGGTTCCTGTAATCCAGCACGTGAATTAATAATCCTATAACATATCCTATAACCTATAATATAACGGTTGTTGACCTCATACCGGTTGTTATGAACTTAACTTAAGATGAGGTTTACTGAAGGTAGGCTATGCTTTTTCAATCTTATTACAGGAGAACAATATTTGAAAAAAAAAAAAAAAATTAAAGTATCCTAAAATAAAAAATTTTGATCAATTAATTGACAATTTTTGAATTTAAATCAACCGATATATCACAACAATCTAGCCCAGCTAGACCGTGCTCTATTGTTCTTAAACCTCATCTTGAACGTATTAAAATGTTATTCCTCCCAAAAGTGTTCTTTTGGTTTAGTTTAGGTTTGATTAGTTCATCACTAAATTTCAAAAATTTGTTATCTATATCTGTAATTTCTTTTCAACTGCATAGGATTGGTAGGCAAGTCCCAAACTGCTTCAATCGACATGAATACATAATGATGTGTAAAAATTTTAGATGTCCGTCCCACATACAATGAATTTTACTTACAAAAAAGTGCAGTTTAAAATGGGGTTCTGCCACGCTGTTTGAAATTGGCAGACTGATGTAATCGTCCATGTTTGCACTTATTCTACTCGTATCATCTTTTAACGCTTCATCCATCCTGGAGACTTTGTCGAATTTCAAGTTTTTAAATTCTTGATAATTAAACTCTCCCTATTTTGTAAAAACAACCGCTCTGAAATTCCAGACTTGAATTTCCTTGCTCAGAACGGATCATATTTTCATAATATTAAGTCAAACTTTATCCCGAAATGAATACGACTTCAGCACTATCAGCAGGACTATCAGCTTAGCTCCAGGACTATCAGCATTAGCGAACGTCTGATATAGTTATGAACCGCCTCCTTTTTTTCATCCCAAAAATCCATTAAAGGACAGAAAAGAGATTCCAGCTTCTGAATGCTCATAAAGTTCGGAGGCTCGTCCACGTTGATGTGTGGGGCAGGATGGAAGCTCTAGGCAAGCCTTATAATAAAGAATTAAACATCAAATGCACTAGATATGTCATCTCTGACCAGAAGAGTGCTAACACAGCTCTGAAATGGTTAATATATGTGTATTTATGATGCTAAAAAACTTGAACCCTTGAATTATAGCCGATTTATTTTCCTTCCACGATAGTCTAATTCGCACCAGCAACCCGTCATTGTTTATGTTTAAAAGCTTCTTCATAAATTCCTGTCTTCCTGTATAATCAACTATTCATGTGTAGGGGTGGTTATGTGAAGAGTCATATGTTCGTCTTATGTTCATACTCCAACGATGGTTTTAAAAATTGTTCACCAGGTGGTTGTAGTTAATATGAGAGTTTGAAAATTTAGGGTGAGTGGCAAATACTAACTGCTCCAAAAATTGTCAGGTAACACTTCAATTTACTATCCTAGTTGTAACCTTGGTCATTGTTTGAGTTTGAGCACTGATTATTCAACTACGAATTGAATTTTGTCTGGTTGGACGCAAGGAAGCAGATACTATAAAATCTGCTCAGAGCTTGGAATGTACATAGGGTGAATATTCGTAATCAAAGGATTGTCCGAAGGTAATTGCTTATGAACTCCGTTGCAAACGGAGCTGATATGGTTACTGCTCAAGCGCGAACAAGAAATTCCTTATTGGAGGGCAAAACGAGGTAGGTTATGAATCAATTTTGCAGGATTGAGCGGTCTGTTTCCTAGAAGGTCTTATAAATTTCCTTGTAGTCAGTACTAATCCAGGGCAGACAACACTGCGACAAATGTGTAATACCTATAAGTTTTTTTCCGTATGTTGTAATCGTTTGTACTTTTTGATGCTTGCAAAGTAAGCATCCATATAACACCAAATCATACAAATAACTTCAATCTACATGCCCTTCCATATTATCTACTTTTAAAAACTGAAAAGGCTTTTGTCAGGAAGCGCTGAAGCCAAGCCACCGCTACCGACCGTCATTGCTGAATTGTACTATGGTATGTACTGCAAAGACCGATCTATATTCCTCATGTTGTTGACCCGAAAGCATTCAGTTTTGCTCCTGTTGTACTTCATCGACTCGAAGGTCCGTAATAATTAAGGAAAACGGCTTTATGAAAATGCGTACGTTACTGCATGAATGAACCCGATGTTCTAATCGTAAAACCGAATGTTTGTCTCGGAAAAAGCGGATGCTTGCCTCTACTCCTCGCTAATGATGAGCAACTTTGCATGATAATATGATAATTACCTAGTTGTTGCCGCTAATGAGATCATTGCTCAGCGAGCCAACGCCTGTTCGCAGGTTTTTCTCATATCTCACCCTCTCCTTGTAGGTAGGGCTTCGCGAATGTGGTACACCATGTAGTCTGTCGGTTTAGGTTACAGCGAGAATTTACATTTCTATCCTTCCAACATCGGATAAGTCAACAGAAAGTTATGAAACTTATAAAACTAATTTCTTGAAAAAAATAAAATAAAATAAAAATAAATAAATAAAATAAAAAATAAAATACAAATTAAAATGTATCATGTTTTACCTCTGGATTTTTTGCTTGAAAATTCAGCGCGAGACGACATTTTTTATATTGATTTTTACGTACAACCAATGCGTTGCTAGGTAAGTGTAACTCCCTTGGTTTTCATAGCAGGGAAATCGTTCGACACTTTTCGGAATGATCTCATTTTATCACAACACCATAATCCCTAAGCCACTGTAGTGTGAAGGAAAGCAAATTTTTTAAGCTACATTATAAACTATTACTATCTATAATAATAGGAAGTAAATTTAACGCTCTTTCCAACGGTGTCCTCAAATTTAAACTTATATTTTTAATTATAGAAGTTATTGCCGTTTTAGTGAGTTAAGGTCGAAAACAAGAAAAAAATCTACTCGAAAACTAAGCGTTAAATGAAAAACTGTAGGAAGAACTTTCGATCAGAAATGAGTTCTAAAATCGATCGCTGAAGTTTGGCTGATTAATTTTTGGGATGAAGTGAGGACCCACTGTGATATCTGAGTGAGCTTGGGAGCTACTTTCTCTCCTGATAGACGGAGGGAACTGAAATTTGGTATTTAGCAACATTACGAAGAGATAAACATGACACATTTATTGGTTGCAACAGGAAATCGAACCCAAATTTTTTTGTCATCCATTTTAGGGTTGCTAGACTTACATTATTTCCAGTAGATCTATGGTACCTATTTTGAACCCTTCACAGTTTTTTTGTACAAGTTTTGATATAATTATGGGGAATTTAGTGATTGGGATAGTAGGTATGCAATATTAGTTTGCATACATAATATCTAATATGGTTCAATTATGGATGTTCATTTAATCAATTAAATTATGGGAGCTTGCACGAACTAAAATGGGAGCTCGATCCGATCGGAATGACAAGTGACGTTAGTCGTAGCCTGATAAGGCCCAACTAAGAAGGTTCCTAATTACCTGAAGAACTGAGGATTTGAGGATATATGGGACAGGTGCTAGGGATATTTATTGCTGGGAAAGATGAGGAGATATGGAATTGCACTAGGAGTCTCAAGGCAGTACTAAGCCTTAATGTACACGGGTGCTAAATCCGGATCTGCGTGGGGTTGAATGCTCCATGTATGTAGGCTTATGTGGACATTTTAGATGCAAGGGGGAGAGAAAATCGTTCTCATATATAATAAATGTAAGTTGATGTAATTATTTCATAAGGTAGAAATCTGGCTGGCCTATCACTAGAATTGGCCTCTTACTTCCTGGCAGGACTTCGACTTTCGAAGAGATGTGAACAAGCAGCCATTTACTTGGGTTGGGCAAAGTGGCGAATGTTCCATATGTCGGCGGTATGATCAAGAGGTTATTGTTGAGTTGGTCAACCTGGAAATACTGGTTCACCAGTTCCTTGCTCACCCATGATGAATAGGTGACTGACGTATAATTAATTTATCAGTTCAGGAAAATTCAACAGAAATCTTCTTCGTCTATTCTCATTTTATCAGCCTCTTGAACCGTTCCAATAATTTTTCAGTGTACTAATGAACCAATCAAAAGGAAAGACAAACTGAGTCTAATGTGCCCATACCCTTTTGGTTCAACCACTCTCTATTTATACCAACTCCTCGTGAGGGGTAGTTGGCAGGAATAGGTAATGCGGTAGGAAAAGTCGCGCCACCCTCTAGTGGTTGGGACTGATCGCGGTACTGCAGAAGCTGGGTTGTACTCTAAGGTATGTATAGGTTCAGCCTTCTCTCACAAGACTCCTGTTGGAGTACTGTTTCGACGGCCTGATGATGATGCCGTTGCATCGGAAGCGCTCGCCTCCGGTACGCGACTAGCTAGTGACTCCTCCAAAAGGTTCGTAAATGATAATTTTACGATTACTACCAGCGAAAATAACCCTTTAGATTTAATACCATTCTCTCAAAAGGGCTCTCGTCCCCCGCTCTCCCTTATTTGCCTCTTTGTATACATTTATAAAAGCATATGAACAGCCTCATGTATTTCAAATACGTGAGGTAACATTTCCTCACACAACTCAAAATTTAGCTCAGTTGTGTATCCTGGGGAAGATTTGAATTATGACCGAAATTATTCGTCGAATTGTGAAGCCTCACAACCGATATTTAGAAAAAGTAATGATATTTAAGAGACACATTAATGTTAAGAAACAAATTTATATGGTTTCGCTGAATATTGCTCAAATAAAGTTTATTAAATAGAAAATAGAACATCCAAAAATTTGAAGTACAAAATTATGCTGAAAAATCTATTTAAATTTCATTAAAATTTGCTTAAAAATTTATAAACACAGCAAAAAAATCTAAAAATCCTAAATCTCTTTTTGAATAGTAAATTATTATTTAGAATAGGTTTTTGCCATAAAATTAATAGTTAATTCTTTGCCCTCTATAAGCTCAAATTTCTAAACAATAACAGTATACAACACGATAATTCACAAAATTTACTCATACGATCATGCTGCTTGAGTGGAACTTTTCACTGGTGGTTTTACTTACTTCTTTTAGTTGTCAGCCCATTAAGTATGAGTTTTACTGACATTAAGCTCCAATAAAGTAACGCTGATAGGCTTTTTTAAATAGAGAATATTTCGCTTCATTCCCCACAATGTCTATCCGAAGTCAAAGGTTACCAGAGAAAATGGATTGCTTTACTACGCAGAGATCGAAAATAAAAAGAGCTGAAATTCATGAGTACAAAGTCAACATTATTACCTATTATTTGGAAAAGAGACAGTTTTTTTTTTAAATTCTTATTTTTATAGGCCCTGGAACTTTGATTTGATATTATTTAAATTCATCTTCATTGACGAAAAAGAAATGTTGTTGAGTGGAACGAATCAGGAATCTGATGCTAGGACACCTATTATGTGTTTTAAGATGATGAGCTTGACGATTAGTGAAATCCAGCTAGTCTTGGGACCCTTGGGACCCGCTCTCAGAAATTATCAAATGACAGGGTTGGAACGGTTTTAAACATTTTTCAATGAATAAGCATTATGTTGAACGCTACGGAAATAGAAGTCTGCCGACGCTAATAGGAGTCATTGAAGAAGTATTCGATAAAAAATCTCAGTTATGGCCACTATTAAGGGTATTTATTTGTAGACATTTAGATCTGTGCGTCCTGAACCATTAATTCCAACCAGTCTACGTGTACCGCATCTAGAGATCTGATCTACTTGTCAGCCATCTAAAATTGGTGACAAAAGAGCTGATGGGTGGAGAAAACGGAATTCACATTTTTTACTATAATAACATGAAAAACGAGTCTGCTCACCTGGTGTGACCTCCAATGACCTAAAGGAATAATTCAAAATTCTGAACAATGAATGAATGACTCTACGTACTAACAGCCCACAATTCATGAGCACTCAATCGCACTACGAATGAATTTGAATAGGATGTTCCTATTCAATTTGAATAGGATATTCATTTTAGGAAGTTCTACAGGAAATCGAATGTTACAAATAGGTAGTGAATTTATTTATATTTATATAAGGGAAACTTGTAAAAGGGTTAATTACACTATAAATTTAGGGTGGGCTGTAGACTATAATTTACGCATGTCAATTAATTCCGAAGGTCTAACGGTTCCTAAATTTGTTGAAAAGTAAGTTGTAGGTTTTTCAGAGTTGCTTGTTGGCGCTTTTGTAGCAACGGCGGAAACCTGTTTTACGCGCTGCATTCTGGCCTTCCTGGGGATTAGATTGTAAAGGACCCTAATGTTTTTGAGAGGGGTCTGTGTCATTTTGTAGCCGTTGTACATACCACACGTTTTGTAAAAAACTGCGTCGAACTCCTTATGGGTAGCTCAATCGCACGATAAAATGTGTGTTTGAGAGTGTGGTAGCGGGGGGGTTAAAAGATCCACGCACATTCTCAGCTGCCTGATCGTATTTCTTATGCATTTCGTGAGCAGTATTTTGGGAAATCGTGATCCATTTCTGGGCACAGAAAGGCGGAGCATCGGCATCGATGATGCTATCATCAATGGACTTCTTCCTTCCTCCCATTCTCCCACACGCCTCGGGACTCTTACATCTGCTACCAAAGCTGGCATGTGTCTATTGCCTCTCACAGGACCATTTAAGTTACACCAATTAAGCACAATACCGAAATGAAGTACGGATGAAAGAAATAATGGTTTCAATTTTTATTCAGAAGTTTCGGGGTACTGTAGTAACATAGTGAGCTTCGTACGGAGTTTCAAATTTGTGATTCTATCTCCCGGCACCGTTGGGTGTAGTTTCAAATAACAGAAAATAATTACATAAAGGCGTATAATTTCTGTATTGGATAACTCTACTACGCAGATCACTTGTCAATAATCAATAAACGATGTCTATTATACATTATCTAAATGTATCTGTGTAGGCATAGACGCCTACTGAGTAGAAATTAATTAAATTAAATACCTACATTCTACTACTCCTTCTGTATTTGGCAAGCGCTAATATCTAGGTGCAATAGTAAATCAGAATCTAAGTACGAGACCACCAACTGAAAATTAATGAGGTAAAACACCTACTACGCTTCACTAGTCTATCTATAGGTGACAAAAGTTATGATAAACGCGATTTCATTGGAATTATATCAGCTGATACAATCTTCGTAGTTACGATTTCAGCAGTTTTGGTTTGCTCCCAAGTTGACCATCATTTTTCCTGCCAAAGTTCTGTCCTAATGGGAAGAACGAACGGATGATGAACGTACAGTGAGTCGGATGGTTTGGGCTGATTTTATTAATGACACTCAATAAAATTACTTTTATTTCAAAAGTTTTCGAGATCTCAACTCATAAATATTTTAGCCTTTAAATTTCACCTTTTAGAGTTGGAGGTTCGATTTGGAAGGAATTTAGAATGATAATTCTTAATTGTTCTTAATCGGTTTATTATTTACCAACAATTACGAAGTTTTTGTTTTTTGTTTTGTTTCCAGTTACGAAGCAAAAGCTCCGCAGATTATTACACAACGGTTTACTATTTCTGTATAAGATAGCCCTCCTACGCAGAAGCCTTGTCTGTAATTATTAAACGAAGTTTATCATACATAATTTAAATATAATTGTAAAGACAAAGACGCCTATCGAGGAGGAATTAATGAAATTGAATAATACACCAACACTTTACTATTACCGCTCTATATAACAGGAGCTAACAGGAGCTGATGTATAAATACAACAGTATATACATCAGAATCGACAGAGTACAGAGTACATCGAAATTTACTTAGGCCCCCACCAACTGCCCAAAGAGGCAAAATAAATCCACAACCTACGCATCACTAGTCCATCTATATGTCTAGCAATAGTAATAATGAACTAAATTTCTTAATGCGAAAACTCCAATGGAATTATATCACCTGATACAACCGTCATGGTTGACAAGATGAGTTTTACAATGTTCCAGCAACTCCGATTCACTACCATGATGATATTATTTTTTCCTGACAAACTTCTAGCTCTTAGGGAGAGTAAACGGATAAATCCTGATGGTTTCCAGCAATTCGGATGGTTTCATTCGAATCCTTGGTATAATATCTATAAATGACAACAAAATAATAAGTAAATAAATAAAACTCGGCGCTCCGCGCCTCGCCAGGGGGCAAGCCCCCTGGACCCCCGGTTACCTCTATTTACATACTTCGGACGAAATTATTGAAACACAGAATGTGTTTGCGTTGTCGCGCAACCAAGTGACAACCAAATAAGCGTCATTGTTTACTATTCATTTATAACATCAATTTATATAGTTATAGTATGAAACTACGAAAAAAAAAACGAAATAAATTCGTGATAAATCAAGAGCGATTTATCAAGTAAATGTCCTAAAGAGGCTACATACGAAATTACAGCTTCCTAGAGTGTAAAGTATAGAAATTAGCTTTAAAAGCCACTCATCTGATCCGGACCCTGGACATCGTCAAGTAAATGTCCTAAAGAGGCTACATACGAAATTACAGCTTCCTAGAGTGTAAAGCATAGAAATTAGCTTTAAGAGCCACACATCTGATCCGGACCCTGAGCATCGTCAAGTAAATGTCCTAAAGAGGCTACAAACGAAATTACAGCTTCCTAGAGTGTAAAGTATAGAAATTACCTATTCAAATTATTTAACCTCCGCTTCACAAATCAAACCGTTTTCGTAATACTCAGATCACCTGCTATGAATCAAATCATCGAAACACAAGCTCAATGAAATCATCAGAAATTAACAAGCGGTTGCAATCATGTTCACAATATCAATTATTGAGAATGATCACCTGTGTGTAAACAATTATTTATATAACCATGCTCATAACTCAGTTTGTTGGACACGCACTTCGCAGTAGTTAACATAATATTGTTGGATAAATCGAAAGCTTTCGAACGAATGGTCAACGAATTTTGTGGGATGAAAAACGACGAAGTACCATTTCCCTAGCAACGACTCGGTTGTACGTGAAAATCATCCGTCACACATTTCGTTCCCATCCCGCGTTCCATTTTCGGCTAGTTAGTCCATGGGTAAAACACATTCTGTGTTAAAATAAAACTACCATTATGTAGGAAGTTTTCAAGATCTCAATATTTCTAATATCCCTACTACAGCCCTTGAATTCTACCCTTTAGGGTTGATCGAATTTGATGCCAAGCTTTTAGGACTCCAAAGTACGCAATTTTCATCAATGTTTCACAAACTGGACCAGTAGTTTTGGGGAACAGCTCAGGACGGCGATGTCGGCATATAGCGTACGGCGGCCGACGCGTTGTGGTCGGATTTTTATTTTACCTTTTTGTTTTTTAATTTGATTTTTGAATTCTAAATAAACTAATTTTGAGCAGGCGGATTAAATTTATTTTTCTCGGTCGTTTCATATTATGCTGGGCATTACCACACTTTTGTACTCTTACGTTATAGTACGATTACTAATTGATGCGATTAATGACGAAAGAAAACGTAGAACCTAATTAAACAAGAAAAGAAAAAAATTCACAACTAGAAAAAAGGCCTATTCCGCATGATTATCTATTTTAGTAATAAGTAGTGAATAATTTAATGTAAACTAATGATTAGTAATATATTTTTTAAATTAATTTTTTCAATTTTTTAGTTTTGAATTTCCCTCCAGGCTGGAAATCATATTGTTTATTTGAAGGCGAAAAGCAAGTTTCCAAATATTCACTACCTATTCAATGAACATTATCAGTTAGCTATAGGTATACCTGCATTTTCTATATAAGAAAATAAAATATTAAAATAAATGATAAAATAATATAAATAAATAAATGAATAAAATAATAAGAATAAATAAATTAATGAATAAAATAAATCGCTGATATCGTTAAAATGTTGCACGACTGGAAGATTTGTTTTGATCTGTAGAGCGAACGACACATTGATTGGTTATTCTCAAAGGTCGCCACATGAGATGTTTGAGACGAAAGAAATTCTTCCATTCATATTGAAATAAATAAGCGTTCACTGACTGCAGTGACGAGGGCTATGAATTCCACATCCTAAAGGTCCGTCGAGAAAAAAGAAAAGGACAGAAGTTTAGTTTATGAACAAGATGTTTAACCGAACACAGGGAGTTTTCATGTTGTGGACTTAAAAGTCAGTTAGAGGGGGAATAAAATCTACCTACCTATGTTGACCATTATAAAATGGTCCTCCTCTTCAAGAAAGAACATTGTAACTCTTGAATATATTCAACGATGTATGAGGATATCATGTATAATTTTCCTCGTTCCTGTCAACTGGCACTCGTTTGGTCGCTAAAGAAATGCTGGTCTTTCAGCGTAGAAGTGTAGCATGTTATCGACTTAGTCCAGACTAGAAGTTTCTTATAAATTGCAACCAACGAGATTCAGGGTGTTTAGTGCATGAAAGAACTAATGACAATGTTTTGTTGAGCTAGAATTGATGTGAGAGTTTAAAGAAAGTCAGGTAATTGAATGAACAGTAATAATAAGGGGTGAAGTAGGAAAAGGATGGAAAGTACACCAACGGATTATAAGGTGTAATATAACATTTAATAAACAGTAACTGTCAATAACAGTGAGTGGTATGAAAAGTAGGAAATGTAAGGTTGTGAAAACGCGGTTGGCAACTTGGCGTAAAAAGACGGTGTCGATGGGCGAGTTCCTTCGAGTAACGGCATTAATGTATCGGTAACCTCTCAAACATTAGCAACAAAAAAGGATGCCGGTAATAATGAAGCAGAATGGCTTCAAAATCATTTTCTTAATAAAAATTAGTTTCTAAAGAACGAAGAAATAAAGAGTTCCATAAATAAAGAGAGACCACCGTTTCAACAGTCTCAGAGAGTATCCCAATCAAATTTCAACTTCTAGGATGAACAGGAAAGAATTTAGCTCACTCAGCTGACCAGGAAAGACCCGTCATTTCATTTTCTCTTTGACCCAAACAGTACTTATCAAATTTCATCTTCCTTGAAGAGATATGCCACTATGTGGCTATGTGGGTGAGCTCAACTCAAAGGACGGGAAAGCCCAGCCTCGTTGTTAGTGCGTAAAGCATTTCACCCCTCCTCCTCCCAAATCGTCTCTGATTCAGGGAGTTTCCTTATCAAATTTCAACTTCGCGGGTGAAAAAGGATAAATTTAGCTAACTTAGCTGATCAGGAAACGACCCATTATTTCATTCGTCTCTTGATGACCCAGAGTCACCCTATCGAATTTCAACTTCCTAGGCTGAACAGGAAATGAGTTAGCTCATTTAAAATTGTCAATAGAAAAAGTAACCCGTAAAAAGTAAAGTGACTCAAAAAAAAGCGTGACAGGTTTGCAGACAGAGGTCCGACGATAAAACATTGCTATTCATGTTAACCACGGGTTAAATTCCTTGCATTGCTTCTTTAACAACAATATAAAACATGTTTATTATTTGTTCGACATATATTATAGGAATAAAGTTCTCCCAACGAAAAACTATTTTCGTGTTTATTGGCTTGTTTTTTGACTTAATTGTCTAGAACTAACGCAGATGCATTTAAAGTTATGTGATTCCGATATGCCTTTGCTCTGGGATTCATTCCAATTTTTTTTTTTCCGACAGAAAATATGTCATGCTTTTCTATACTAGTTCCTACAGAAATCTTTCACCACTCGTTAAAATGTTGTGAATTATTTATTGCACTTGATTCCACATTTCAATGGGTGAATTTCTGCCACCTTGAACCCCTTTAGAAGTTCAAGGTAACACGTTTCGTTCCGTATACAAACTAAGTTGTTGTGAAAACCAATCATCTTGAAAAAACTTCGCGGGATACGTACCACCACCCCTAGCTACCATATTGCAACAACGATTGTACCATACTATAGTATATACATTTTATTTAGTCTTTTATCTTTATTTCGTCTTCTCAAGAGTCGTATGTTATTGAAGAAATAAATGCACTTTTTAATTGTTTCATACATATGTGTAGTAAGAATAGGCCCCGAACCTACTTAAGCGCTCTAACACGCGCAAATTCATCGCAAGAACATCGGGCATTAGAGTCACATGTGTGTGAAGGTGCGTTTTCACCGGGCGAGCGAGCGAACATGCCCGAACGAACGAAGGATGGTGCAAGCGGTCAGTTGGAAAAACGTTGTGAATTATTACACAATGTTTTATTATTTCTGTGTTAGCCCTTCTACGTAGATCATTGGTCTATAATTATTGAAACCTGGATGAAATATATGATCAGAGCATGGCGCATCGTGCCTCTCAGAAGGGTTCACACTTTTACAGTTCCAAGACCCCGCGAGTTTACGCTTCACAGTAAAGATGATTTAAAAAAAAAGGGAAAATTATGCTTGAAGTAATTTACGTTAGCGCATGCGCAAAATGGAGTAATGATTTGAGAAAAATGAAATTGGTAGGGTACAATCTACAGCCTAACCCACAAATTCCCAAAAAATATTATCAAAATCTGGTGAAAACTAGACCTTGTTCCTCAGAGTGCACTTTCGCGCATGCGCGGGAGCTTATAATGATGCAATCATGTTGATATTAACATGGAATAATCAAACCATTATCCCCCAACTTTACACCAAATTTGAGCGGGATTGGAAGACTAGGGTGTAAAAAATTATGCTTGAGAGAATTTACGTTTACGCATGCGCAAAATGGAGTAATGATTTGAGAGTACAGAATTAATAGTGGACCATTCACAGCCTAACCCGCACATTCCCTGAAAATTTTATCAAAATCAGATAAAACTTGTTCAAATTAGGCTCGTTAAAATTCGCGCATGCGCAATAGCTACTCATGTTATGTTGAAATTGCTAGGGAATGCTCAAATTAACCTCTTCCACCTATCCTCCGAATTTGAGCGAGATCAGACAATGGTGGCGTGAGAAAACATGGTTGATGGAATTTACGTTTGCGTATGCGCCGAGTGAAGTATTGATTAAGGAACAACGATATTCATATCTTCAACCTAACCCGCACATACCATGAAAATTTTATAGGAACCGGTAGAGTATTGTGGAAATTAAGCTTGTTACAAGGATTTGCGGACATACACATAGAGATACACACACAGAGATAGAGATAGAAAGACACGGAACGAAAGTTGTTCAGAATAGTCTAAAACGTAAAATGCGAGTGGGAACTTTACCTCTGTAAAAAACAATAGCCGTTCGACTTTAGTGGAGACCACAACTTATAAATCTCTTGGAAGTGAAAAAAATGCTTCCGCTACCTATAGGTAGACTTGGGTGCAATTTAAGATATGAAATTTAGCATTTTGGTACCAATACTTTACTAGTAGGTACATCGCACGGACAATCTTCTTCATATATAATTCCGAACGGTCTTTGAAATTGTGAAGAACTTCTTGAATTTTAGTGTTAGACTGCTCATTCGAATCAGCACGGCCCCAAGTTTGTTGAAAAAGTGTCGCCGTTCGTCTCTATACCCGCCTTGATCGTGTTCTAGGCGGTCCTTATCAACGAGAGTTGTTTATTAGGCTGTGGCGGTAACAACAGTTGCCATCAATTCACGGTAAGTAAGAAACGTAGTGTAGTTACTAACATCTAGGAGAGTTATTTCTGAACGAAGAAATTGAAACTGAAGAACTTAGCGGACTTTATATAATAATTCCGAACGGTCTTTTTATATAATTCCGAATCAGCACGGCCCCAAGTTTGTTGCAAAAGTGTCGGTAAGTAAGAAACGTAGTGATGAGGTCTTTTCTGATCAGCTGAGTGAGCTAAATTCTTTCCTGTTCACTGTAGGAAGTTGAAATTTGATAGGGAGACTCTCTGCCACATTAAAGACGAGTGAAGTGATGGGGTCTTTTCTGATCAGCTGAGTGAGCTAATTTCTTTCCTGTTCACTGTAGGAAGTTGAAATTTGATAGGGAGACTCTATGTTTATTAGGCTGTGGCAGTAACAACAGTTGCCACGATAAGTAAGAAACGTAGTGTAGTTACATCTAGGAGAGTTATTTCTGAACGATCTTTGAAATTGTGAATAACATCTCCTTAGCTTTGCACCAGGTCACATAACGCCGCAAATAGGTAGGACATATATCGTTACTATAATGTGCTGAGTTCCTGTTAGGTACTACCTACTGTTATACGGACTAGATTAGGGCTTTCCAAGCCCTAACAGGCCTCTAGTAGTTAATAAATTCGATTTTGCAACGTTATAATAAATACCGTGGGAACCTGATAGTTCCAATATTGGCATTATATCAGCTTCCCCCCCCCCCCCCCCCCCTCAAACTTTGTCACTTTACGTTTCAAGGTGCGTAGAATCCAAATTTGAAATGTCCGTCCGCCGTTCGCCGTCCGCCGTCCGGGCCATAAAAGGCCTAAGAATTGACTTTAAAAACCCGTTGTTTTGCACATAGACTCCATTTGGGGTCTAGTTGGTCCTAACGTTCAACCATCCCGATCGCTTTACTCGCATAGATGCTATGGGCCAAAAACGGCCGAAAAAGTGTCTTTTTCAAGTATTTGAGCGTTAGACTTACGCACGCACGCACACCTGGCACGCTGGGCAGGGGGTCACGGTGGGTGGGGGGGGGGGGGGGGGGGGGGGGGGGGGGGGGTGGAGTGAGAGGAGGCGCCGCCTCACCTTGTGGTGGGTACGGCGTTCCTTCGAGGTATGAATATATGTTTCTTTCTAGGTCATATTTTTGTGTTATTTGCCTGATAAGGCAATAACTATTTGAATAGATAGGAGCTCAAATCGAGAAATATAAACATGCGTATATAATTATAGAAATATAGGTTGTGACAACTCGAAATAAGACACGCCGAGGAGTCTGGACGGGCCTTATGACGTACTCAAGCCAACTAAAACTACGATCATACTCAATTGACTCGATTGAAAATAATAAACCTTTGTGAAATAATTTGCAGCGTTTTTCCATCTTCTCGCGCTTAGAAATTCGAAAAATTTTTTTTTTTCTCGATGTTCAAGCCCTTAGAGAAAGCGAACTGTTCAACGTATAGCGTTGTGGGTGGTTTTAATCGATTCTTTGGAATTGAATTTATCATTGACAAGCAAAAAGTTACTTAGGAAGTTTTCGAGATATGATTTTTTTAAATGTAGGTAATAAAAATGGATGCCGAGCTTCTAGGGCCATCTAGACCCCAGAAGTGATTTCTAACACGAGTTTCATATACACCTAGTTTGGTCTGTATAATTCGGAAAAAAGTCGCTGACGGCGGACGGACGTTAATTATCAATTTCCTGGCAAAAAACTCATTCTAAATAATAATTTGTATTCAAAAAGAGATTTTGGATTTTCTAGTTTTTGCAGTTTTACCGAATTTTTAAGCAAATGTTAATGAAATGTAAGAACATTTTCGACCATAATTTTGTACATCAACATTCGAATGATCGATTTTATAGTTGGTAAACTTTATTTGATCAATACCCCGCACTTTTTTTTTTTTTTTTTTTTTTTTTTACAAAACTCTCCTCAGAGGCGGGGACACCATTAAATTGAAAAATAAATTAATAAAATTAAAAAGTGGGGAGGACGCCCAGGTTTACCCGACGCCGGCTCTAGGGATAAGGGAAGTTGCAGGGTGAGGAGGAAGGATGGGATGAAAGGAAGTGCCCCTATAAAATAACCACCACTTTAAGTAAGACACACACACACACATTCATATATTCATATATACATACATATGAAAAAGCGCTAAACTCAAGGATTCGTTTCAGAATGTCTCAAAACGGATTTAAATGGAAAAACATCGAAAATTTTGATTTTAAAATTTTTGGAACCATTGCAATAGCTTCATTTTCTACGAAAATTCGTTAATTAATAGAAGGAAGTCAAAACCCCATTTCAATAATTTTAAATATCAGGTAAGAGTAAATATTTTTGAAGGTTTTAGAACGGAAGTTAGTGAAAAACGTTGTCTATTTCCACGAAATACGACACACTGAGATATTTCGTGGAAATAGACAACGTTTTTCACTAACTTCATTTTTGAAATGGGTCTCCACAACTTCGTCGCGAGTGATTTAGTTCGTGTGAAGGTTTTAGAATGGAATGGAACGGGTTGGTAAATTAGTTGTTATTCCTCCAACGAATTTCATTGACCCTTTTCCATCATAAATGAAACGCACCAGACTTGCCCCTAATTATGAGAAATCAAGAGAACGATTTCGCCAAGCTTCGTTAAAGCAACCCAAAAACGGAGGAGTGGAATCCAATCTAATCAAAATCTCATCGAAATCTAATCTAGATATTATCCACCGTTCTACGTATGCCTGCAGCCTACACTCCGATCGACAGATGATGTCTAAAGGAGAGAAACATGCTTCGGAATGCAGGAGCCACTTCTCGAAGAAGAAAATTTAATCGTGTTCGGCGTTAAAATTAGGTGTTTTGTTATCAATACACGATGGGCTACTGAAGAGTTCCAAAGGCGAAACACGTCTGCCTTATGGGTGTGGCTCATGAGCTTCCTCATATTTTTATCTTGATCGCAGATGTATCACACTAGAAGTAAATCATGAGAATCTTAATTTAAGTGATATTATCTGAAAAACTAGGGCGGGTAGGCCTTTCGAAAGTCCAAACATATACTATAACGAAAATAGAACGAAATCGTAAACATAGATAACAAAATTAAGTTCGTACGAGACCGCAACATTTAAAAAAAGGCTGACAAGATCGCGGATATTCACAGTTCAACCAGCGGATTTTGAGAGGGGGTCATAGATGTTTGTTTATTGGTTGATTACAAATGTTCATTATTGATCATAGTGAATCAAAACTGTTATTTTACTGAAAGATATATGCAATTAAATAACTTTGCAAATATTTACACATAGGTTTATTATTATTATTGGGTTATAGTTCTTTGCAGATCAAATTTCATAGACAGTAATAACATTTTGGTTTATTATATTCAATAATAAACCTTTGTAATCGACCAAAAAAAAAAAAAAGTCCAGTCATGCAGCATGACCCCATGAGCGAATTTTTGAAGAAATCTTCGACATTTCAGTCGCTATTGATCGTGTAGAGAAATTTTTGTTTATGATTTTGGGTCTGCGCGCTAGTACGAACTTCTTCATAATTTCATGGCTGATATTTTCTAAGCCACAGTCAGTATTAAAGCTACATCAAGTCCTAAAACAGTTGAGCGTAAAACATTAAAAAGAGCGACCGAGAGAATCGGAGGACGGAATATTTCACAGAGTAAACTCATCAGTTGTGATTACTTTTTTTTTTTTTTTTTTTTTTTAATTAAAGCACCTACTACCTACGTTTTGAACAGCATGGTTCTAAAATTGGTTATACAGGGATACTTCCATAAGAGTAGTTCAATCTGAAGTTGGACAATGTTTCATGCAAATATTACCGATTTTTACAACTAACGAACGGCATTATTGCGATTTTTGACCGATTTTCAACTTTGAATTTTTCGAAAACTTGATACATATTCTTATAGGAAATTTTACGCTGATTCCGAATATACCACATGTTAGTATGCTGAAAAAATTATTTCGCACAAAACATTCCAAAAAAACAGGCTATTTTGAAATTTTTGACTACATTTTTGAAAATTTCAACCCGAAGATGTAATCCGATCATGCTGGCCAACGAACTTGAACTTTCGTTTTGTGTCCTTAACATTTTAAAATTTGTTTGAAGTTTCTAGCACAATTCTACGGACAGTTATCGTCTGGAATGACACATACATACATACATACATACATATATACATACATACATATATACATACATACATAAAAAAATGCGTTAAACTTCAGAATATGATTCAGAATAGCTTGAAACGGATTTCTGCATAAAATTTTTTCAAAAATTCACATTCTACAAATTTTGAGGCGAGAGCAATAGCTTAATTTTCTTCAAAAATTCGCTAAAAGAAAATTGTTTAACCCCCATGACAATTTTTTGGTTTACGTTTCAAGATGCGTGGAATTCAAAAATCGAAAAAAAGAAAAAAACCCGTCCGCCCGCCGTCCGCGGCTTTTCTCCGAAGTTAAAAGACCAAACTTCATGACATTTGCGTTAAAAATCGCATTTGGGGTTTAGATGCTCCTAGAAGCTCGGCAACAATTTATGCCAACCCTGAAGGGTAGCAATAAAGGGCTAAACATTTAAAAACCGAGATCTCAAAAACTTTCTAGGTAAAAGTAATGATTTTGTGCTTGTCGATTATAAATATGATCCTAAAGAATCGATTAAAACCATCCGCAACGCTGTAAGTTAAACAGTTCGTTTTCCCGAAGGGCTCGAACATCGAAAAACACCTTCGAATTTCTAAGCGTGATTTCTAATGCGCTGCTAGCGAATCTATTCAATAGCCGATCAAGCTCTTAATTTTATCAAAGATCGCTAGATAGCAATACTGGAGTACTAAAAAAAAGTTCCAGTCATGCAGCATGATCGTATCAGAGAATTGTCGTAAATTATTTATCTTAGGTATTATTTTATGTCACATTGCTTTGAAAATTGGGGACTTTAAGTAAAAAGAAGTTGTTAACTAGGTACTAATTTCATGGCAAAAAACTCGTTCTAAATAATAATCTGCTATTCCAAAAGAGATTTCGAAGTTCTGAACCGCAGTTCTTATCGATTTTTAAGCTAATTTCAGAGAAATTTCGTACATGTTACAGTATAATTTTGTACATAAATTTCTTAATGCTCTATTTTATAGGTAATATACTTTATTTGAACAATATTCTGCAAAAAAATATAAATTTAACAATTTTTAGCCATTTTTGCTATTTTTAGTGATTTTTCCAGCACTTTTTTGAAATTTGACCAATTTAATGTGCTTAAAAAATGCTGGCCAACGAACTCGTCCTTTCGTTTGAAAAGCTAGGTATTTTGGCGCAAGAACGTCATTTCTATCTCAATCCTACGGAGAGTTATCGTCTGGAAGGACACACACACACACACACACACACACACATATATATATATATATATATATATATATATATATATATATATATATATACATATATATATATTGTGACAGACACTACAATCTCATAGATATTTGTTGCCAACGCATGGCTTAGTTAGTTGTTAAAAACAATAAAAGTTCAGTTCAATTTTCCAATTCATACAAAGTGTTTATCATTTTTATTATTGATAATAAAATAGGTATGAATCACTAAATTGGTGACAGCGATGGTCGAAACGCGCTCTGCTCCTCGTAGTGAGGAGAGGGGTTCGCCAGAGGATGTTGTTCCAGAAATGGGTGAGCCCGTGGATAGTGAACCGACCGATCAGTCCTCGCGTGATCCATTGACCGCTACTCAATTTCAACTATTTTGGGGACCAGAAAAAGCTGATTTGATTGAACAGCTCCAAGCTGACTGGAGTACTTCACTTGCTGAATTCCGTCAAGCAATGTGTGAGGATTTGATAAACTGCTTGAATGAATTCACAGCTTCGATCAGGCTACAAACGGAAGGAGAGAGTAGGAGTCAACCAAACAACCAACTACCGACAAATTCGCTCCCTATAAACAGTGGCGAGGCGAAATTGTTCAAGCCAAAGCAATTTGATGGAAAAGTGGACTGGGAAGGCTATAGACTACAGTTTGAGAGCCTCGCAGGTAGGAACAGATGGGATGAGGAGACTAAGGCTTTGGCTCTCGAGCAAAGCTTGACAGGTCCTGCACTAGACGTGCTTCCTTTAGTTCAAGAGCCACGCACATATGCTCGGATTATAGAAGAGCTTGAAAAACGGTTTGGGCATGAGAACAACACCCAACGTTTCATGACGATGTTGTTGACCAGAAAACAACAGCCAAAGGAGGATATTCCCACATACCACCAAGCAATCCAGATGTTGGCCCGTCGTTCTTTCTTGCATAGAGACTACAGGGACAGTCCTGCCGAAGAAATGGTGGTGTATAACTTTGTTCAAGGCCTACGAGACCAGTCAGTAAAAGAAAAGGTCCTTGGGGTATGGCCAAAAACCTTGGATGAAGCTCTGAATGTTGCCTTGAGATTTGAAACTGTGGCTCAAGCATCCCAAGCATCAATTCCGGTTCGGCGTGCCGAGACACTCGAGGATGATGAGGTGGATATCGCGGGCGCACCACTGAATGAGTCAGTCAGGAATGTGACGCAGTCAAAATCAACTTCTCGTCCAAGTTATAGAGGCCCAAAATCATCAAATCGGCAAGTGCTATGTTGGAGGTGCTCAATGCCAGGGCACACAGCTAGGCAATGTCCTTATCCACCAGTCAGTGTGATGGCACAAATGATGCAAGGTGGCTCTGGGTTAAGGCAGCCATCAGCTCTCCCAACCTCCCGGCCTATCACTTGGTTTCCACAGCAAATAAATTGGCCTCAATTAGCGGGAAATGGGCCAGTGAATCCAGAAGTGGCGGAAAACAGTCGAAAGTCGGAGTGAAGAGGCACACCACGACTTACGATGATTGGCCTCAGGTTAGTGAAGGTCAGAGGGAACCACTGATATACAGGGCAGCAACTGATAACTCCCTGGTGTTGAGAGGAAATGCAGGTGGTGTCCCATGTGATTTCATCATTGACACTGGTGCTACTAAAACTATAATGAACCCGACAATGACAAAATTAATGAATGTGAATATCAGCCCTTCAGAAAAATCACTGTCTTTGCGATCTGTGTCCGGTGAACTCATTCCTGTACAAGGGCAAGCGTCAGTCACATTGGACCTTGGGGATGGAGTACCCCGAAGCCACTCAGTACTTGTAGCTAGAATACGAGAGGAGTGTATACTTGGACTCGACTTCCTTGCACTAAACGATTGCCTCATTGACCCAGCCCGGAAAGCAATAATCGTGAATGGACGGCGACTCGGAACAACAATTGGGTTGGCTTACAGTGCTGTGGTTGAGGAGGATGAAGAGGGATTCCAGGAGATCAACCCCTTGGATGAGCCGATAGAAGACATGCCAGAAGACGATGGAATGCCATTTCACCTTAAACGTTTATCTGCTGCAGCTACTGAAACTCTACCAACCTTTCAAAGCAATGTTGTTACGGCATTATTAAAGGAGTTTGCTGACGTGTTTGCAAGAGGTGGAAAAGATCTTGGACGCATAGCTGGCTACACGCACTCAGTTAATGTTGGAGATCATCACCCGATTCGACAGGCACCTCGCAGGATTGCTCCACATCGACTAGAAGAGGTAGACAAGCTCATACAGGATATGGAGGATACTGGAGTAATTGAACCTTCCCAGAGTCCTTGGGCAAGTCCAATTGTGTTAGTGCCAAAAAAGGATGGAACAACGAGATTTTGTATAGATTTCCGAAGATTGAACGACATAACACGAAAGGATTCACATCCCCTACCTAAAATCGATGAGCTGACTGGAGCCCTGGCAGGGAGTCATTGGTTCTCAACTCTAGATCTGCAATCTGGGTACTGGCAAATACCCATGGCAGAAGAGGACAAGGAGAAGACTGCCTTCTGCACTCCTCGTGGGCTATGGCATTTCAAGACAATGCCCTTTGGTCTTTGTAATGCGCCGGCCACTTTTCAGAGGACCATGCATGGCATTTTGAGGGATGAGATTATATTGGGAAGGGTGAAAGTCTACCTAGACGATGTTCTAGTGGACAATAAGGACTTTGACGACCACGTAAAATGGCTCAGGCAGGTGTTCTCAGTT
Source organism: Adelphocoris suturalis (assembly GCA_030762985.1). Classification (NCBI taxonomy): domain Eukaryota; kingdom Metazoa; phylum Arthropoda; class Insecta; order Hemiptera; family Miridae; genus Adelphocoris; species Adelphocoris suturalis. Next base: position 39,099,519 of record CM061046.1, on the reverse strand, counting down.
CTAAGAGCAAAAGGAGTGAAACTCAACCCTAAGAAATGTCACTTATTTGAAAAAAAGGTAACGTACTTGGGCTTTGTAATATCTGGGAAAGGTATTGAAGCAGATCCAGTAAAGACGGCAAAAATCAGAGAGTGGCCAGTCCCTACTGATTGTCAACAGGTGAGAACATTCGTGGGAATGTGCTCGTACTACCGCTGTTTCATTCATAGTTTTGCGCAGAGGATGGCACCACTGTATGCCCTACAAGACAAAAATGCCAAGTTTGACTGGACTCCAGATTGTGCGGCCTCATTTGCAGACATCAAGGCAGCACTGACTGAACCTCCTGTGTTAGGACACCCTATCCCAGGATGTAAATTTATCCTGGATACAGATGCAAGTGACAGGGCAGTCGGAGCAGTCTTGTCACAGTTGCAGGAGGATGGCACAGAGAAAGTACTTTCTTATTTCAGTAAATGCCTCTCAAAGCCCGAAAGAAACTACTGCGCCACTCGGAAAGAACTGCTCAGCATAATTAAGGCCTTGAAGCATTTCCATTCATTTGGATTGAATTGTTGTGAAGAGTTCATAGTCAGAACTGATCATTCTGCGTTGCAATGGCTGACGAATTTCAAAGAACTGGATGGGCAGCTTGCCCGCTGGCTCCAGCTTCTGACCCCCTACCACTACAAGATAGTTCACAGATCAGGCAAGACACATCAGAATGCAGATTCACTGTCACGGAGGCCATGTGTGGAGGATGACTGTCATCACTGCTTGAAAGTGGAACAAAAACAAGAGTTGCAGGAGCAGTTAACCATGAGGGTCGAGTTAGAATGTTCTGACATTCAGTGGGAATCAGCCCGAGCAGCAGATAGTGAGCTCAATTTAGTGCGTTCCTGGGTGTCTGACAAAAAACGGCCTTCATGGGAGATTATAGCATCTGGTTCCACCTCCCTGAAAGCCCTTTGGGCAATGTTTGATGCTCTCTCACTTGAAAATGGAGTTCTTGTACGCACATGGGAGAATAATGAAGGAACGAAAAAGGCCCAACAGATAATAGTCCCACTGACACAAAGAAAGTGTGTTTTGAAACAGGCACATGACTTCGGTCATTTTGGGCGCCGTAGAACACTCAGTGCCATACGGGAACGATACTATTGGCCTGGCTTGCAAAAAGACACCAAGTTGTATTGTTTGACATGTGAAGTCTGTGGTAGAGGAGGAGGAAAGGGACGTCGCGTGAAGGCCCCACTCCAAAATTGTGTTTCTGGAGCTCCCTTTGAGCGGGTGGCCATCGATGTACTGGGCCCCTTACCACAGACTGATAGAGGAAACAAGTACATCATTGTGGCCATTGACTACTTCACCAAGTGGCCTGAAGCGTTTCCGGTGCCAAATGTCACAGCCGAAACTATTGCCCAAGGGTTGGTGGAGACAGTTATTTCACGTTTTGGAGTTCCACGAGAAATCCATAGTGATCAGGGAACTTGTTTTGAGGCCACAGTTTTCAAAGAAGTAATGGCACTCTTACAAATACAAAAGACACGGACTAGCCCCATGCATCCACAGAGCAACGGATTAGTGGAACGTTTCAACCGTACACTTTGGAGTATGCTCTCGAAGGTAGTGGGTCAAAATCAAAAGGACTGGGACAAATGGCTCCCATGTGTTCTTCTGGCATATCGTGCAACAGAACATTCGACTACAGGGTTTACACCAGCAGAACTGAACCTGGGAAGGACCCTGACATTACCAGTTCATCTGCTCTGCGGTTCAGTTCCAGGAATCAAGTCTGAAGCTAGCTATGCCAAGCAGTTACAAGAGCAACTACTGCAGATCCATGCATTGGCTAGGGATAAGCTGCTCACTGCATCTCGTGAAGCAAAAAGAAGGTACGATGTGAAAGCAGTGTCACCACGGTTCCAGATTGGTGATCGTGTTTGGTGTTTTTGGCCACGTCGTACAGTGGGACGTTGCCCAAAGCTCCAGTGTCCTTGGGTGGGACCTTGCGTCATTATGAAACCTCTGTCCGATGTTGTATTCCGGATCCGACCTCCAAAAGGGCGACCTCGAGTGGTCCACGCTGACAGACTAGCTCCGTACGCCGAAGAGGAAAAGGGAGGGGGTGATGTGACAGACACTACAATCTCATAGATATTTGTTGCCAACGCATGGCTTAGTTAGTTGTTAAAAACAATAAAAGTTCAGTTCAATTTTCCAATTCATACAAAGTGTTTATCATTTTTATTATTGATAATAAAATAGGTATGAATCACTAAAATATATATATATATATATGAAAAAGCGTTAAACTCTAGGATTTGTCTTAGAATGTCTCAAAACGCATTTCAATGATGACACATTTTGAAAACATTACCTACACACGTCGGATTTTAACAAGTTTTTTCCTACGGACTCGGAGATATCCCATCGCATCTATACATTCGATAATGAGTGTGTAGAGGGAGTGAGACAACCCAACTCAAACGAGCGAAGCGAGCAACATCCCCTACACACTTTAAACCTACCCTTAGTGGCAACACCTAAGGTTTCCAAACATTTTACAACTCCTACTCGACAGTAAAAGACCATCGCATCTATACAGCCACACCGAGTGAGCGAAACGAGCAACATCCCCAACATGTTTCAATCGTAATAAACCTCATTGGGGGGGGGGGGGGGGGGTATTTATAGAAGGGTGTTATAGGGTTTGTACATTATTTATAGGGTTTATTTAAGAATGAAACTCCGTTTGTCGGTCGGTCGTCTCTGATTGGGATGAGTCTATCCGTGTAGGGGGATATTCTTGCATTTCTCGGGAATAGTGTACAAGCGATTTTAAAATGTTCTAATCCCACCTGAACCATGGTCTGGAGGGTGGAAGGGGGGTGGGAGCCTCTTTTAATGTACGTGTTTTTACCGAGCGCCTGATCTTCTGCCACATTAAAATGTAATCGAGAACACTTTGTACGTCAGCAACAAAGTTATGTTTCTGGACTCGTAGAACACGATGGTGCAGTCAAAATCAGCAAAAGATGCTTCCTTCTTGGAGAAATCACCAAGAATATGCTGGAAATGACGAAAAATATTCGTTCCTTGCTATGGTTTTTTCCGCCATAGAGCAAGTAAATTTTGACGGTTTTCGCTCAGGTGGGTCTCAAAATGTTCTTCGAAGTTCCAATTCGGTCCCATGTGAGTTTTGTGGCGTCAAGAACCTGTGACGCTGGAATTTAGAATGGGGCCCCCTTGGGGCGTCTAGAAACGAATCTTGAAGACTAGAGCCCCCCATATCAGCTGAATAAGATCCGCAGGTAATATGTTTGCTTTCAACCTAAGAAGCTGGATTTGGAATGGTGGCCCCTTGGGACGTCTAGAAATGAACCATAAAGTCTAGAGCACCCTAATCAGCTGAGTAAGGTCTGGAGCTAATTTTGTTATTATTCAACTTGTGAAGGTGAAATCTGAAATGGAGGCCTCTTGGAACATCTAGAAACGAATCGTAAAAACTGAAGCTCCTTAAATCAGCTCTCACCCAGCCCCGGAGGTAATATCTTAGTTATTCAATCAATGAAGCTAAAAATTGAAATGGGGGGAACCCTTGGGGCATCTGGAAACGAATTTTAAAGCCTAGAGCCCCCTATGTTAGTCCAATAACTTGGATTTTTTTCTGATTTTTTGTGTTCTTAAAACTTGTTATTATAGGCACTCCAAAAACGCTCTCTATGTTTCACTTCGGTGTCTCAAAAATTGTGGGAAGAATGTTGGTATACTTGGTATCCTTCTGATATAACATTTATAAGGCTATGTTGGGAGGCGTAGGGAGCAGCAAGGGAATTCTTTCTCTTGGATCCGATGAAGGTGTGCATTTAAATAATCTGTAATAGATCTGAAACATGCCACCGGAAACCCTACGTCGTCGATTTGCAAGAACACGATCTTTTCCCTCCAAAAGGTTTCACCATCTCTTTCATTCAGCTACCATCCGAAACACCTCTCGATGTCTTTTATCCACAGAATATCTGATGGCTGCTTCGTAACATATTCTAGCCTGAGGCATGGACATCCGGAAGACTTCTTTGGATGGAGCATCATCGCACTCGTTTCCTCGTATTTATAAATATAAATAAATTGCAGTAATATATAAATATAGTGTAATAGTATGACACGGACAACGTTTAATAATTTGCGTAGAATGGCAATATGGAAGGGGGTGAATGTAGAGGGTAAAACTGATGAATTGTGATTTACACTATTCTCATCTGAGTTTTGTGATTCTATTTTTAGCTCAGTTAATTTATTATTTGCTCTAGTTTTGGGATATTATATCGTAGGTGTTTCTAATTTTTATTATAGGACGGGTGAACAGAGGGAGTAATAGTAATAAATCGTTGTTTCAATTATTCTTCATCTGGTTTCCATTACTATATATTATTTTGTTCGATCCAGATTTCAGTCTAGTTACTCAAAAATCCCTGGAAGGCTCAAATTTATTGATTGTAGGAGTAAATGGAAAGGGTAAAGGAAGGCAGTTATTCCAATAAATCATGATATTTTATAGTTTCTCATGCTTTTTTCTCACCTTTATTTTGTAATCTTTCAGTTTAGATGTGCTAAAAATTGGGGATTTCATTTTGATGACGGGATTTTTTTCCTTGAAGAGGAGTGATAGAAGGTGAAGTGAAATTAACTATTCATCAACCGATTTTGAAGATTTTTTTTCCCGGCTATTTTCGATATTGCTCGAAGTATTGGGTTTGTTGGTAGAACCACTCTCAGTAATTTAAAATTTCATTATTGGTTGGAGGTTGGGGGGTGGGAATACCGATATATCGTAATATTTTCAACCTATTTGTGAAATAAGTTGTAACTTTATCGTGGTTTTGAGTCTGGAGGGGAAGGGGATGTCCTCGCAACACATTGATATCAGGTCATAATGGAGGGGTGGGGTACATCCAGTAAATGCTTAATCTACTCGCTATTCTGACCAAAATCATTTACAACCCTTACGTAGGGACGTCCCTGTTATTGCATAAATTAATTGAAAATATGTTTTTCGGTTTTTTTTTTCAAACTGGTATTAAGATTATCAATATCCAAATCTGTATAATATCCCGTGATTCATTGTCAAAATTACCAAAAATGATGTGCCACATGTGAAAATCTCTAAAAATTCAATTTTGTGCATTTAGCGCGTGATTGTGCCCGTTTTCGTACACTCAAAAATTCGAGTGATGGGTTATTTTTCCATGAAATTTTGAGTGGGTTCCGAATCTACAATAAAAATGGGAGTTATTACTTGAAGACACGAAATGGGAGCCGTAGCGCTACTATGACACATGATAATAACAATTATTTCACCATTGAATAAATATTGCTCTTAAATGCGGAGGTGCTATATATGATCTTTTGGATATCATAAGAAGAAATAAAATTAAGGTTTAGTCATGTTGAAAAGGGACAGTCTGTACAGCAAGTTGTCTTCTAAGCCACTGGCGACAGTCATGTTGACAGTGACATTTCACTTAGTACTACTTAACGGTAGTATAGAGGTAATTTCAAGTAATTATCAGTTAATGTATTGGTAGCTAGTCAATTAGTGATTTTATTTGTAACGGCCCAAGTCGTAATTCCCAGCCTAATAGCTCGACTGGGCCGATGATTATCAGCCCTAAAATATTCATTGGTCTCACGTGAGTACCGTAGGCCCCCCAGGGGTCCAGAGCGAGGGACCTAGAGAGGCACAGTTAGCCGATCAAATATTTACGGACATATTTCAAAACGGTTCTGTTGCTATGCTCGCCTTCTCGCTCAACAGTGTCAATTCCACCAGCGATTTCCAGAAACGTGCTACCCACGTACAAACATGAGTGTCAAGTGATCCATCCGATCTGTAATAAGCTAACAACTAACCGCCATATGTGGATGTGATTCTGACGGAACTGCTTCGGATACGGATGACGTTTGGATGGTCGTTATAATTATGTTTCATGTTTTTTGAGTTCGAGCCGCAGATTCTAAGAGGAAAGATCTAGGGGGTCCAGCGGGGCTTGCAAGTCCTCATAATAATTAGTAACAAAATTATAACTAAAGATAATTCTCCACGATTATTTACCAATTTCACCAATCGGGATGTACATGCACCATTCTTGCTTCATTTTATTGCATGTAAAAACCAACAAAATGTATTTTAAATGCAATAAAATGAAGCAAGAATTAAAATTTTCGGATACATCCTATTTTATGATTTTAATTTTTAGCAACTATCATATTTTCCGGGGTCAAAACTTTGATACAGCACAATCTACGTATTTAGCAAATTCATTATTTGCAAATCGAAGCCCAATGGTACACGATTGTAGTGTAGAATTTTTCTGCGTGGAAAAAATTCTAACATTAATCAAATTCTTTGATAAAAACTTTAACGAACTACTTAATCTTTCTTCTAGACTGTACGGCCCGAAGAGTACACAATGGTCATAAAATGTTGTGTAGTAGAAAAAGAGGCTCGCTGCAGGTGTTGATGAAAGGGAACCCTTGTCTGAGGTGAGTTATCGTCATGATGGCCCTTCAGTCCACGTTCAACACGTTTCGTTTTATTTGTTATAGTCAAAGAATACGTTTCCTTACAATTTCAATCTATGTATACATGTTAGAATGTATACTTAAATGCGCTGAAATTGGCAAGGAAGAGATGGCATTATCTTGTATTTACATGGAGTTCAAAGAATAGTTCACCACAAGCGATTTTACAGTTTTATGTAGGAGTTATAAAACAAAACCCTTGATGACAATATCATCCTTCCACCTTGTAGATGGATTGTGCATTGATGTGTAACTATGTTTGTTTCTTGCTCATAATGTATTATTTTAGATAAATTTAAGTAGTTTAGTTGGTCGATTAGGACAGGAATAAGCCTCAGAGGTCAATCACCTAATTAGTTCACCCCCATACCTTATAACTATATTCTACACGTCCCAAAAGCGCTTCATTTCAAATTTCATCACCGAAGGTCGATTAGGAAAGAAATGAGCCTCAGCCCTCAGAAGCCTTCAGCTGGTCAATGCGCCTCCATGCCTTGAAATTGTTTTCTAGGTGTCACTAAGGAGCTCCATGTTGAATTTGAGCACCATGGGTCAATTAGGAAAAATATTTGCCTCAGAGCTCATCCATACATTGCAATTGTATCCTAAATATCCGAAAGAATCTCAATTTCAAATTTTAGCACCGAAGGTTAATTAAGAAATAAATCAGACTTACGGGTCTCACCTTCTAACCTATTTGCATAACACAATTTCGTAATGGTCGGGCGAATCGATGAAATCGTCATCAATATGCATACATGGCGTTGGCATCCTCCGAGAAAAAATTTAAGCAATTAAATAAAACATATACACTTTACAAGTCCCACTTACCTAAGTACGTCAACACTTGCATACTTACTAGGTACCCACCAGCTGATTACTAAAGAGATGCAAAAAATACCATCGTACGCTTGGCTAGTCCATCTTTAGGTGACAAGAGTTAATAACAAACTAGATTTTGTGAAGAAGAATTAATTTGGAATTATATCAACTGATAAATTTTAACTACATTCCACCAATTATGATTTGCTCTCCAATTATGATTCCCTGGTCATCATCTAGCTGTATTCTTAAATTTATCGACATTCTGTACATCCAAGAAGGAAAGGAGGTATCCAAACTCCCCTCAGAATTGGATACTCACGATCACACATTCTCACCTAACGAAAAAAGACCGAATCCCACCTCCAAACTGCGCTACTTGTGGATGCCAACTTACAATGGGCAAACGTAAACTGCAACCCACCTCGTCAAAATGTAGACAACTGTCACTACTACCCAAAGTGAACACTATCCCCCGTCTGACAACAACCTCCCCTATCCAAAGTGACAATGGCACCCCTACCCCGTGGCTTACCTTAGAATAATTGAAACAAATTGTTGAATGGGAAAACAATAATTTTCACGGCTTTGCTAAGTGTTGGTAAAGCTAATAAGCTATGTTCTCCAAAATCCTTTTATCGCGTACTTCCGTTTTGGAACAGTTTTGATCTGATTTTGGTGAAATTTGAGGGAATATGAGGGTTAGGCTGTAAATGGTTCCCTATCAGTTTCATTACTCACAAATAATTACTTTAGACTGCGCATGCGCTAACGGAAAGTCCTTCTAGTATTCCTTCTAGTTTTCCCGCGTTCTAGACGTCAGATCCAGCTCACAAATGGAGGGTGGTTAGGAAAATACGATTCAATCAATCAACCTATATAAATTTCATCATGATCGTATCATTAGTCCGTGTACTGAGATTATAATATAAAACACTATTCATGTTTGCTTTGGTGGCAGTTGACAATGACATCGCTCAACAAGAAACAAGGGTGACGTTGTCAAAGTCTGATCCAATGGTAAAAGTGAAAGTAGTCAGTCGGGTGGCAGTTGATCGTTGCCCTTTACAATACGTCACTTGCTTGTGGAATGCCCTGTTTTCAATAACATCTCATTGCTACCAAGAAATCTCGGAGAACTTCTAGAAAATAGATCGACACATTCGAAAGACATTTTTGACGATCCCAAGAGACTATCACTGCATTATAAACTGTAATTTCCAATTATTTTGGTACTTATTGTAATGTGTGGTTCCAACTGAATAATTGAATGTACCATTAAAGAAAAGAAAAAAACATTTTTTTCCCTCATGTTTTTGATGATTTCCCCTGCAAAATTTCTGCCCCTTAGGGAGAATGAACGGCTTAACGTGAAGCGATCCGGGTGGCTTCATTCGATTCTCCGGAATAATTTTTATAAATGACAACAAAAAAAAAGTGTTACCTTCAAGGTTTTTTTAGTTCTCAATTTTTAATATCCCCCGAATACTACCGTTTAGGATTGACCAAAAATGAAGCCGAGCTTCCAGGACCCATTAGACGCTATTTGTGATTCTAGACTCAATTTTCATAAACTTCGGTCCAATAGTTTTAGAAAAATGTCTTGATCCCTTACGGAGGACAGACGGATTTATTTAATTCGTTTTTTAGATTCTACGCATCTTGAAATGTAAACCAAAAAATTTTTGAGGGGGGGAGGGGGGTTAAATTTGTTTCTTGGTCGATTACAAAGGTTCATTTATACACAACCAAAATGTATTGTTGAGTAAAAATATGTATTTTTGAAAAGTTAGACTGAATTGTTTCCTAGAATTTTAAGTGGCTATTTGAATAACTATAAATTAATGAGAGTTGGGTCAAAAAGACCCAAGTTCATAATACATGTTTCTGAGTTTAGAATTCTATACCGAACGTTAGATTATAGAAACATATGGGTATATTCGTGATCAGCGTCTAATGTCCTATAAGAGTCTCTCAAATCAATTTTGAACACCCAGGTTCGTGACTTGTCTCATTGAGTTCTAGTCGAACCAATCTAAAGAATCTAAAGATTAACCGATGGCGATTAATCTTTTCGTGTTATCGATTATCCAGAGCAGCGTTGGTGTCGCAATTGTTAAAAATCAGAAGCAGGTTACCGATAGTTGGTCTTAGCAAACTTCAGATTCTGAGACAATAGGTACATATACCTGATAACTTCCTTTATTTTTATTGTCTTTTTTATTGTTATAATATTTGCCTCTATAATTGTTAAAATTAAATTCAATCTTCTAATTGCTCAGCTCAACAACCTTGAGTCATTTTAAAGAAGACAAAAATGCAATAAATGGCGTGCAGAGCCTGTACAACAAGATGCTGTTCACCACTAAACTTTTATTTTTACAGATATTTTTTATTTCGATTCCTAAAAGAGATATTTCTTTCATTGAAACACCTATAATTAAGATTGGTATATTTTCATATATGTATAAAGTATGTTACATATATGCAATATGTTACAATCCAAAAATCGTTTGAGAATTTACCAACCAAAACGGATTACTACATGGTTGGCATTTTCAGATATATTTAAATATTAAAGCCACTACAATTTACCTCAATGGGAACCCCAAAAAATATACTTTTGGGATCATATCTTTATACCCAGGAACAAAGCGCTGTCGAGAAATCATGATATTCATGATCTATCATTCACACATAAAATATCGTTATAAACTCGTTTCACAAACATATAGTGTTGATAAATCATTTTGAATTCCAACTTAAGAAATTGTTATAAAGCTTAATGACCTATGAAGTAAGCGTAAAGTCGGTGGGGCTTTTCAGATGAATTTGTTAGAGTTGAACCATAGTGCATAGGGTCTAATATAGGTACCTTTGGTTATTACGAATGAATATAGGTACCTTTGGTTATTACGAATGAATTATGTTGTTAAGATGATGGGTTATGATTATTAATAATAAGCTATACCATGATTGTGTCAAAGACCTCACGGCCCGAATATAGCCAGCCTGGGATCAATAATGTTCTGGGAAACAATATATTGATGTTTTATTTTCTTTGATGTTAGCGTGACACTGTTTTCTGTCTTTTGGAAAAATATTCCTTCAGTAAATGACCGAAGAAATTATTGGAATGATTAAAAAAAATTCAAAAATCAACTTCAGTGAAACTAGATTTGAGGTAGTCTCATACGCACGCACACACTCACAGAATTTGAATATGGGACATACCATTACCATTATACACAAGAAAGAAAAAATAGACAAATAAATTTAAAAAATAAAATAAAATAAAAATTATATAAATAAATAAAAATTTTAATAAACAATTGTTATTATTGTTCCGTCCCAATGATTTTACCCTTGAACTCACTGTTGAAATTTTATCTTTATTTGCGGTAGGCCATACACAAAGCAGTATTTTATAAGCTATATTCACCACATTTTCAGTCTATTCGGAACTTTTTTATCAACTGGTACTTGTTTATAAATCGCTATTTTTATCAGTCATTGGGCTATCCTTAGCAACAGTAAATAGTCATTCCATTCAATCAACAGTTTTACATGGGTATTCGCAATGATCAGTGAGCTTCCCCTGATCCCCCTATAAATGAACTTATGGTTACGATCCCCCTATAAATAAACTTATGGTTTGGTTACGACCAAACAGTATATTTCATTATATTGCACACTACAAATATAAATGTTTGTTATAAAATATAATTTAAGTAATATCCAATTTAATGGACGTTATAGTGTAGTGACTACGAATATTTGGCATTTTCTGGACATAATAAATTTTGCTACTTCGCATGAACTTGTGCGCATCCACCTCTAGATTAGATTCGTCCCAGTCATTTTGTATCTGTAAATCTGGATATCCACCAGTATCTATCTTTAATTCTATAAGTTTATCACTCCTCTTATTTGTCGATTATCCCCCAAAATTGAACATAAATCGTCTCAATACTATTTCATGAAGGTACGTTATTGTGAGGATCCACCAGTATCTACATAATATTTTATTCTCTAGGTTTATCCCTCCTGTTATTTGTCGATTATCCCATAAAATTATGCATAAATCGTCTCAATATTATGTCGTGAAGATACGTTATTGTGGCGATCGAGAGGATTATCTTGAATTTGAAAGTCACTCATCCAACGGATCAGGGATTGGTTGCATTGCACCCCTTTTTTCATCCACCTGTTGCTCATACAGGTTGCGTTTCTGCATGTCGGCAGGCCTTATAGCATAACGTACTCTACATAATATTATCTTCAGTGGATTGTCTCACAATTATTTTCATCAGTCACAGTTTGTAGGGATAGCTACGGATTGTCGACGGATGATTATTCATGTACCGTACCTCACTGCTGGTTATTATTAATTTTTACCATTTTCTCATCTTTTATCTACTGACATTACCTATTATATACCTACTGGAACTTTCTTGTAACAATCACCGCTGCCACAATATGAACTCGCAACTAAAGTACCTATAATCACTGAACCATTCATGTTTGTGTTGTTTCCACCTACCTAGGGTGCGGATGGATGTTATCACCATTGGGAATTGAATTATTTGAAGTGTCTCGAATCTGGATATTATTTATTACATCTAACTACCAGATATAGTTTCAAATATCAAGCAAATTCGATCTACAAATAATTATATTAATCTAATTAGAGTCCAACAGTTAGGTACACGGTTTTATGATATATAGATCCATACTGTTTATGAATCCCACCATTTACCATTATGTATTAACAATGTATTGATGGGCTGTGATCAGCTGCGGGACCGCAAGTTAAATATTTTCCTAATCAATCGACCTTCGTTGCTCAAATTTAAGAGGCCGCTCCATTGTGGTTCCTAAAAAAAACAATAACGGCATACGGAGGCGCATTGATCAGTTGAAGAGCTAATAAGGTTAATTTCTCATCTAATCGACCTATGGTGATTAAATTTTAAATGCTGCACTTTTGGGACACATAGAATACAATTACAAGTCCTGGAGGCGAAATGATCAGCAGAGAAACCTCAAAGGCTAATTTATGTCGTAATAGACCTTCGGTGATGAAATTAGAATTAGAGTGCGTATGGAGTACCTCGAAAACTGTTACGAGGTATTTAGGTCCACTTATCAGCTAAAGGTCTTCTGAGGCTGAATTATTTTCTAATCGACCTACTGGACTCACTAATTGATTGTAATTGAAGGTTTTATGTGCATGAAATAAACAAAGCTCCAAATCAATACGTAGTCCGTGCAACCCTTTTAGAGGGTGGAAAGATTAAGGTTAAGACTGTGTCATAAAGGGTTTTGTTTCTTAACATTACTTAAAGTAAACCCTTTTGCGCGGCGCAATGCGTCTAGTTTTGATAATGCACTACAGGCTGGATTTTATAAAATTGTAGACCAGTGATATGCGTATAAGTGCTATCAAATAAAAAATCATTAACCTTTTTGTAACCATTGTAGCGTTTTCTGTTGGTTAAAGAAACATGTTAAGTAGTTAAGCCTGACTACTACCAATTCACGTTATTATACCTCGAGAAAGATTGATAGTTCTTCAATTACTTTGTAAGATTCTAGCATCAATCAAGATCTTTCCAACAAGTTTGAACAATTTCCCTCAGTTGAAAACAGGTGGAGTTAGGTACCTTTCCTCAAGAAAGTCTTCGTGGTTGGCGGAAATCATTACAAAAAACGTAAAATGTCAAAAACTGACATTTTTGCGATTGCGAATTTTTTTATTGCCACCCAACCCAAATACATTTCCATGTCAATATAAAACACGAAATTCGCCCACATGGTTGTGCTGATGACTGGAACGTTTTCAAACGCATCCATAGGATCCATGGAAATTGTCTTTTGGCACTTTGGTAATTATCTGTTAGGTCATTAGTAGCAAAAGCCCAGTCCCTAATCTGCATGTGGGGCCCCAGACCGGCTTTGCATTGGTCTTATTAATGGGATGAAATATCCATTGATCTTCAGTAATTTGAGATCTGAGCTACAACTCTCAGGTCCTCGCATTTTCTAAGGCGATGCTCAATAAACTGGTTTCTCGCATTCTCTTGATTGTCGCTAAGTTGTAAACCTTTAATGATAAAATCTCTTTGACTAATACGAGTATGTTGAGGGAAAACAGAATGGTTAGTAGCTAATTCAAAATTCGTTGGGAACGCTAAGCCCAGGAAATTTTACCTTATTCTTGTATGATGTTTCTAATGCTAAGGTTGCTATGGATGCATATTCTGACGACCTTATGATCTGACGGATTTTCCCGAACAAACAACCTACGTGTTTAAGAAAATTAGTTGGTTACTTTGGCAGCAGCTAAATCACGACAATCAAGATTAAATCCGTCGGTCCCGAGTAATTTGATACCGAAGATACAGATCTCAACGCCTCCATCGTTGGCAGAACGAAGTTCAATAGGGAACGTATGTCGTACCTACCTGTCAGGACGACTTAGTACTCGGACCCGAAAACGATGTAGATCGGACACATTCGGCCGTACTCGGCCATCTCTATTCATTGCGACTTGCTCTTCTATGCTTACCGACTAACTTTTAACCTTGTAATCATTTTTTTATGCGGTGAGCAGCCAAAAATTTCAAGTCTAAAGTTAAATACTGCTGTAAAAAACTGTCATAAAATCTCACAAACCCACAACCATTTTTTTTTTCTCCAGAATCAAACATTTCTCACTTTTACGCATCTTCAAGTCAAATAGAGAATTTCCCAATTTAAACTGAAAACTTTCCAAATAGATTAGAGATTTTTTTAAATCGAGTTAAGAATTTTGTAAACCAGGTAGTAATTAGAACATATATATATTAATGACATCATAGAACAGAAGATGTGTCCGCGTTCGGATTGCGGTTACATCTACAAATATGTATAATTCGCTACAACTGTACTCAGATTACTTCTACTGGTTAGAGAAGCGCCCTTTTGTTCCATAATCCCTTTTATTTTAATCCCTAATAATAATCTATATGGTCCGAGAGCAGCTTCATTGTACTCGTGTCACACAGTGATTTACTTTTTAGAACCCCGATTTGTACTCACTGATGGAAAGGTCCTCACTCAGGCCTTGTGTACTATTAAAGAACCTAATACGTAAAAGAACCTCAAAATCCTCAAGATGTATCTTCAACATCCAATATTGTACAGTTCCTATTCCCTACAGTTTCCAGTCTCGCCGTGCTCGCGAATCGAGACGTTCGCAGACCCTCCGGTAGGCCGCAACCAGCCTTTATCTTTCCGCTTCGTGTCGTATGTGAAAAGGCGGGTGTGTGTTTCTTTTGCACGGAAACACCGGTTAATAATATAGGAGGCAGTTTTCAGTGGAAATGATTCACCGGTGAGATAACCAGAGCGGCGGCCTGTGCGTCCGCGGCGTTCCTTTCTGAAGAGCAGGTGACTCAATCCCATTCATATTTCGAAGGAGGATGACAGCTCATGCATTAGTGAATGAAGAACCCAACGCAGGTAGCATCCTCGGCTTCAACAACTTTTCAATTCTCCTACGACTCTTGATTTGAGAGGTGAGAAGGCGATAAACTTCATCAACAACTTTTCAGAGTGCTCGGTTTAGTTCTCTGATTATAACTATTGCTTTACTCGAGACGTCGCGATCGTTCAAGAACATGGTAATTTTCTTAATATTAGGTTAGAAGTTGGGTCCTCTGTCGGGGTGAGAAAGTGCATCGTACGTTTTGTAACTATTTGTAAAATATTATATTCCCTATCATTTAGTTGTACAGCAACTTCTCCTATGAGAACACCTTTTCAAACCTCTCTTTTAATAGTCCGGGAGCCCACCCCCTTTTTCCTACCTGATCTTAGGGAAAAGGTTTAACCCTCTAGAATCAAAGGTATCCATTGGACAAAAAAAATTCTTTTCTGACAACCAATCCGGGGGTCCGGGGGGGGGGGGGGGGGGGGGTTAGGCGTAGGAAGTTTGGTATGAATTTGACGTCAACCGTTCACATTTCTCCTCCTGAACTTGAAACTATCTAGTCAGACAAGATCAGAAGGGGCAATAAAAAAATCAGACAACAATTTAAAATTCAAAATTTGACTGAAATTTACCTCATAGGAGGGATGAAAATGTTCAACCACATTTAACTCATCTGGGTAGTATTAGTTGACATTCGCTTCTTCAGACAATATTTCGATGGTATAACCAAACTAGACACCCGCACTTGAAATTTGTGAAGAAGAAAAATCACCTCATAAGAGAGATCCATTAATTTGACGCCAATCGTTCAGATTTCTCCACCATAATTTGAGAATACCAGAAGGAGCGTTCAAAAATTTGAGACCAATTCAAAATTTGACTGAAATTTGCCTCTGAGGAGGTATGATCAAATCCTACGACATTTCACTCTTCTGAGTATCACAAGCTGATATTCATTTCGTCAGACAAAATTTCAAAGGGTATAACCAAACCAGACACCCAAAATATACCCAAAATCAACAATTTGTTTGAAATGTTAAAAAACATAAGGAGAAGTTCACATTTTTGAACTTCTTCGTCATACTAGATTTGCAGATGCGTTAAAAAATCAGACGTTGTCAAACGGGATATTGAAATGAGAATAAGGATTGGTGCATTGCTACAACTTATTTTATGTCATAACCATTGTTCAAAAGTTGAACAATTTATTTCCTTAAGGGGACACATTTGCGAAGTCTTAAATTTTTATAGACTAAAAAGTGAGCTGCAGTTGAGCGAATGATTGCATCTATCACTTATCGTCTTTTTCGTCTCTCTCATTTTCACTATAAATTTTGTCGTTTTCTGGAGTATCTTGGTCTTCCGAAATATCTTCAACGGAAGCCTACAATTCTTCTGCTGATTTTCACTATCAAACCAGTCTATCATATTAAAGAACCTTTCTCAGCTTCTAGCCAGCAACCACATGGCATAGGAGGCACCAATGTTGGCAAATGAGGCCTGTTTTATCTGTATTGTTCCAAATACTTGAAACAATGCTTGAAATTCGTTCGAGATATTTTCTTCTGCAGGGTTTTCTCAAAGGAGAGCAAATTTGATGGATCCGCTTGTCTTGTGAGATCTCTGGGCAGTTTATACTCCAAACCCTCATGCCAACCTTGTCAAAGGTGTGAGCTACCTACGCCTAAGAAAATGCTTGCAAATTTGCTTACCTTCTAATGCATTCGTCCTACTACCTACGTTACTGACTCGGTGGACTTGATCTGTCGTAGCGTTGTTGTCTGAAACGAAATTGATGATCTGGGATTAAATTTCTTTTTACCAGGTATTATTGGTTTAAGTCGCTTAAGAAGCAATTTTCCGGGTAGTTTTGACATTAAAGAGAGGGGGGATACAGGTTGATACCCTAATTTCTCCCTTTCCCCGTTTGGGTATCATTATAACCTCTGCAAATTTTCCATGGAAATGGTAGGTACCTACGTGTTTCAACCTAAACGCAGCATTAATAATGAGTAGACATTTCAGGATTGCCTTTTGGGGAACCTCCTTCACTATTCTACTCGTTATCAAGACGTAGCCAGGCGTCTTTTTTGTATTGATGTTGCTTTTTATTTAATTTTCAAGTTCTTTCAGTGTAACTGGTAGGTATATAGTATTTCGAATTCATCTGTTTTTTTATTTCTAACCGAGTTGTATTTATTTTTCTTCCGATGTCTGACTTGGTAGTGGTTGAAATGTTTCGTAGAAATGTTTCTGCAGAAATTGTACTTTTTCCTGGCTATTTCTGGCCTATGCACCGTCACTATTTTGGTTGGAGATGAGAAAACTTTGGGCCTTTTTATAATTTATTTTAGTAGCCTTAAATAGAGAAAACTCTATGTCCTTCTCTTGTGTCAGGATATTCAGATAATTTTGCAACGGGTTCATATTCTATTGTTTTAATCAAATGTTTCAGTTTGTTAATACCTATCTGATAAGTATAGTTTCGTTTTCGGGCTTTACGATTCACATCCAGGTGATTTCTTGCTTCTAATGGATATAATTTCGGATTATCACAATCGTAACTTTGGCTTAATGGAGTATTCTGCCATGGCTGGCTGTTGCACATTATCGATTATTAAGTTCGTTTTCTAATCGTGGGGTTTTAAAGACACTTTCAAAACAATTGATGATCTCAAGTGAATGTAAACGAATTCAGAGGACAGCGATGTTCATTCGCTCGTTATATTAATTAACTATCAGCGAAAAAATGATCCTAAAACAAAATAATCCAAGTATATCGTGGGGGGGGGGGGGGGGGGACTTTCTGGTTCTGTTTTTGACAGAAAAAAGGTCCAAGGTATTGCTTGAATAGCTGTTTTTTGTGTTTAACAACTGAGGGCAAACCATTTGGAGGTAGCACGTGAAGAGTACCTATTCGAAAGGACAGCCGACATTTTGAACAATATTTCTAAAGCATTTCACCATCCTTTTCTCATTAAGAAATGGAAAGAAGTTATTGTCTTAGCAAAGGACTAACAGCATTACATTATCAGTTTATTATCAGCAACAGCGTTACCTACTTTTTATGGTGCAAGAGTCGATTTTGGCTTGAGAAACACCGAAAATGGGATTAGGTTGCTACAAATTCAGTTTCTATGCAAGCGGACCTATCTACAATGATCGACTGAGATTTACCAAACGTCCTATGACAAAATTTAGGGTGACAAAAAAATTGATTTTCATTATCAAACAAATCGATGTTTTTCTGCGCCCTAATATTATTTCCACTTCATTTTCGGTGATACAATTTATTGGGTTATTATGTCGGAAGGTTGAGGCTTCAAGAAGATTTCATTGTTTACAGTTAGGGCAGAAGAGAGTTTAAATTTGGCTTGGAAATTTTCGAATAAAGTAGTAACTAGGTAATCCTACTAAATTTTACTTTTTCCACAAGTTCTTCTCTTGGAAAATTTTGGTTCATACCTATTCTCAAGATTGATGACAAAGCCGAATAAAATCTTGAATCGCCAATAAATCGGAAAAATGAACAAAAAAATACTTGGAGACAATGCTAATAAGAAATCATTTGCAGAAGTACTCGCTCTAAAACAACATTCGAGTTGTCTACACCATATATCGAAGGCGCTCGCCTAAATTATTGGGCACAATTCTCTGTTATGTTTAGGACTAGTGATTGCTGTTCCATCTTTTGAGAGAACCGAACATTATTTAAAAAGGGATATTATTTCTACTCAAAGGTTAACATGAAATAAGGAGCTGACTGTTCTATTTCAACATCCGTGCTTCAGAAGGGGCTTCAGACCACCATTAAAAATACTTGTACCCATTGCTGCCGATTCTGACGAAGTTACCATTGCCCTCCGCATTTTCATTAACTCTAAATCTACGGACTTTCGTATCCCTCTAGAAGTTGGAATAGTTTATTACCTTCACGATTTTTGAGTATTTATTTAGAGAAATACGTCTTTGTGCAGGGTTTTCTACGGTTAGGTTCATGACGGATAAATTTTCATTATAGTTCCAAATTTCAAAATTCTCCAATAGATTTTCTCCTGTTCTATCAAACAACTTTTTTCACCCCTTATTCACCAAATTTAGGTAGGTAACAGAGGTTCTGTATGTGAAATACACCTCCACACATCCTCAAATGCCGTTACAATGAAGCCATCCAGCGATATGCTGGACACACTCTCCTGTTCACCAACGGCTCAAAGACACCTGATGGTGTTGGCCTCGCTCTATGGAGCCCCAATTTCCAAGTCGCTGGACGCTTATCTCCTGTTGCGTCTGTATTCACAGCAGAACTGTGGGGAGTGACACTGGCTGTTCGACACTGACAGTTGTTGGGAGTTGGGAATTATGTGATCTGTAGCGATTCACTAAGTACCATCGAGGCAATTAGGGATACATATTCTGATGATCCTCTAATACAAAGCTTACGTGTATTGGTACACCAAGCCTCAACTTCGGGCTCAATCATAACTTTCATGTTTGTGCCAAGCCATGTGGGTATTCATGGCAACGAGTGTGCTGATGCCCTTGCGGGGAGAGTCATTGTTGATAACTCCTTCGATATGCTGCCTATACGCATAGAGGATCAAATCTCTAACTTGCAACATAAAGCCAGTTCCATTTGGCATGAGCAATGGCAGAGTGAGGTCACTGGTCTGCGTGGTGTCCTTCAGGACTTGTGCCCGGTGGGTATATTCGTAACCCAATTTCCAAGGAGGGACCGAATAGCGGTCAACCGAGTTGCCACTGGCCATACCCATCTTACTAACAGACACCTGCTTAGAGCAGGAACTCGAGATGTTGTGTGCGGAAGGTGTGGGGGTGATCCGTCCATCCGTCACCTCCTGGAGGACTGCCCATACCTTATAGACCTCCGAGTCCAGCATCGGCCCCCTCAGTGGGTTGACGTTTTATCTGGACCAGACAAGGTCCAGTCCCTGTTGTCGTACCTGAGAGCCGCTGAGCTCTACTACGAACTGTGATATCTGATCTGTGATATATTTTTGTACAATCTAGTTATAGTTTTATTTCACTTTGGCAATTATACATGTATGGTAACACATATTTAGTTATTAGCCTATTCTAGATCTAGTCTTAGTTGTATTATTTAATTTTTGAGGTTTTATTTTTATTTTTTATCCGCTCTAGGGGCTAAACAGTGGTCATCTTTACCCCTTATTTTGTCCTCCGATTTGCCAGTGGAATCCGTGATAGCACTCCGTTTGGTGGTGGAGGGTAGCGTGGCCCCCCTTGGAATCGTGCGACTTGCTGTCCCTTTGGACACCTTGTTCAATGCCGCTAATGACCCTTATGGCTGAGGTGCGGCTTAAACCACACAAAAAAAAAAAAAAAACTATTGTAATGCCACTAATTACCCTTCAGGTTAAGATATAAGTGATTAAAAAATATATTTAAAAAGTTCCCTCAAACTCAAAATTATTTGGTTTAGTTTAAAGGTTGAACATTTAATTTTTTCTCTTCATTTTTTATATATTTCTTTAGTTATTTATTTTTTATTTTATTTGTTTATCTATATAAATTTTGTTAATAACACCATTTTTCAGAAAAACTTAATATTTAAGCCCTACGGATAAGACATCACTTTCATTTCAATAATTATTCTTGTTCTCTGAAGTCACAATTTTCACTATCAAATGTGGTTAAAGATTATTCTGGATTATCTTGTGAATGTCTGTCTGGTTTTATTTGTTGATAGACCGGGTTATTACCAGTTGTGACTTATTGGTTTCGAATTGCATAATGCATATGTGTGCAATATCACAGAATCTCCAGTTTCTGGAGTTACATAATATAATCGGGGCCTGCGCGGGCGCTGTTACTCGACTATTTCATGATTAGGTCATCCTAAAAAGACCATTTACCAGGAGATGCGCTAATTTGGTTAATGCATTCTTCCATTCCCGTAACATTGCGTTTTATAAGTAGCCGTACCTTAAAATAAGTTTAAATTGACGCTTGATCTTGATTGTCAAGTTTGGGGTTTGTAGTTTCACTGTAGATTCACACATTACCGGTGCTATTACGATACCTAACTGCACATACAACAGCAGACAGGGGATTGCCTTACGAATCAGTAGATATTTCGTCACAGTTTTTGGCTTTACCAATATTGTTGGGAATTGCTGAATGAGTAGAGAATTCGACTTATTGAATCCCTGACTAATGTATATCCTAACTTTCAAGAGGATGTTGTTTGAAGATTCACCCTGGAATGCTCACCCCATATTGTGAGAAGGGGAACACCCCGGAGCGCCAGGTCCCGTGAAGTATTAAGGAAATGACCCTGGAGTGCGAAGTCCTGTGAAGTTTACACCCTGGAGCGCTATGTCCGTGAAGTATGGAAAGAAGGACGTTGACAACAGAAAAGGCCGAAATTCGCCACGATAATGATGGTCAGGCCACCGGTTGGCACTTTTACACTTCTTGACCTTATGGAAGTAAAAGTGGCGGTTACGAAAGGAAAGTGACGTGCTGTGATCACTTGACCCCCTCGAGTAGCGGCCATCTCAAAATCACGTTCCGACTTGCTATTTTATTTGGTAAATCTAAATGTTAGAATATACATAATGTTCGTGCTCAAAAAATATCATACTTCAGGTTGTTAGCAAATGGATGATCTTTCCTTGCATTATTTACAATCAATAGCATGTATTTCAATGAAAAATATAATCTTACAAGCTTCCTTAGTCATAAACTTGAATAAACCTGTACACGCTAATAGAACATATCTAATATGTTAACGATGTCCTTCAAACTCAACTCAACTACAATGTGAAAGAATAAATTCCTTTCTCAAAATTTCATACTAAATCAAGTTCCCACCAAGATACGGGTCCTTATTAAGTTGATCAATACGTGTTAAGTACGCCAGTAATGCATCTACCAAAAATGCTGAATGAAGTGATTTTTTTCGCTAGTAGCGATTTTTACCACCCATCTCACAAATTATTAGTAGAGTTCAATTGAAGAATGCCATAAAATTAGAAAACATTGAATGACTAACACTAATAAGAATATTTCCATCGTATACAACGTAGGGGAAATGCCTATATCGTACCTCTTTTAAAATTTTCTTCGTAAATTCCCCAAAACGAGAAAATTTAATTTTTTTGCAAGAAACTATATAGGGGTATTCATGTTCTACTTCAAAAATAAATTTGTGGATGTTTTAAATTATTTACAATCTTTTTAAAGAGTATTTTAAAGAAATTTAAGTACTTTTGTTCTCTTGGTTATAACAATGAAACACAATGAAAATATGAAGAACCGAATTGGTAATCTACAGGTGTTTAAATCAAGTTCTTTCTCGGATACAGCAACTTTTATGCATAACTACGTAATATTTTAATTCATGGCTATTTACACTTTCTGAATATCATTCTGCGCAGATTTGGAAAAAAAAGAAAGCTTCAGCATTGATAAATTTTTCGTAAGGTGCTTTCGATGAGTTTCTGGTTGAGCTAATGGTTGAATGAGGAGTTCCCTACAGTTTCTGTCGATCACATTCCGGTACGCAATGCCGTGGTTCCCCTCACCTGCGACCTGTTTAGCGAGGCAACACGTGGACCTAATAATATTGTCGGTAGTGCTCTCATCTCAGAATCAGAATTATGAGCAGTTCATGCCACTTCCAAGGTTCCGTGTAGGAGTTCCACACAATTGACGAGATGACGTATGTCCAGCTCGACAGCTTGGTTCCTTCAATCTTATCTGACGATGATTTAGGAGCTACCTGCCCTATCGGTGTAGAAGTGTTGAGGGTATGGAGTTTAGAAAAAAAAAAAAAAACCAAAAGTGTCACCCGGTCGTTCCACCCCTCAAATGCATTGAGGAACATAACGCGGAGTTCAATGAAGCATATAACATGGCCAGACGGGGAGAAATGTCAACATGTGGCTATACAGGGAAACGCAGCCTGATCTTTACTGATTTTGGATCTCGCAACTTGATCTTCGATCTTACGCAACTTGTTAATTACAAATGGTTTGAGAGGCCTACTCATAAGGCGTTAGAACGTTGTATTATCAAGTTTCCCATATTATATCATCATCAATCAGAATCCAACAAACTATGAAAAAGAAAAAATATAAATATATTCGTCTCTTTTTAATACGCTTGTCATGGATTGACTCTGATTAAAATTTCAGAATTTTAACAACCCATGTTAATAGAGCCTTCATAGGTTGATGCCCAATTATTTTTAGTTTGTCAATAACGAAATACGATGCTGACTCAACGAAAATCAGCTGTAGCACATTTAAAAGTCATCTGCTTCTCCCATCATAACTCGAAGGCAGACTAATTAAGTCTTGTCTCCTTGTCCTAGTGTACCTATTAAGCTTGGTGTACTTAAATTTATCCCATACTAGATCCTAGATTCTTACTACAATAGCAATATTTTTAAGACATCTAAGCAACACTTTTTGAAAGTCATTAAACTCTTAGTTCACATCAAGTACATGTTAATTTTCCATTCCAAAGGCTGATAAGCGCCCAAGGTATAAATCCTGTGGAGAGAGTGAACAGTATATAGCCTGCTAAGAAGTTGGGAATTTCAGAGGCAGACGTGATGGATGAAGAAAACCAAAAGGGTTTGCGATTCTGAGACTGAAAACAGAGTGGTCAGTATAAAAATAATACTTTAAAGGTTGGGCAACCTAAAAAACCTTTTGTGCCCATAGGGTAAAAAATCATACACCCATTCTAAAATAATTTGTGGATCAAATTTTCTCATTGAAAGAACTGAGAAGGCAAGCTGCTGTAACCGATACCCTTCTTTAATTGACTTGCAGCATATTATAAATACTATCAATGTCATGATGAATATGAAAAAACGATGCAAATTATCACACAAAGATTGGATTATGTATTAGATAGCCCTTTAATTAAACGAAGTCTATTATTCATTATCTAAATATATCTACAGTGGCAAATACGCCTACTGAGGAGAAAATAAATTAAAAACACCTAAAATTTACTAGTCTACTGAATTTAACACATTCTGACCCACCAACTGAAATTTAATGATATAAAATAAATCACATACCTATGCTTTGCAGCTCCATTTATAGGGGACAAAAGTTATAATAATCTTAATTCCTTTGAAATTATATCAGCTGACACGATCGTCATAGTTCTGGCCCTTAGGGAAGAGAGCAAACCTATGAAGTTACAGCAACCTGGGTGGTTTTTCCGATTCTTTGGGATGATATCTATGAATTAATAGTAAACCCCGTACGTAGTAAACCTGTATTACTCAGCCGTTCACCGCAGAACACATAAAAAAAAAAAAAAAAAAAAAAAAAAAAAAAAAAAAAAAAAAAAAAAATGGCCTACCAAATTGAATCTAAGGAGCATTATCGAAATACAACTGGACGACGTCACCTACCAAAAGAAACAAAATAAAAATCTACACTACATGCAGTTACATCTGTGCAAGGATATGACTTATTTTTCCCCCTGTGAAATATGTGCTTTGTGTCTCAAGTTAAACATGTCTCAATTAAATTAGCTAAGTCAGCTGATCAGAAAAGACCCAATGAATTCAATCGTCTCTTAGTGTCCCAGATAGCCCTTTGCTAGTAACGCATTGGTTATACGTGAAAATCAATAGAAATAGAAAAACCTTAGCATGAGGAATAAAAACCCGTTTCGGTCCATTTTTGGCTTGTAGCATTGATGCGTGTGAAGCGACCGGGCTGGCTAGATTCTAGAACCAACTAGACTCCAATTCAGCAGTTTTGGATTCTACGCATCTTGAAACGTAAAGTGACAAAGTTTGAGAGATAATAATAAAAAAAAAAAAAAAAAATTCCTGTACGATTACAATGGCTTATTATTGGAAATAATAAACCAATATCTAACAAAATTTATAGGAGTCCAAAATAGAGTTTATGCGGTTCGATGCTGCTCATTTTTGAGTTTGTGCAGCCTCACACACAAACCTACAGGAACAGCAATGATTCGTATGTTTGGAAAGCGCTCAAAAATATGATTCGTGGGAACTTCGATTTGCTTGGGGAAACAAATTTTTGATTTTTTTGCGACTTTGGTTCATTAGGTACAAAAACCCTCCTTGTACCAAACAGTTTGATACACGGAGATAACTTACAGCAGTAGTTAGAAGCGTCATTTTTAGCAATAGTTGACGAATACGAGTTATGGAAGAGGAAATACAATCGTTCGATTCCATTAGATTCTTGACAAAACTCTCAACGTAATGAATAATGCAATACGTGGTTATGGAAGAGATAAAAGTGATTCTCTCAGAGAATTATGGACTTACTAGAACTAAAATTAGAATTAAACGCTATTTACGGGCAAAACGCGTGGTTAAATTTTAGCGAAAATCCAACATTAGTCTCTCTGTTCTGTCTTCCAATCCATAAATCCTCTCGTGTCATGAAACACATGTTTTTACGGTGTACATCAGATTATTTCCACTTCTGGGACGGGCAGTTTTATCTTTCGACGTCAGGAACCGACGAATTTATTCGCCCATTTCGACGGAAATGAGTAATGCTCAATTTTCTGTGACTTTGAGTTTGCGATAAAGCGGCGCGCAACAATGAGCTTTACTTGGGCTCGAGTTGACCTTGGAGGCGCCCGGTCACGTTTTATTCGAACGAAAATATGTTTTAACGACTATTTTCTTGCTTCTCGATAGCTGAATGCACTTTTGTTGGTTTTAAAATTGAGGAAACGACGGAACTGAACAACTTAACGAAATCTGAACTACCTCCACTGCCATCCAAGCACACTACTTTTGAAATGTTGACAGCAGAATAGAAACGCTGCAAATTATTACACAAAGGTTTATTATTTCTGTATTTTATATTGGAAGTATAGGTATTTTACA